>CM068322.1:21263244-21468244 GCA_034766995.1 Acanthacorydalis orientalis | reverse complement strand
GGAAATGAATTAACTTAAAAGAACCAATGTAGCGCTTAACGTATTGAATGAAAATATAATAACAATAACGATGATGAAAATGATAAAACGGCACAACGTACGCGGCATTCGACCTAAGTAAAAGTGCTATGCCGCTTATATTGCGGCATTGGTCCACTAAGAGTTAAAATGTCTTTTTTTATAGTTTTATGAAATTTTCGAATCATATGCTTTCAAAAACAGAAGTGATAATACAGCTTTAGTATGATTTAGAAGCTGGAATGTGTTTTTTTTTTAATAAACCATATATAAATTTCTCAGTCTCCACTCTCCTTTTACGATCTTTATTAACATCGTATTGAAAGCTCATGTTTGTTGAAGGAGAAAATGTTTTTTTGATATTTCGGAACTCTTCTTCCATAAGATTCAGTTGATAAAAAGTTTTTTTTTGTAAAACTGTAAGTCCACCATTTTTTTAAATTCAAAAATTTCATCAATTTATGCTTCTTTTACCGAAAATTTTATTCTGGATTGAGTAACCATATTAACATATTATTTAGCACATATATACGATCATGTTTTTGTTCTGTTTTTTTATTACTCCAAAATCATGGTCATTAGGTAAAAAAGAATGACCAGGTGCGACAGTTAGACACAACGTGGCTAATGTAATTTTTATGTTAGATATGAGGCTACCCTCAAGGATCTAATTTCGACAAAAAAACAATTTTGAAAAAAACATAAGTAATGTAATTTTTGAAATAACCGATTCAACTGGTTAACTCTTCGAAATTGAACTGTATATGTAACTTGAAAATAATCTAGACAATGTAAAATTGTATAAAGATTGAAATCTACAAATTATCCGTTTTGTTGTTTTAATTGTTGTACGGTATACCGTACCGTTGTGAAAAAAAAATAATTGCCTTCGAAAAACGTTTAGAAAAAAGGGGAAATGATTATTAATTAATTATCAAATATTTTTAATCTGAAAAAATATGCTATGAGGATTAAATAGGTAATTCATTTGTGAAAGCGAATTGAGTGACAGTTCCAAAAATATATTGTAACAAAATGATATGATTAAGTTTCAAGGATAAAAATAAAATACTTTATTTAATATTGTGTTCGGTTATTATTGACATGCACTTTCATCGAATAACACAAATGCATATCCACGTATATTTTTATTTAATCTGATATTATATGATTCTTTAAATTACCAGTTTTTTTAAAATCGAGTTATTTCTTATAAGAAATGATTATGAAGATGGCATTGAATAAAATTTGCTTGGGTCCAAAAATATGATTTTAATTTTTAAAAAGAAAAAAAACTATTTAATAATAATTTAATAGAGAGTATGCAATGATTAATTTCATTTCGTACATAATACATTGAAAACTATGCATAAATGAATGAAAAATTTATATTTTTTGAAAATTTTTGTTGCACAAAACAAAAAATTTTAAAATTTTTTTAAGTTTGATAACAGAAATGAAATAATTTTTTTTGAGAAACTTGAAATTTCTATTATTTTATACAAATGTTTTTCGTATTTATAGACAGTATTAATTAAAATAGAATTATATATATATATATATACATATGTTTTTTTGATTTTTAAATAAATTCTCAACAGACCTATTTCTGTATACGAGTATTCATTTTTGTATTTATTTTTAATTTCTTATTAAACATTTTAAAAATTCGTTTAAAATAACAAAAGCGAAGAATAATAATTACGCATATATATTAACAAATTTGAGAATTAATTTAAGAACAATGTCAAACGCACACCGGGTAACAAAAATGTGACTAGATTTGCTTTTGTCCTAAATGAATAGTCAATGTGATGTAGATATGGAAAATAACATTTGTTTATTCATTGTTTATTTAATTATACATATGTGGGGCAGTGATTGTATGAGTATAATTAGTATTTTGTAATTCTCTGGCCTGTGCTTAACACAAAAGGCTAATACATACGGACAAACGTCGAATGAACGAGATTGTTTATCTGTTGTTATACGCTGTGACCTATTTTCCTTTTTAATGTAATGTTACTTGGAATTCGCCCTAATAACTCTACCGAGTAACTTGGTTACACAAAACAGGAGTTATCTCAGCTTGTTTAAAAACTTTATTCGGTTTACAAGTTTTTATGTATGATAGGAATTTATGATGTGACGGATTTCAAGTAACCTCTGCGTGAAACATATTTTGAAAATTTCACAATAAGAGAAATAATTCTAGCAAACTGGAATCCATACACACCCACACACACACACACATATATATATATATATATAAAAGCAGTATTTCTCAAACTCACCTTAATTACACACTTCTATCTTATTGCCATACCTCCTTCAGGCGAAAATAATTCAAAGATGTTTTTTTATAATACTGTTTTATTGAAATGAACACAAATTAACTTCTAATTAGTAACGAAAAATATAAACGGTAATATTTTGTTCTCTAAATACCATACCAAAAGGAAATTGGTGTTATTTATTTGATATGTATTTGTTCCTATATTTTTTTTAGATGTGGTTCTCTGAAATGTATTTCTATAATATATCATAAATTTAAATGAAATGTTTTCTGAAAAATAAGTAAGTTAAATAAAAAAACACTTTACCGAGGTACGCACATCACACATTAACAAATACTTATATTATTGGAAGTTTTTTGAATCCAATTCAAAATCTATATCAATATTCAATTCACCGATTTGACAAATGGTATTGAAAAAAATAAGCATTTTTTTCTAACTTGTAAAGTGCAATAAATATATATTATCTCTCTTTTACAGGAATTATATATATATATATATATATATATATATATATATATATGTACGTACTTTTATCGCAATTTAAAAGGATGAGAGTATAAATACTAATGAATAAAGTGATTCAAGTTGTTTTAACACGCAATAGAACGAATAGATGCAATGAATCCTACTAAAAAAGATACAAATACAATTAACTATTTGATTCGTGAACCTCCTGTTTTTTAACATCGTTACGAAAAGCGTCCAATAAGGTTTCAGTAAGAGATAAATGTTCGAGTTCAGGTTAAATAGAATACTAGCTAATAATCCGATTTGTCTACGATCGATAATAAGAAAATAAATTAATTATTTATATAACGTGATAGGCTATGCGTATTATTCCTGAGATGGAATAACAGGGCCGGATTATAGAATTAAAATTTTAAACAAACCTTTCCTTAAATACAGGAAGTATTGTTAAGAAGAGCTTTCAATATTACTAACATAAAATTAAATTGTAATTAAGGTTTTACTCTATATGACATTTTTGAAACTACCATAGCACTATACGTTTCTTAAGAGTAACCACACAACACCAAGTTTACGAGCAGTTTTTGCTGCTTTGTCACCCGTTTTGAATTCATACAAAAAATTATATTATTTGCTTCTTTTTCATCTTTAATTAATTATAAATTATGTTATTAATTATGTACTATCTATCTATCTATATATATATATATATATATATATATATATATATATATATATATATATATATATATTCATATAGGTACAGAATAAATACCGTTGTAAAAACTACTTAAATTAAAATACAAATTAAAATAATTCTTTTATGGAATAAATATATTATTTTATTACAGTTTTATATTAAAATAATATACAAATATATTAATATTTCGTTCTCCTCGAACTATTAAGTTGGTAGAAAAATAATAGCGGTTTATGACTTTCAAATTGATATACATGTCAAGTTTTTTTGATTTTCCTAGCTGTTCTAAGTGGTCTATAATTGTAGGATGACTAACGCTTAACTTTTGTGCAAGTTCTCGAATTGTTATGCGTGGTTCTGATTTAACTAACGCCTTTAGTTGATCGTTGTAAACTGAAGAAGGACGCCCGTGATTTTTTTCATCTTCAAGGCTCTCGTTCCTAGCATGAAATTTTTGAAAACTACCATTGTACTATACATTCCTTAATAATACCCACACCAGAAGCATCCTTTAGTTTACGAGCAGTTTCTGCTACTTTACTACACATTTTGAACTCGTACAAAAACTGATCTTATTTTCTTCTTTTCCATCTTTAATTTTATAGCTCAATTTAAAGTAAAATTAATAATAAAAGCTAAGTCTATGTTACGAAAATACAGACCGAAAAATGCACTTTATAATAATATTAACAAAAACACGATTACATAATAATTTCATTGAAAAAAATTAAGATTAGGATTCAGAAAACAAAAACTGTAATTATTTTCTTATCAACGTAATATAATAACAGCTATTTTTAAAATATATCGTTTGAAAATAAAAAGAAAAACATATTTTTTAGAAATCCAGTAATTTAATTTTCATTATGTTTATATTTTTAACTATAAGCATTTAAAAAAATGCTTCGTTATGAAATAAACTATTTCTTTTGATATCGTCATTTGAAATATATCATTGCTGAAAATTAAAGTTAAAAAGACAATTTAAATTATTATATTTAACTGTAATGAATTGATGAATGTATGAATTATTTAATTTAATACGATTAAAAATAAAAAGAATCTGATACAAATAACACATTTCCGTTTCCATATTAATAACATCATCTATATTTAGAGAACAGTGAATTTTCGACTGCATTCTTATTCGTAACATATATCGCTATCACTGACAATGCACCGTGTAAAAATCGTTAAAATATTAAATTCTCATTGTGCGTTGAGTTAACCGACGTGTTTCAATGTAAAGTAGCGCACTGGGAACAAATGAAATGACATCATGAAATTTTATGTCACGAAATGGCTCACAACTGTTTTAAATAACATGGCGACAGAAACCAATAAACATACAATTATGCTATGGCCGGTTTTCAAACATTAACTATAGACTTAGGAAAACATTGGACGAGTACTATAATGATGATGAATCGTGCCATTAACTTGATGTAGACCGGTTATTGATTTAGAACGATTTAATAAATGACCTATCCTAGATTCAATAATCGAATTATGATTTCATATAGTGTTATTGATTTATGATTTACATACATATCTCTATCTATATCTATCTATCCATCTATATATATATATATATACATATTATGTATGTATATGTATATATATATATATATATATATATATATACATATACATATTACAAATGTGTTTCTAAAATCTGTATACAGATTGAACGACTTAAAATAAACAAACAGTTATTTTTTATTTATTGAAATTATATTATACTAAGTTATAGAAGTAAGAATACAATATTGAACACATAATATAAATTTATTTAGCAATTTGTATTTTTTTAATAAAGCGATATATTTTTGAATAAAATAACAACTGACAGTTTTATTAAAAAAGGTTGTGGAAATACCTGGTACATACATAAATGATTATATTTTGTGAAACAATATACATGCGTAAAAAAATCGAAATGAGTAAATAGGTAAGATATTGAGATTTTTTATAAAAGTTTCAGTTAAAATGTTTCAGTTCAGAAACAAGGTAGGAATATTCACGAAACTAAATATGTATGCTTATAATAGTATAATTCTTCCTCGTTAGTAGACTAGTCTGTTTTTTTTCTATTAATATAGTCTCATTGTGGTTGTGACTCTATAGACGAAGAGGCCTAATTTTCAGCCAATCGTTTTGCAGGCCTTCCTGAGAGTCTTCTTCCTTAGAGTATTCGTTAAGTCCGGCCATCTACGAGGCCATTATAAATACTTTGAGGGGTATATTCTTTTTTAAGGTGGATAGGTGATTAATCTGGGCCACTAACCCTTCTCATTTATCCGGGCTTGCAACCGGCTCCCACTACAACGAAACTACTTGATCCATTCAGTGGTAGTTGCAAGTGGGATTTATAATGACATACGTTCTTTTATCCGTTTGTTGCTCACTCTGTTAATTTTTTAACAAAAGTATGCTGACTATACAAAATAACCAAATTACACAGGTGCGCAAACATGTGCCATATATAAATGGTATTATAAAAGGTAACAAGATTTATACGCAAGTATATATTAACTGTATAAACACCTCTAATTATTTTCAAATATATGCAAGGGAATGAGATAGATAATGATACCATTTATTTTAAAAATTCTTATTTAAATTCGAAATACAGGAGAGTTTGAGTTTCGAAAATGTTATCATTAGAAATTAAGATGTCATTATATAACTTTTCAAGAGTTACATTTACTGCTCATTATTTGTTAAGTTCAATTTTCAGTACTTGAGTTCACACGGAAATCGAGGATAATGATATTTCTTAAACATTACTCTCATTTATTCCAAAAACAAATATAATTTAGTTACAACACTTAGTACATATCTAGTGAAAATGTTTCATATAAAAAATCTTATAAAATAATAAAACATTTTATATATCTCTTAAGAAACCTTGAAAACCATATGTCTATAACATTTTTGTTATCTTACATCTCTAAATTTGTATTTAAATTAAACGCATACTTTTTTTGAGATTATATATATATATGTATATATATATATATATATATGTGTATATATATATATGTATGTATATATATATATATATATATATGTATGTATATACTCGTATATAATATGTAATTTCAGATGGATTTATTCAGAATATTAGACTTCAATATTGCTTCATCCTTTACATAACGTGTATTTCTTAGAATTGATTTATTTAAATTATAATTTAAATTGAATTACAAAACTCGGTACAAAACTTAATAAATTAAAAAAATTAATGGAAAGAATTAATTGTCGTTATATTTTTAAATACTATTGCGTTGTTTGAGAATTGGTAGAATGAATACTCTTTATTGGAAAATAAGGATGAAAAATAATTCAAAATTCTTTCGATGCATTTGAACGGTATTCTGTAATATAAAATAGCTGTAATATAGTTTTCTAAATACTCGACATAATTATCATATTAGCAAAAAATATTATTACCATTTTTATTTATTTTAATGTACTTTAAAATAATAATTATTCATATTTCTTGTAAGAACAAGTATATATTTCGACAATTGTTTTACCAAAGCAATTTGAAAGTTTTTAGTAGAATTACTGGAATGTTCATAACAGTTAAAATTAGAAATATTTGAACAGATTCTAACATTACAAGTTTCTCAAATACCATTATGTACCAACAAGCAAAACAGAAGTCATTATAAGTTTCTAAAAGGGGGAAACTTCAATTATTCGTTCTACTTAACTGTATTTTAAATAGTTGGCAGCGTTATTTAATTTCTTAATATATTTTTTACGTTATTTTTTGATTTCTTTCTATCTCGTTCCCTCTCTCTCTCTAGGTATATATATATATATATATATATATATATATATATATATATATATATATGCCAGTAGTTATGACTGTGGACTGTCATATATTTTTGGTATTGAGATATTTAGACCTTTGCGTTTATGTGTAAAATATATTTTTCTATTATGTAATAAAATATTTTCGAAAGCACTTATTATTATAATGTAATTTCTTTATGTAATTATAAATTTTTACGAGTATCAAAAAAAATATGTGTTGTTTGTTACTTCATATTTCACAGACTATTTTCAAAATTATTCAAACATCTTAAAAATGACAAGAAAAAATATTTCAGTTTTATTCTTTAAAAAGAAGTTATAAACAATAGTATTCCCATATATTTTGTAATTATAATCATGTTAACTTAATTAAGAATAATGATAGAAATACCTTTTTCTTATTCAATATCAGTATTTTCTTTTAATAATGTTTTGAGAGTATGAAAAGATTCATGGAAAATTGGCGGAATGAATGGTAACAGAACTATTTCATCCTTCGATTTTTCCTTTGTAAGTGGCCAGATATTCGCATAAAATGGAAATAATTGATTTTTTTCGTACACACCTTCCTTTATTTGGATGAAAGATCTAAAATCTGAAATTCAGTACTATCATGAAAAGATGTCTTATAAAACATCTGATAATTGTCATCTTTTAGAAATATAATCCATTGTATTTTCAAAAAATAAACACATTCTTCCTTAATTTTTTTCGTTCTCTTTGTAATTTATTTCTCTAAAGATTTTTTTTTCAATAGTAATACAATTATTCATTTGAGAGCTTAAATCAAAGAAGCAGACTTAACTTAAAGATTACTTACCTTGAAAATAAATATAATTTTATACAAAAATCAGATAGGTACATGTATTCTTCCAGAAAAACAACGTATATTGAAAATTAAGTGACTTAGTCCACTATCAAAATAAACAAAAATAGAATAATATTTATCAACCATCTTTGCAAAGTCATTAAATGGTACATTTTATAATTTTTTTTCTATGTTTTTCTAAATTATTAAAATATAAATAGTTGTAATATAAAATAAATCATAAATTATTTTTTTATTTAGTCCACTGTCATAATTACCATCATATATATATATATATATATATATACATTTTTAAAATGTAAATTGAATAAAGTATTAAAAAGAACAGAAGTAACAATAACTTCACAAATGTATATTCCTCCTTATTTAATATATTATTTATTTTAAAAACTCACATGTAAAAAACAGATGTTATTTTTTAAAACTGTATCTATTTTATTTCACTGTTTGTATAAAAATAAATTTACCAACGTGAATACGTTTGTATTGAAATTAAATTATGGTATTTTATTGAAATTTCCTCTATATTCTTTATTGATACACTGATTACCTTTCACTAAATTCGTTTACACATGTCAAATTAATATCGAATATAAAATGGATTTATATGAGTTGTATTCTATTTTGATACGTTATATTTTCATTTTATCATACATTTTATAATAGGTGACATTGAGGCTACTACGTTACATTGTTCATTATTACAGTTAACTAACAATGCAGTGAAAATGCAGATAAATTAATATGAATTCATACTTGTAAAATACTATTACACATGCATAGAGTAGATTGTAATTAATAATACTGTCTAATTAGTCAATTATAAATCTAGTAATTTCAACTTTGTTTCTGTGATACATAATTGTTTTATTTATTATTTCTATTTGAATTTTATTCGAAAATTATGGAAATTTGAAACAGCAAAGGCAATAAATTTAATATTTGTAAAACAAAGTAAAAAGAATTCAAACTAAAAGAGTTCTTTATTTTGTAAAGTTTACATTTTATTTCTCATTTAAGATTAATTAAATATCATAAAAAAGGTAAATAAAACTTTTGTCATTAAAAAAACTATAATAATAAAAGGCATAAACCGTATTTTAAAATATTACTCATGCGATTCAAACGATAATAAAATCGCGGTTATTAAAGTAAGTCATAATTTATAAATGACTTAAAAGATTAATATTTCTACTGTTTAGATAAAAAAAAATAGTTTATAAAAAATTCATCAACCTTATACATACAACCTAAACATTTTAAACACAAAAATAAATTCGAGATAGTGTCATATAATTATATTAATTACTTAGCAAATATGTTTTTTTAGTACTTTCATGAAAAACGCAAATAATAATTATGCTTTCATTTTGTATGTTTTGAACATTTTTTTATATAACAAACCGTACCATTTATCCTTTCACATAAAATGTATATGTATATATATATATATATATATATATATATATATATATATACAATCAATTTCATTTATATATTTGACTCGATTTTAATTTATCAAAAAGGTGAACATTTGCGAATGACATTGAAGATTCTGTAATCAAGTTCTGATTAAAATCTGACATTTATATTAAACACAAATAAATACACAAATCGATTAAAATATAAATTAATATTATTACCTAATATTAATGTGTATTCCTATTTTAGTTAATATTAAACTAATAGAACAGTCTAAATTTTATAAGAAATTAATATTAAATACTGCTTGTGTTTTAAAATAAATAAATATACATTTTATATTAAATTAATAACAAGAAGAATTTTTCAGTAATATATAATGGATTGAAATTATTTAATTTACTATTAGAATTTTATTTCGCTTTTATTAATATTAGTTTGGTAGAAAAATAATTGCGGTTCAAGACTATCAAATTCATAAACATACATATGTATGTATGTATATATATATATATATGCATGTAATCTAAATATTTTTTTTCGACTAGTATATCGGGTGCTAATGACCTTAGATGTCGACGCACCCTTAAACACCAAATAATTAACTCGACTAGTATACTAGTATTACAGATACACGATTTGTATCGATTTTAGAATCATTATTTCAATAGTACTGGAAATTTCATCAAATCACAAATGTAATCACTGGAATCAGTTGCAGACGATGAGGGTTGATTCATTAGTATATACGAATGAGAATCGTAATGAGTGATGTGTGATACATTATTGCTATAACTGGTTTTGATAGCTTGCAAGCTAGTTACTGTTTGTAATAATAATTGTTCTTATAAAGTTTTAAGCAGTATATGAGCTTGTAATAATTAATAGTTATTATAAGAAAATGCCATTAGTAATTAACTAAATATAAGTGTATCGAGAATGAGTTAATTACAATTGAAGTACAATTGGATAATTAATTTGTTAGTTCGTTATACAAATATTGCATTAAATCTTGAAAAATCTCAGATTTTACCAGATAAATTTTAATTATATCTCATAAAACAATTAAATATTTAAAATTGTATATATATATAAATGGAAATTTTAAAAAAATATGGTATTTTGATAAAATCTATGATTTATGATCTATTTATATAAATTTAAATAATAATGTCAGTTAGTCCTTAAAAGAAACACTAACATTTTTTAATCAATAGAAATGACGTTTTATATATTTTCATAAATTATTATTGTGTTGAAATACAGACTACTTTCTTATAAAATATATTAAATTTATTATAAGTATTTTTTTTTTCAAAAAAAAAACTGCACGATCTTTATAAGTAGTATCGAAAAGATATCAAGTGATTATTTTAATAGCATTCATTTCAATTAAATAACAATGTTAGTACATTACACAAACATTTCTTTTGATATTTATATGTTGAATGTTTAATTTACTGTAAAGAACAAACAAAATACAAAAAGTAATAAAATACGAATAAAAGAAAGAGTATAAAATGTTGCTATGTATTATTACCGAGTGAAATTCTTTAGTATCTTTGTTAAATAGTATTGAGTACCAGAAGAATTAATAATATATATATATATACACGACGATTACACATCAATAAAATTGCGTGCTTCAAAATGATGTATGTGTATGAGATTAAGGATCAAAAGATTGTTTTACTACACCATATTGTTTTGTTGTAGTTTTTTGTATCAATTATTCATATTATCGTTTCTCTACTTTATATTTGCGGATATTGTTTCCAATATATGTATACATATATATATATATATATATATATATATATATAAATTTAACGAATTATTCTTTAAGCTTTGTCTATCTTGTTTAAATTTTTTATATTTTCATGAACTTTTTATGGGAAAAGCATCGGTTTTTCTTGTAATTTGGTTATAATGTTTGTATTTATATAAGTAGACAATATAACTTCAGATTTTCCTCTACCTTAAAGTTCTGAATACAATGTAATTGTAATTGAAATATGCATAATCAATAATCAAAAATGATCAATAAATAATAATTGAAATTATTGATAAGACTTTAACTTGGAGTTTATGGAGTAACTGAAAAATTAATGTGAAATAAATTCTTATTTTAATCAACTTGTATTTTTATACATTGAAAACTCGTACTTAAGAAATTAAGATATTTGAAAATAGCTTCCGAGTCGATTTTAAAAAGTACATTAAAAGTATCGATTCAAAGTATTACAAAAACATACACGCTTCTATTATTCAAAATAGATTTTTTTTTAATATATGTGTATTTTTCTAGCAACAAGTATGATCTGATTGTAGTTGTGGAAAATTATATATCAAATAAGAGATTTCAAAAGATCTGAAGTGAGGAAGGAAATAGAAATGTTACTAAAAAGATTTGTTCTACTGATATTTCCATGTTCATTGTTCGTTTTTTTTATTACTTAACTGTTGAAAATCGATAAGTACATTCATTGTTATAAAAGAAATCGAGTAAAAACCAGATAAATAGAAGAATGTTTATATTTAATCATGAAATTCTTATCTCTGACTTAATGTAAAAACCAACCTTGACCTGATTTAATTAATTCTATGTATCCTATCTGAATATCGATTTTAATTCACCTATACATAAGAATTATTTTTCATATCTGTTTTTATTCTTATACGGGCGTTTTATATCCGATTTTGCATATAAAACTCAATAATTATTTATTATTTAATAATATTGTGTTATAAACGAATTAAAACTTTATAATTTATTTTTTGAATACATTTTCCATTTTTAAAAAAGAACTAAATTCTAAATACACATTCTCTACATACTACAAAACTTTTTTTCTTCACACACTACAAAACTATTTGTTGTTGAAATATTCAAAAATTTATTTTTAATATTTCTTTTGGTTTATTTGCATTTTGATGACGATGCCATATTCAGAGTATGTAAAATTTAAGATTTTGGTTTATGTATATAAAAAAGTTGTATTATCTTAACAATGATCAGTCAGTATTAAAATGAATGATAATCAGTTACAGAACATTTAAATAAAAATAAACTATGGAGCGTAGAGAGTAGGATTCGTTTGTGGAAAGAAATTAGCCACAACTATATTGTAAAACTTTTGTAATAGTTTCAATTTTAGCTTTCTATTATAAACAAATCTGTTTTGCAATAAAATTATAAAAAGTTTTACTGAAATCAATTTCAAAAACAAAGTATTCAATAGCATATTTAAATAATTTATAATAAAAACTTTAATAAAACGTACTTGAATTAACCTATAAGTTTTGTTCATTTCTATTCTAGAATTCCAAGTGTTTAATTCCATATTAAATCAATATTTTTCTGTAGAAAAAGTAGTCTAAGTGGGGTTTTTTTTAATAATTTTACTAGTTTTATTTTATGCGGTAAGTTTAGTTTAATGAGTTTAAATAAAAGCGTGTGTATGACCAAAAAAGCAAGATAACGAAATTAAATGTAAATTTAAAAGGAAGCTAAATTTTTGCAAGTTTTGCAAGCAGTAAAATCTTTTCCCGTTGTATTTATGAATTGTTATATATTAAAATTACTTTTCATCAATTTTAAAATATATAAAATACTATGCTAATTTTTTAATGGCTGCTAATATATTTGTATAATAAATCAAGTAATTTAAATGTCAGTGTTTAATTTATTGATTCAATTGGTGATTTTTATAATAAAATAACTGTAAAACCAGTATTGTTTTGTAACTTTACTTAAATTAATAGGATTTATTTTACATAATGGCTGAAAGTCTAATAAATTTGTTGAAATCTATAAAATTGTAACCATTAGTGCACGATTATTGTTGGTAAACAATATTAATATTTATTTTTCATTTGTTGCTAATAAGCAGCTTATTTTTATTATTATTTATTATCCTATATGAAAGTAAATAGATACAAAATTTTAGTAAACAAGTAGTAAAATTTTAATAAATTTATAATGTTATTATAATGAAATAAAATTATAAACTATTTTTTTTTTGATAAATAAAACATCTTTTCTCAATGCTCTAATGTCAATGATTTCATATTCGAATAAGAAAAAAGCAAATAAAGAAACAGAGAGATATTTATATTTTTTATACCTAATTATATTAACAATTATTTATATATGCTTTTTTATTATTATATTTTTTTAGTTAACCGTTTTTGAATTTACTATTTAGTATTTTTTAACCATTTGTTATACATTTTCTATAGATCCGATAACTCAGTTTTGGTTCAATATGTTTTAATTTGAATTCCATTTATTTAATTTATCTTAATTTCACATGTAATTTTTGTTAATTACACTGTACTTAAATTTTAAAGCCTCTTTGTTTGTTCGTTCCCAATTTGTTTTGAATTTGATCATTTGCAGGTAAATTATTAACAATTTTACACAGAAATTTTTCTATATTGATTTAAAAAAAATCTATTTGAACTATCCTATATTGATTAAATCTATCTAAATTGAAACCGATATAAGAAACAAACTCATACATAGGCTCTAGGATTTTCATAAAGCAAATTTATTTCATTTTTAATTTCAGTTATAAACAAGTTTTTCTGTAATGATCGTTTAAAAATACAACGATATTATTTTAAATAAATGATTACTAATAAGTAAATAAATTAATAATCAGAAATACTCTGAAAAATGTGATATTAAAAGTAATTGATGATAAATAAAATAAATATATATTTATGAAGTACAAAAGGTTTAACTTTTATGATTATTTGTTTTGATTTGTATTGAAAATTGATGGAATAATAATAATGCAATTAATTTAAACAATCTGATAGAATAAAAAATAATGTAATATGAATTATATTTAAAGTTCATGGAATAAAAATAAATAGACAGTGATGTTGAGTAGTCACTTAATCAATAAAATGTCAAAAAGTATAAGTGAATAATAAAATATCAAAAACCATTCTATTAATTTTCGTGATTGAATGTACTTTTAATCAATAATAAAAAATGTCATAAAAATTAAAACCACAGGAAAAAAACGTCAGTCAAAGTGATTGACTGCAAGTGAATTTAAACACTAGATAAAAATCTTTTACCGCGTGGGTTTGATTAGTAGTCGTGCAGCGAGGTAAATTTTAACGACCTATTATTTAATTTATGTAAAGTTAATTAATGTAAAACTAACCGTTTTACCATTTTAGATAAAACTACGAGATTTCAGTTGTTCATTTTAAAATTTTAATAATTTATAAATATATATAATAACATTATACATAATCTCACGATTCTAATTTTAATATAAATCCGTTATAGAATTACACATCAATTAAAAAAACATATCTGTTTACAATTTCCAGTTTCCAAAAAAAGGTAACTGTATAATTCGTATACATTGTGATAGCCTTAAAACGTTAAATTGCTGTTATTCATTCGAATAATTTGCATATGCAAAATAAGCTATTCCCTCTATCTACGTTTACCCTTTTTTAGCAAGCTATTCCATTGCTCATCAAGTTCATTGCTTTGATAACATGCCAAAAGCATATATACAATAAACTCATGTCTTATTTCGCTTCTGAAACGGAAGTGGATAACAATTTCCGAAAGCTTGTCTATGTGAATCGTATGCGAACCATATGGATTTTACATGTTCTCGAACAGAAGTTTTCAGCGATTTGTGACGATTTGTTTGGAGTTTGTTCTCATCGAAAATTGCCCTTTGTTTCAATCAATTACGTGTGCGTTTATGTATATATATACATATATATATATATATATATATATACATATATATATACATATATATCTATATATACATATATATATATATATATACTCGCATATAACTAAAGATTATGCCTACACATAAATATACAATAAATGTAACATTTCAACCATGAAAATCATAAATAAAACATTAACCATAAAATGTATATATTCATCATGTAAATTATTAATGTAATTTTGTTTTTTATTGAATTACAAAAAAAAATATTTATTACTGTAACTGTTTGTTTGATAATTTTATATTCTTGATCAAAAATGAAAATTCTGTATTATGTCATATACAGTACACAAAAATATTCGAATTTAGAACGTTAATAAGTATTGATAAAATATGATAATTCAACGGACTAAAAATAATAAAAATAAACTTCTAGTTCATGATTTTATTATTTGAAATTTATTTATTTTCTGGAATATATCTATACATATATATATATATATATATATATATATATATATATATATATATATAACTGAATATACACCTAATTAGGTCAGAAAACTCGGTAGCAAGGTGTCAATTTAGGTACAATTCTTTAATTTTTATGGATTCTTATAGATACAAAAATATGATTTACTCTAGAAATAAACACCTTGATGAAAAATTCAACATTTCCAGGAAGTATTTTACAAGTTTCTAATTTAATTTTTATGGGATAATCATTTTTTTTCATTAAAATAAGAAGTTTCTTTTACAAATAAATATTTCAGTTACTTGACAAACAATATAAAATCTGATAAACGTGTTCAGAAATGAATTAATAATCATTTTTGATTGTTGCTCTATTCTGGAAACAAGAATCTTCATTTTTTCATTGTTCATTCTGTTTCTATAAACAAGAATAAAAACATTTAGTCATCAATTGCTGAAATTTATTGATATATTGTAAAATCCTTTTTTTAAATTTATAATGACTAGGAAATTCATTTTTATACATAAATTTAATCAAGTACTCGAACTATACTTTGAAGAAGTGACTATGAGATTAAATTTAACTCATGCTAAATAATTCTCAAATAATTTAAATCTAAAGATTAAATTTTAACTATTCTTATTTTTATAGAAGTTTCCATAAAATTTCTTTTATTATTTTCTAGCCTAAAATATCTGTTTAAAACAAAAAGTATTTGTTTTTTGTATTTTAATTCATATGTTATTATTTTTTTAGATAAATATGGATTTCATACGCTACGATAGTAGTCAAATAACAATCATAGTAAACATAAGTTCTTTTTTACTATGGAAATGCAACCCTTAATTGATTTTATTATAAAATTCCGACTTTTTTGAGCTTCACTTATTATAATACTTTTCTCTCAATACACAGATAACTGTAATATAATGCCTTTGTGTTTGAATGAATCAGCAGTCAGTAAATTTACTTTATTGACGGAGTAATATGGGATAATAAAATTTCATCGAATGATAGACTTTCGAAAGGTAATTTTAAGTAAATTCAATGCGAACTAGGTCACGTTACTTAATCTTTTGGAGCCAGAGAAGGAAAAAGGGTGCTAAAAATTTTTAACAAATATTTTTCGATAAATTGGGCATTACTTTATCGTACACAAAATAAAAATTTCAAATTTGTAAGTTACAAGAAAAAATATTTTAATATTTTATTTACCATTACAAATTTCACATCTATCAGATATATCGTGGAAAATCGTTGATATTATTCGGGGAACATAAATCTGTCGATTGGAAACACATAATTTGAGGGAGAAAAATTGATTACAGTTGAAAATTTGCAAAAATAACATTATTATTAATTGTGAATAATTTTAAAACAATCAAATATGCACAAAACGGTTTCACATCGGTCATATCTTCTACTAGGACGTAGAGACTTGAAAATTTTTATACGTTTTCTTCCAATTATGAACTTTTGGAAAGAAATATTATTCAACTCAATTGTCAAGTTCACAATTTTTATACGGCTTCAAATGAAAAAACGTAATTTTTCTGATATGGATGACCGTAATTTTTTTTAATGAAAGGAAGAATTATAAATTGAGTCTCATTAGAAAGATATTAGCGACCTTTAAATATATCATTCGAAAATTAGCGTTCTGACATAATAGTTTCTTTGGAAAACATCAATGAATTCCTAGATCCACAACCGACATCAAAGGGTTAACTAAAACTTTATTAGCATCATTTTTTAAGTAAAAAGTATTTAACTCTAACAAAATTTTCCTATAAATAACAGAATTATCAACAAAAAAATGAAATTTTAAAAGAAGTTAACTATTAATTATTTTATAATAATAGTGACGGAATATTATTTAATAATATTTATATAAATGTATGAATAGCTAGCTGAATCTAAAGCCAGTAGTCTTAGAAATATTTTTGTATTTATAAACATTTACATTGTTTTCCTTTCTTCAAGTTTAATCTAAAAGGTTGTATATAAAAAAGGTAAATAGAAATGGACTAATCACTAGCATGAGACTCGCTTGATTGCTCTAAAATTTTATCCGACAAAATAATTAATGTTTTTTTACTCTATTATATCTATTTTTTAGGTTTAAATGAATCAATTGAATTATTTTATAATTAATACAGACTGAAGGTATTTTTTTATTATTAAATTAACGATAAAAACGTCTGATAAATATTAAAAACTACTAAATTTGTATATGATATTTATTTTTTTTTTGCAGTGTATAAACAATAATACTGATTATTTTCTTTCGATGATATAACTGATTTAATAAATATTTCATTTTTTATTTTATTAAATGTATTTATAAAATTAGAAACTTTTTAAAATGAAATAAGATACGAGAAAAGTAACAGATGTAAGATATACATTCATATTATTCAAAATTGACAATGAATCAATATTGAATTTTCAGCAGAGAAAAACACAGATATATTATATTACGTTAACCCTATTACACGTGGTGGCTTTTTTCTTGAAATGAATTTTTTTAGTACACAGAAGTGATTTATTTAAATCAGACAAACAAGTCCGTCACGAATGTAAGAACTGAACAAATATATTTGTTTTTCTGCGTATGCATATGTATCATTTTTATGGTTTGCATTTTTTGTTGAAAATACGTTAACTAAACGAATAAGCATTGTGTAAGAGTACTATTTTTTCAACGAGTATTGATTAAATGATAAAAAAAAAACATCAAATCTGTACAACATTGTATTTTATAAAACGTTTTTTTTTAAAAAAAATAAGTTTTTTGTTATACTTAAAGTAATATTTTTTTTAAAAAAAAGAATTTGATTCTTATAAGCATTTATATGTTAATATAGACTATATATATATATATATATATATATATATAATCTATCTATTGTATGCTCCAAGTTAGTGTTATCTTCTTTTCTTATAAATGTCATAATTGTATTTCTGAGTAGACACAGTATATTTTTTTTACAAATTTAAACAATAATCTTAATTTTTAGACAGTTATTTTTTTTTAAAACAAGTAACCGTCAAATGGCTGTTATTTTAAAATACAGGCAGAGAAAACTTTATGTATAATATCATAGAAAATATCTTACGGTAATAATTTGTTGTTAAGATAAAATAAATTGTCGGCCATAAACCAGTATAGTAAAATCATCTCCTATCTCAATGAAAAAAATAAGCTGTGTGGCAATAAAAAATTAAAACGCGCATATAATTTAAAATATTAAAATATAGATGACTGGACATTTTGTGACATCGATATGTAATAGAAAACTCACAACTGTCAGCTACCTAAAGGCCGTACTAGAATCAGCAATACTATTTAACATATTAAGATTAAAATGTGAATAAAATATTTCTATAATTGTGAGTGAAAAAAATGTATTATTTTTATGTCTTTTATAAATAGATAAAAATTTATAAAATGTTTATATATATATACATATATTTATATATATATATATATATAAAGTTTATACAGATGTTTGTAATAATCCAAAAAAAAAACATTGAGAAAGAACCCGCCAGTTACAGATGACTGAAAGAAAGTAATGACAATTATTTTGAACATTAGTTACATCGTTGAAAACTTTATAGCATCCTGTAACATGTTTTACATAAACAAGTTTTGATTTAAGTTGCGAAAAGAATATAAAATATCGTTTTTAATATGAAACACTTTTTTGCACCACCTGTAAGAGATCATATTTATGTTTTGGTTGAACTTTTTGTACTATTTACAATAAAAGTACAAAAACAAGTAATTTATAATATGTACGATATGTGCATAAAGCTGTTCGTTTCAATAAATCAACCTTCATAAATTATAACGGATAAGTACGGTTTATTTTAATGAACAACAAAACTTTATATATATATATATATGAAGATATTTGACAGAAGTGTAGAATAAAAAATATTAGACATACGTGTACCTCTTTTCGAGTTTATGATAAAACTGATGCTTACACTTAAAATTTATAACCCATATTGGAAATGTCCTCTAAAAATGATATAAGTATGGCCATTACATGATTGGCCGTGTTGGTATGAAACCCTGTTCCGTAGAAAAAAAGCATTGTCATAAAATATAGAGTCCATAAATTTCAAGAACTTCAATAAATTGTATCACTACGATCCCATATATCTTTACGTCTGAGGTAATCTGGAGAAAAAAATTGACCGATTATAACACCTGGACACGGCATGCTTTTCAACTTTGTTGATGTTACAGCTGATATATAATTTTATTGAAAGATGCGAGATAGTTTTTTTCTTCTTTATAATAGATCGTTAAATTGATTTTTATATAAACAGACGTGTATTAAAATACGGAATTGTATAAGATTTTCAATAGAGAAAAAGTTTTGTGAGCAGGTTTTTATTCCTTTAATGCATTTTTTGTTTTATTGTTCCTTTTGTTAAAAGAGAAAACAATAATTTATTTTAAATAGTATTTCTTATCTGATGCTTACCATCTAACCAGAACTATTTTTTTTTACTAAATATTTTTATTCCTTCATATTTTTATTTAGTATATTTTTTAATCGCTTAAAAATGAAATTAATGTTTATATCATTAGAGAGATAATATGTTTACGTTTAAATTCAAACATATTTTACAAAAATAGACGGATATTTTTGGTTAACGTGCAAAGCTAAAAATAAAAGGCATCAAACATACACCCATTAATAACATACTGTAATGGAACCGCGTACTACGTATCAATTACAAAACCTGTATCTATTGAGGGGTTAAAATCCCATATATAAATTGTGACCATAAATGTAAATTTTCCAAATTAACTGCATGGTGTACTATTAGTACTAGTAGTATAATTGCTTTAGTTTTTTTGATAGCACCCACAAATACGATGAAATTATCCTCATTTGAAAAGGAATTATTTTTATTTGTATTGAAAGTGGAATGATTCTGCTATATTGGAAAAATTAGTGTGATACAATTGCATACACTGTATATTACTATTAAACTCAATTTTTTTGTAAAAAGTTAGTTAATCGAATTAATTTTTAATTTTCTTTTAATAATATATTTGAATAATACAACAGAATAGATATATTTTCTTTATTTTAATAAATTATATTATAATAGTGTAAAATAAAATACTTTCAAATTAACTCTTCATTTTTTACTTTAATACACAAATGGTTTCATTTATATTTTTTGTACTAAATTAATTATTTCACATACTTAAAACGTCCTTTTGAAATGTATAGTGATTAATACTCAAATAGCTATAAATATTTGAAATAGATTCGTTTATGTCGTTTCATAGTAAGAAATGAAAATATTAATATTAGCTTGATAGACTTTATAGCCTCCAAATTCATGTACATTTTTTAATTTAAATGGTTTTAAATGATCCAGGTCTGTTCGATGACTAACGTCTAATTATTGTGCAAGCTATCGAATGATTGTGAGTGGTTTTAATTCAATTAACGCCTTCAGTTGGTCGTTATGAATTGAAAAAAGATGCTCTCGACCTTCTTCATCTTCACGACTCTCATCCTCAGAACGAAATTTTTAGAACCACCATTGCACCATATGTTCCTTAACAGTACCAAAATCAAAAGCATTGTTTAGTTACCAAGCAGTTTCTATTGTTTTACCACCTGTTTTGAATACATACTTATTTCTATTAAACAAATTTCCCTTATTTTCTTCTTTTCCATCTTTAATCAATAGCCCAATTTGAACCAAAATTAATAATAAAAGCAAAGTCGATATTACCAAAATATAAACTGAAAAGTGCACTTTAAAACGATATTAACATGAACACGATGAAATGAAACTTTCATTGAAAAAATTGAGGTTAGAATTCAGAAAAGGAAAACCGTAATTATTTTCATATAATTATAGATAAATTCCAATTCTATACTTAACACCGTTGATTCGACCGTTTGTTCGATTGAGTAATTGAAAAAAAATATAATTCTATAATTGTAATTTAATCTATTTAATTTAAATGAAGCCCGTGAAACACTACAAGTTAAAAACATAATACAACATTTAAATTTCCATTTTATTCGCAGTGTACGTATAAACTTGATATGCAAAATTTCGTTGCGAATCCATATTAATAGGATATTGACATTTGAACTATACTGTTTGATTTTCTGAAAATACAGGTTTAAGTGATATTGACATTTTATTAATTCTTTACATGAACTGTTTTAATACTTCTACCAGTTTTATGCATGCTTGAAAAAGTGTTCTCCTTTAATCTTACATATGTTATTATATATATATATATATATATATATATATATATGTGTGTGTGTATATATATGTGTGTATATATATATGTGTATATATATATATATATGTATATATATATACATATATTTATATATGTATATATGTGTGTGTGTGTGTGTATATAAGTAGGTATGTGTGTAAATGCTTATGTTAAAAAGAAAAATTATTTACCGTACTTAATTTGACTGTGAAAAATAAAGGTTAAATTCCGTATGTAATTTATATTTTCTAAGCATGCGAAATCGTTCGGTTATACACTTTCTAACAAATCAATCCTCTTATAAGTCAGAAAAGTGCAAAAGTTTTAGATTGAAACTATTGCGTACCTATGTTATGTTGCATGATTTCAATGTGCGTGTTACTCAAAAATAAATACAGTACATACATACAAACACACACACACACACATATATATATATATACCACATGAATTATGGGATTATTTTTATATACAGTTAAAATTATTATCTCCTCTATAGGATAGGAAATTAACTCTTCTATAGGATTCAAAAATATGTAGTAATCAAAAATGTAAGAGACGATTATCTCTTAACCTTAAATATAAAAAAAACACAGAAATAGACAATTAATACTCTATGAACAAATATATAATTAGATTTTAAACAATTACTAAGAAAACGTTACTCCTAATAACAAATTTGCCCCAATTGAAAATCAATATTTACAATCGTGAATTTACGGGAAATAGTGTTTATTTAGGACAACAAATTTGAATATATAATATGTATAATAATGAAATTAACAAAATAATTAACTTGGATTGATGTTTTGATCGAATAATAACCCTTAAACTATTTAACATATTAAAAAGTAAGATCATCAAATCAAATGGTAAAAATATTTATTTGAATACAGACTGATATTAACAGAAATCTTAATAAATATTATGCTCTTCTTTAAGTTATTTCATTAAAAGCAATTCTTCCTTATTTATTTATGATATTACTTCCCAATTTATTTTTATATATTTTTTATGAAAAATAGTGGTAGGAAAACAATTGCGGTTTTTGTCTTCTGAATTGTAACCTTAATTTTTTTCAATGAAAATGTCATTTCATCGCGTTAAAATAATTTTAAAGTATATTTTTCTGTCTGTATTGTGGTTACATCGACTTTGATTTTATTATTAATTTTGGTTCAAATTGGGCTATTAAATTAAAGATGGAAAAGAAGCAAATAAAATCATTTTTTTGTTTGAGTTCAAAATGGGTGGTAAAGGAGCAGAAACTGCTCGTATACTAAACGAGATTTTAGTATGGGTATTATTAAAGAACGTACGGTGTAATGATGGTTCCAAAAATTTCGTGCTGGGGATGAAAGCTTTATAGATGAAGAAGGTCGCGGGTGTTCTTCAGTTCAGAACTACTAACTGAAGGCATTAGTTCAATCAGAACCTCTCAACAATTCTAAAGCTTGTACTTATGTTAGATGTTAGTCATCCAACAGTTCTGAACCACTTAAAATAGCTAGTAGTATCAAATGTATATGAATTTGAATATGTTAAACCGTAATTATTTTTCTACTAACCTAATATTTCCAATTATGTAATAAAAATTTGTTTAGTAGGTATTCATCGTGTGATGAATTTTATTAACTATTATTTCTTATCCTTCTTAAGTAAACATGACAAAAGTATAGAAAATTAAAATATGGAATTATTGAAAATACCTAGGGATAACATTAATGAACATTAAAGACTTTGGAACGAATTGCAATCTTTCATTCTAGAACCATTTCTTCCTTATATCTGCCTTTATCAAGAAATTGAAGCAGGGAATAAGCAACATATAATTTAATTTTGATTCAAAAGAAATTCTTGATACTTTACTGATTTATTCTAATCAGATATATTATTTTTCTTAATATAAAACACATTTAGATCTCTGATATTTCTTTTACACTAAACTATCTTATTATAAATTAATCTATTTCTACTTTGTTTCATTCTTTAATTTAAGATAATGGTATTTTATGACTTAGCACTTTATCAAATCGCACCGTCATCGAAATACACAAAAATAATAATCAGAATATCCTATAATTAAATATTTTAATTAAAAAAATTTTAGTTTTATGAAAAGTGAAAGAATGTAAAAGTAAAATAAATTGATTTGTCAAATATAATGGCAATTTAATCAATTTATTTTAGAGCTACTAATATATTTATTGTGGATTCAAATTTATTTTTATTGCATATAGATTTTCATAAAAAAAGACATTTTTGTGATTAAAAAAAAACTGTTCAATAAAGTTCATTTTAAAATGACTAATCCAATAAATATTTATAAATGTCTATATAGACTTTTATTTTGTATTAAATCCAAAAAGTTTTCCATATTAGTATACTTCCATACATATATGTAAGTTTATATATATATATATATATATATATATATATATATATACTGGAAAAATGACAAAGATTAATTAAATCATTAAATATTAACACATAAATTCCGAATGCCTCTATTCTACTGTTTGAAACGGGATTATTGTGCTCATAAAACGTTAAAACCATTGCCATCTTTCATCGGTTTGTCGTTCAACACGATATAATCGTGCCATTGCGTAAAACACCACTGTATAATAGCTGACTGTAAAAGGTCATTTCTTCGATCATCCAGTATAAATTATGAACACAAAAACAAGTATATCGGAGACATTTTAAAATTGTACTGGTTTAATTCACAATAAATTGAAATACATACGTACTATTTACAATCAATATATTCCAGGACATAAAGAGGCGATAATTTAATTTATTCTTGGATACATGTTAATTTTTTAAAAAAATGTGTATTATCTGTAATGTCCACATATTTTAAATTTTATATATATATATATACATATATACATATAAAAAGTCCCCTCATTTTTTAAATTATGTAACACAACTTATCGTTCATAATAGTTCAAATTTGAGTCTACCAAATTAAAACATATTTATCGGTCTATTTTCATATACTTTACCTTTCTTTTTATTATATTATATCAAAATGGATGATATATATATATATATATATATATATATATATATAGTATAAGAATTGAATAATGACACTAATTCCTAAAAATATTTAATTTATTAATAAATTTTGATATTATCATATTTAAAGTAACCCTTTTGAGGTGTGGATTTTTCGGTATCTTAGCATCTTAAGGGCGATGGCATTATGTATGATGGGATATAAGCAACAATCAAACATTACCAGTAATTATGTCTTGAACCTTTTTGATCAGAAAATATTGTCCAGTTTGCGAGATAAAAGAAGAATTAATTTAGAAAAATATGAAACCATTTATGTGATAGTTTGTACCAATTTTAAGTACCATTTCCGGTTCTTTATATATATATATATATATATATATATATATATATATATATATATTTATATTGAAAAAAGAATAACAATTCGAAAACTATCCATCCTCAAATATAATATGTTCATATGTTCAATAAATCTAATATGTTCATGTGCTAGTGTAAACAGTTTTAAAACGTTTTGATTTTTTCCAGTACATAAAATTTTATTTAACATAAAAAACACAATTAATCTTTAAATGGTATGTCGCCATCAACTATAATTAAAATGCTCAGCCTGAATATCCATTTCCAGTAACCCTTTATATCAGTGGTTCCCAATATGTGGTCCGTTGACCCTCATTGGTCCGTGAGTAACACTGATTCCAATAATAGATGGATTAACGAAGATGTAAAACTCATAAAAGGCTTAACCAGTAATGAAGGAAACAGCTTGATGGAGATTTCTTGTAACAGTTCCTTAAAATTATTGTTTAATGAAAATAATTTGATTGAGTTTTGGTTATATTTACGCTCTGAGTATACAGAATTATCAAACAAGGCGTTGAAACATTTATTCCTATTTGTAATGAGTTATTTGTGCGAACGGACTTTTTCAACATTTTTATACATAAAGTCAGAATATAGAAACAGACTAAATGTAAAGCTTGATTTGAGAGTGCGAGTTAGTACAATTGAGCCAAATATTTCTGAACTTATCTCAGTCAAACATCATCATCCTTCACAATAACTAAAAATTAATTTTGTTGTTTATTTATTAAAACTACAAAAGTCAAGTTTCGTTTTTTTTTGCTGATATATATTCTTTCATAATACCTGTTCCTTTTTCTAGTATTTCTGTACCGGAAACACAATCCTCTCCAAAGGGGCCTGCGTAAATTTCAGATTAATATAGGGATTCTCTGCATTCAAAAGATTGTGAATTACTACTTTATATACTTTAATATTTATTGAACAATACATGGTACATCATTCAAGATACATAGAAAAGCTATTGCGTAGGATAGCCTGTAAAAGTCTCGTGAAATGTTTTCAATATATTTTAAAAAATAATGTCATTATTAAATTAATTCATCAATTATAAAGTGTCCAATATATTAAATTCAACATTATTTTATCTATAAAAAAACTTCTACATTTACCTCCTTTTCTTTGTTATTCAAACCAATGGTCATATAAAATAGTATAATGTTAACTCTTCCTTACAAGTCATTAAAATGTACATTAAAAATATATAAAATGAGTAATTTAAAGGACATTTTACTAATTAAAGTAACAAATCAACTCTAGAATAATTTAAGTCAATGAATATAAAGAATTTCAATCCAAAAATTAAATTTTTCATATATATTTTCGACCAAAAAAAATGATTTTAAGTTTTTGTATCATTTTTAGAAATAAAATGTAAAAACTGTTATTTTTTTTTCAAAAAAAGTGTTATAAAGAGGGAAAAAATGAAATATAATACATATTCTAATTTGTTCTCTATAAAAAAAATTAACTGAAACTTATTATTTCTCAGCAAATATTTTGAATAATATAAAGAATTTTTTTCATTCAAAATATTCATTCCGCCCTCTATATATAAAAAACACCATACTCATGTGTTTATATTAAAATTCAGTTGTAATGCATTAAATTTAAAATATCGGTAACATACTTGCCTCAGGTTTCCCGATGTAGTTGAAAGTCTGTTTTCATGTAATTCTGCAAGCACAAAAAGGCATAGAAGATAAATTAGCTTGTAAACTGATATTTATAGAATAAAAGTTAATGTAAAATAATGTTTCATTTTATCCAAATGTTTTTGTATATTTGTTTTTTTTAAATAACTAATTTTGTATGACATGTATAAAACATGCATTATTATTATAATTGTCATTATTTGAAACAGAATTGCTATGTTCATAAAATATTAAAATGAGTTATTGCTTTTTATTTTCAAATGTTAATTAATATTAATTATTTTTTTCATGTATATAAATAAAAATTAAAAATTGTATTTATATATATATATATATATATATATATATTTAAAGCAGAAAAAATATTTTTATTTTATATAAAGCAAATTCAAAATAATGTTTATTTTTTACAACGAAATGAAGCATGCACTACTTGAGCGAATACATTTTTCATTAAATAATAAAATAGTGTATGCAAATCGCTCTCTGTAACCATATCAGGTTAATTTAAAATTCATATCGGTTTTTTGTTCTGTTATAGATCGTATTAAAATTTACAATTCATAAAAACGTGGCACATAAAAAATCCTAAGAGGGTTAATAAAAAAATGCAATGTGCGCGATTCAATTCTAAATCCAATAAAGAGACGTGTACGTATCGCACGAAAAAATCACTAAATTACCAAGTGAGCAATAATCTGTTCAAGCTTTTGTTTCGTAATCATCGTCCGACGTCCTCGTGACCCTGACTTAATGCGGACCAACTCCACACTCGTTCCACCGTGACACCCATTCTTGCCGCAAAACACCACCTACATCCACCCACTGTACGCGTGTTATAACCGCCAACACGTAAACAGTAAACATTCACCGCTGCCACGGCTATCGGCATCGTTAGCCATCATTGCTAAAGCGTTCGTTTTTACAATGACGCTAATGTTAACAGGATGCGTGCACACATCAAACGTACAGCAGAACATATCCTTTGATATATTGTAATGAATCCTACTTGGTTCACAATTATTACGCGCTACATAATCGACTTTATTCATAAGCTTCACTTTGATGCATTACAAGTACATCTGTTGAAGATTTACATTGTTTTTTTATCAACTGGGCAGCTTATCAACTATTTATACAGCTGTCGTTAATTATTTTCGACAAGTGAATCATTTGTCATACTCAAAATTAAATAAACATCACTAGTGTGTCAACATAAAGGATTATTTCTATTTCTATATGTGCTTTCTTCTACATGTTTAAATACTATTTATTTCATTATTTATTTATACATTTATATATATATATATATATATATATATATATATATATATATATAATTTGCTTTTATAGGAACTGAAATAAGCATTGCAAGATTACAAAATTAAAAGAAATTAATGAACGGTGTTTAAACCCCTGTTTACTTTCATTTGTTACAGCCAATATTGGTTTTTGTATAATATCATCTTCATAGTGATATTCTTGAGGATTTTTTTGATATTTATTGCAGAAGGCTGCAGAAAAGGAACTAATTTTATTCCTAGTGTACAGATTTGAGTCCCTAAAAACGCATTTTGAACTAACTATTTCGACTATAGGACTCATTACTTCTTCTTTCTCGTTGGTAAATCTA
The DNA here is from genome assembly GCA_034766995.1 of Acanthacorydalis orientalis. Taxonomy (NCBI): domain Eukaryota; kingdom Metazoa; phylum Arthropoda; class Insecta; order Megaloptera; family Corydalidae; genus Acanthacorydalis; species Acanthacorydalis orientalis. The sequence goes on along the minus strand of CM068322.1, from coordinate 21,439,511 downwards.
GTCTTTTTTCCTTTACTATGGTTTCATTATGGTTATGAATCTATAAATGAAGAGGCCCAATTTTCAGACCACCGTTTTGGAGGAACGCCGCCTTCAACTACAACTGGACAGATTTAGTAGTTTTGTTGTAGTGGTAGTCGGTCCCAAGCCCGGATAAAAGAAGAGGGTTAGTGGGCCAGGTTAGCAGCCTACCCGCCATAAAAAAAACTCAATATACAGTTCAAAGTATTAGTAATGGCTCATTATTTGTAACAGATTTTTTTGTTTATATAAGGAAACAAAGTAGCGATTGTTTTATGATACCTTCTACTGAAGTCACACCCGAAATTTTCCTGAAAGAGTCCGTAAGTGTTTTCGAAGATATCTTTTTATTTTCCTAATAATTTGATGGGTACTATTATAGTTTATTTATCTGTTTGAAGAATATATATATATATATATATATATATATATGTATATATGTATACATATATGTATATATATACATATATGTATGTATATATATATATATATATATATGTATATATATATATATATATATATGTATATATATATATGTATATGTATATATGTATATATATATATGTATATATGTATATATGTATATATGTATATATGTATATATATATATATATATGTATATATATACGTATATATACATATATATATGTGTGTGTGTGTGTGGCTCTAATTTGTTACATTTTCAACAGAGTTGTCATGGAATTATTTGATTACTGTAATTAAGTTGAAAGCTAATGTCATCATAATGGATTTTTTAAAAGTGTTGAGATTCAGTTTCAAATTGAAATTATAAAATTAATAATTTAAAAAAACATACACAAAATATTGTATTTTTACGCACAAGATCATAATTGTAATTATATATATATATATATATATAAGGGTGTGTATATATGTACAAGTAGATGAATGTATGTGGATAATAATTTATACTTTAAAACAAAGTTGAAAATAATGTCGGTGAAAAATCAATTATAAACTTGAAACTTAATTATATATATATATATATATATATATATATATATATATATATATATATACATATATATATATATATATATATATACAATCATATTAATCTTTAAACTTTTTTATTATAAAAATGATCATTAACTTGAAAAGTTTTCTCACGGTGTTTAATGTACTAACTATTTCTTAAAAGAAGATTAAAGATGTAACGTACAGAGTAGTTGCTTAATTCCGTGATTTTATAGCAATGCTGCTACTAAATCTAACGGGATTTCGTGAGGAATTAAAATGTGTTTAATCTTTTGCTGAAAATAAATTATGAAGGAAATATATTTGTTCAAAATCATATTTTGAAAGGATAATTCAATGGGAAATTCATACTTGTAATTCGTTCAAAGATATTTACTATGGATTAATTATATTTTTCTGACAGCTATAAAAAAAATTGTGAAATAAATTATAATATTTTGGAAATTATAATAATACAAGATATATATATATATATATATATATATATATATATATATATATATATATCTGTTACAACAGATCCCAAATTTAACTAAAAGTACATTTTATATCGTTTACATGAAATAATTTAGATCGATAGGTTATAAAATGAAAAAAACAGACAATTCATTAAACGTATTATTCATTTAAATATTATCGACAAATGAGCGTAAATAGCTTTTAATTTTTATTGATTGAATGAAAAGTATACTTAAATTATATAATAAAAAATTCAAACTAATAATTTTTGATCGAAATTACTCACATCTCTTGTCTTCATCTAAATTGTAAAAATATCGAAAATTGTAGAATTATAGGTTTATCAGTTAAAGATTTTTATTCATTCTTACTATTTTACTTTCACTATATATATATATATATATATATATATATATATATATACAGAAAATCAAATTTTACTTAAATGCTGTACAATATGTGCATTTTATACGAAATTATTAAACGTGTGTATTAAAAAAAACGTGTAGAAATAAAATATTATTAAATTATATCCGAAAAATAATAAAACTTTTATTACGCTTTTAATTACAAAAGTACTCTTTATAATACAAAATAATTAAAACAAGTAAGTATTAGTTAGAATGAAACGGAAAAATATCTGCATTTCTCGACTGTGTATTCGAAGAAATTTCAAAATAACGACAATCTATCTCCTTTCAGTTTTCGTTCTATAATAAAATTAAAACATTGTTGTTTTAGTCTCGTATTAATTAAAATAAACACTTGAAAGATACAAAAAGTAAATATATCATCTTCAGAACAATGCGAGTACATCGTTCTGTTTATTTAATTTATGTGTTTTATGTAGAAGGCCTTTAGTATTGAAATAAAAATAAGTAAATTAGATTTTCCTGTTTAGTGTTCCTAACGAACTTATATATATATAATAAAAGCATAAAGATAATACATTATATTTTTTCTGTGCACTTAATAAAAAGTGTAATGAATTGAAAACAGAGAAAATTGTTACGAAATTGTCAAAATAAGTTGAAGTATATTTATATGTATACATACATACATATATATATATATATATATGTGTGTGTGTGTGTGTGTACATTATTAAGTTTTACAGATGATATGTTAAATTTCCGAATATAAATTCAATGTTAAGAATTTAATGAAAAAAAAATTTTTTTTGTATCGAATTAATTTCGAGTGTATTAAATATATACGTATTTTATAAATGAATAGTTTGTTAACAATATTCAATAGTTTATGTAATTAATAAACATTTATTATATAGATATTTAAAATAATCAGGTAGATTTATTAAAAAAGTACTAATATGTTATAAAATTTAACGATGTAAAAAGTTGATCAGTAGTTGATGATACCTAAAGAATATTAATTAATAACAAACAATAATAAACAAATAGAACCGTATCTAATATCATATAACAATACAAAAGAATAAGAATAAAAACTTTCTGTTTTTTGATGATTATACATTGAATAAAAATATATTTTATGATATTAAAATACTTGTATCTTCAGTTAAATTTGTTGAGAAAATCCGTAAATTGCAATACTTCAAATATATCTATGTATTTATCTACCTATATATATATATATATATATATATATATATATATATATATATATACATACATGTATAACAATATAAATATTTCTTGTCAATTACTTTTTTTGACATGTGTGCCATCTTAAAAAAGTTGACCTTTTTAGTAGATAAGCTCTTTTCTTTCTCTCTTTCTATATATTTATATATCAGTATGATAATAATTAAATTTCTAGTAGTATAATATATAATAGTTTATGTAAAATCTTTACCAAATCGATATATTTAGCTAAATTATCAGTTATCATCTATAAACTTAAATCGATATTTTCTATATTTATCATTGAAAGTATAAAGTAAATCCACATATGAATGAGTGCGTTAAATTATAAAAAAAATACTTTTATTTTTAGCGTTTTGATGATAACGGGCTCACCGTCGAAATTTACACAAAAGAAACAATAATAATTAATTGAATATTTTCAATTAAATTTTTTTATTTGTAAAAGAATGAGAAAATTTTTTGTGAAATCAAGTTTTTTCATAGTCCCAAAAACTATTTTCTGATTAATGAACATATTATATTAATATGCATATAATAAAGAAATAATAATACAGTAACATTACAGTTACTGTACATATTACATACGTTGAAAAATCGAAACTTTGTTCAGTGGTTTCTCCCTATTTACTCAACAACATATCATGCATGCATGTACGGAAAGTAGATTGTACATATTCCACTTGTACTTCTAGATTTGGTGCTTTTCAAAAGTCGCTATCTCAATTACTCATTATTATCTTGACATTTGTGATATTATTACATTACCAAATGTTGGTTCAGTTTGAATGTTTCCTTTCTTTTGATCAATATATATATATATATATATATATATATAAATATATATATATATATATATATATATATATATATATATATATATTTGTTGCATTAATGGAAATGTAATTTAATAATTTATAAGTTCATAACATAGATGTTTTGATAAATTATTTGTTTTATTATTTTAACTACAAACTTTTTATGTGGAATGTAGAACAAATAATAGAATCGAATACTTAGATTACTAAATTCTAGAAAATTTATTTGTTTATACATTATATATATATATATATATAATAAATTACATACATATAAAATGAAAGATATGGGCATTAAATTACAATTCAATAGTTATCGTAAGATTTATACAGGGAAAACATGGCTCACTGCTGAGGGCAGAAAAAATTGAGGGGGAACAAATTTTGATGTGTGACAAATTTTGAAAAGCTGTAAGTTTTATTTCCAATCACAATTTGTTTTACTTATATCTTAAATTTGGTTCTATTTTTTCTTCACAAATAAAAAAAAATTATAACATTTAATAGAATTACATTATTTGAGTTTATTATTTTTTTTAAAAAAAACAATAATCTTTTATTATACATTTTGTTTAATATAATAAAGTAATGTAACATTTAACAATGCTTTTAGAAAAAAATCCTAAATAATGGTAATTGTACCTACGATGATTTTCACTGAAATATAATATAAACAACTCTTCAGAGATGATATTGTCGGTAATATAACTTTATTTTCCTAAAATAGACATTTATACCGATGACTTTAAACGATCAGTACATTATTATACTAAAACGTGCTCACCGCAACGTAATTGCTTGACTTCGGGTACAATACCATTGTTCCAAATGTCAATATTCAAATATAATATAGTTGCAAACTTCTTTAATAGCCTCATACATATATTTTATAAAGTACATTTTCAGATCTTATTGATAACACCTTACTTATTATAATTTTATATATATATATATATATATATATATACATACATATGTATGTATATGTATATTAAAAGATTTAAAAGCGATTTTACCGACGATAATGTATACGTTTATTTTTACAATTTCACGTCACAACTTTGATGACATTTTCAGGAAATTAAAATACATGTTCATTTGTGTTCGTATGTATAATTTGTTTTTTTAAGGATCGATTCTCTCATAATAGTTTTTTATCAAAGACCAGAATTATTGCTACAATATATATATATATATATATATATATATATATATATATATATATATATATATATATATATACACAATATATGTATGTATGTATGATTTAGTCTATTTTATTTACCTTTTTTTAAAAATAATATTAAACAAGTTTCTAAAAAAACAAACTTTCATATCCATATATTATAAATACACAAGCATTTCACTTTTCTGAAATGGAATAATATTTTTAAAAAACAAGATAGAATGGTGCAGAGGAAAAAAAACACATTTTACCAGTTGCGTCGTTCCTTTGATAATTCATTTTATAGCTATTACTAGAAAAAATGTTACCACTGGAAAACTTACTCTTGCTTTCATTTCAGAAAAGTTATCACACCGACAAAATAAACCTAAACAGTATGAATGTTGATGATGAATATTTAATATTTAATTTTCAATATAGGTACACAGGAATGAAATCGACGGAAATCGTTCATGTTTAGTATATTTAATAGAATCTTCAAGAAAGATATAAAAGTAACCAGAATGGAAAAATCAACCAATTGATCGCAACGTTTATGTTTATATGTATATGTACTCTATTACTTATTTTATATTTTTCTAGACAAAGATAATAATATCAACCTAAAAATAAATTTATAATTTAGTACGGTGCATTAATGCGATTTTCGCGTGAATTTTTTTGAATTAATGTCTTAACTTTATCATTAGTTTCTTTAAAACGAACTTAGACGAATATAAATAATGATTCACTTTTATTTGTATTATTATTTATTTTGAAACACTGATTTTGAGGTATAAAATGAGTTTATATATATATATATATATATATATATATATATATAAGGTACACAAAGACGTTCCATAAATTTTCACATAAACTCAAGAATTTACTACAAAGAAAAAGTTTGTATAGAAATATGATCCAGTATTTTATTAGAGAGATATGTTCTAAACTTCATTATCTTTACAATTTTTTTTTTGTTTATTTGATTTCACTATAAGTAGGGTTTATTAATTCATTTAAAAACATGTTTCAGAATTTAATTAATCCAGATCGTTAAATTAATTTATAAGAAGTACAAGCTCAAACGCGTGAAAGTACGTCTACGCATATTTTTGTCAAGAGGCTATTAAATTAATTAGTTTTTTTAATTATTTTATTTAAATGAAATATCGAGTTTTTAATTGACTCGCAATTAAAGAATCGATTTTATGTACATTAACTAGTTTATTATGTTTACAAAATTTAACAAAAAATAACAAAAATAATTATATTTCATTTAAAAAACAAACATCCTCAAAATAACGCAGGGTGAAAAGTAATACGTCTAACTTCATTAGGAAGAAAAATTCTAATACAATAAAACTGCAGATTTAACAGTTTTATCTTTTATTCTGGATTGAAATGATAAAAAAAACCTTCTAAGTATTCTCTTTAATGAATAATTAGTGAATTTGCTTTCATTATTATGATTGTCGAAAAACCAATTTGCAGTGATATGAAAAAATGAATATTTGTTGTATGAAAATTCGATATATGATATCATCCGAAAGTTTAATTTATAAATGAAACAAAAACAGGCGTCCAGATTTAGAATTGTGTGTTCTCTGCAAAATCTTAAAGAATAATCCTCATGCCACAGTGAGATAAACTGATAAAGAATGGAATTCTTCAACAAAAAAGTCTCTCTCACCAGATACATGTAAAAAGGCTATACAGAGATAAGAATATAAAATTTATAAGGTCTGTATATTTATTGCTTGGTACATCGAGACATTTCTTGAAGTTGTATAAACATATTTATATGCGTTTTATAAGATAAATCTGTCTATTGACTACGCTATATAGAAAAAAAATCGATTGGAATTTCCAAGAAAACATCAAAATTCGATAACGCGACAATGGCACTCAGGAATTTAAAACGACGAGTTCAGGTTTTAGGTATGTGTTAGGGATAACCGAAAACTCGTTCTTCGAAAGAATGATGAAATTTTTCACAGGGACTGATTAGGGGATGATTTGTTGCTGATTAGGGGATGTATATCTGGTCGAAGACTTAGACAAATTACTATTGCATGTAATATTATCAACGTTACTAAGCACCAAGACATCCTTCAAAGAAACTTGATTCTTTCAACACATCATTTAAGTTCTCCAGAAAACAAATATATTTTCCAACAAGTTGGTGCTCCTTTCCATACTACTAAGAGAGGAGTAAATTGGGTTGAGCTGTTATGAAATGACCATTCAGTAGTCCTGATCTCGCCCCAATCGAATGTTTATTAAAAATTATAAGGAGAAAGTTAAGATCAAATCCTCCCAGGACAAATAAAGCTTTGCCTGAAAATATTCATCAAGTGTAGAGCGCTTTCACGTAGGAAAAATGAGAAAATCCTATAATTACGCTCCCTGATCGAATATCAGAAATTTTAAAAAATAAAAGCAACTAAAATAATAGACTTACTCTTAAATAATAACTCATTAAATAATAGACTTACTCTTTTCTTTTCTGTTAAAGTTAAACATATCATTTTATAACTATAACTATTTTGTGTATTTTTTTATTAAAGATTGTATGTATTAACATAATGAAGTGGAATTAATGTACGAAAAAACAATTTTTTAATCGTGTAACAAATAAAAGCATGACGCTCATTTCAATAGACTTCTTAAGAAAAAAAGTGAAGACATCCTTTTATCCGTTTATAATATAAAACTTTTAATAGAAAATAAAATCTTTCTTAACTTTCTAATAAAACTTCAAAACTACAATGTGTATATATTTTTTGTTAATTTTTCAAACAATATTTTATAAAAATTATGAAACTTTATGTTTAATATAAAAATATTAAATCAACTACAGGTATAACATAATTTTCAAATTATAAATCAAAGCATATTTCTTTTCTATCAATTTCCTAGAATATATATTTTTAATCGATTAACTTAAATTGGTTTATTGTTTGTTACCCAATTTTTTTTTACACATTTTTCACTAATTAATATATTTTGCTTCTATTTATATTTATGAAAATAATAGAACTTTCACAAAAATGTTAATTTCACATTATATGAATCAATTTTATCCAAAATATATGTTAATCTCTGCATAAGCATTGTATACACACACACACACACACACATATATATATATATATATATATATATATATATATATATATATATATATATATATATATATATATAATTATATCTTGCAACGGTAAAAGGAAAAAAGATACTAATCAAATGATTAAAATTTCAAGAATAGAAAACCGTGTTGATAGTAAAATAAAATGAATGGAATCAATAAATTAAAAAAGAATTCTATAGCTTTACGTTAACCTTATTACTTACTACCAACTCGTTTTCCAACCAATTCTTCTTTATCTGTCACATTTCGTTCAACACATATAGCGTGACTGTTGGATTTTCAGCACGGATTGCGTTTATTAGTTCATTCACATTTTAATTTTGAAAGGGTGTGTATTGTATTTTTAGATAAATCTACAATGATCAGATGTTAATATTTAAAACAAAAAAAATGCGATAAATGTTTTCTTGTTTGCATTTTATTTTTATTTTACTGTTTTTAATTCTTGTATTAAAATTTATATTAGTTTAAGAAAAGTATATTTATATATATATATATATATATATATATATATATATATATGAAATCTTTTAAACACACACACACACACACACATATATATATATATATATATATATGTTTAAAATATTTCATAGGTTGTTTTCCAAATTTAAATTCATATGCATATTATTAAAAATAAAGGAAAATTTGATAAAGAAAACTAGTCTCAGACAATTAAATAATACAAGATTATTATTCTCCTCTCATAGCAGAAATTTTTTAGTTTACTTATTTTTACATTAGATAGGCGTTTTTATTTTACTTATAAAATATAATAGTTCATTAAATGAATTATTAATATTAAATAAATTAGTAAATGATCAGAAGGCATCGCTCTTCTAATGAATAATTAAATAATCAATCAATACATTATTCATTTTCTCCTGAAATTCGTCTGAAAATAATATTCTCTCAATGGTTTTATAAGTAATAGTCGAAGTAATTGACATTATGAATGTAGATAATCAAAGAACTGAATCTTCTTTTCTATCACAATTAAATTGTTAATTATTTTAACAAATTCGTTTTTTTTCTGGAAAACCAACTATTTCTGATCAAAGATATTCCAAAATAAGTGACAGATTATTTTTGATTATAGTTCATTGGTATTTTACTGGCGATGCAAACATCTTCAGAGTATTAAAGTATAAAATTTAATAATATTTAAAAAATCAACGTGAATTTATTTAATAATATAAAATTATTAGTGAATCAAAAAATGTTTAAGTAAAAAACAAACTCTATATATTCTAAAATGAAATTAGGAGAATCATTTCTACTATAAACGAAATGTTAATTTTTATTTACTCTTTAAAAAAAAATTCGAATATCACAATTTTATAAATATTTTGATTCATTTTATATTTTCGAATCTATACGGAACACTTTTGTGTTACACGCTGTAATATGTTATTTCGAAAATTTAAAAAAATCATGATTAAATAAATATCATGGCCGGTTTGTTGGTTGTGGTTTGTAAAATTCCAGATATGTGTGTTAATTATAAATGTATCCAATAATTGAGTGTAACTTTGTATGACATTCACCACTGAAAATTCAATATATAAACATTAATATTATATACTGTTTTCAAATTTATACAACATTAAAATACTTCTTATTGTATATATTGTTAAATATTTTATCTCATTCTCTCTGTGATAAATTATTGTTTTCACACTTCTTTTTATAATATGAAAAAAATATTTATTTAATTACTCAGATATACTTTACGGTTTTATAATTAATAATTGTGTTAACAGTATTTATATTTAACTTTCATTTCAATTATACAAAAACAATTGTGTTGATTAAAAAAGAATAATAGTATTTTTATTTATTTATTAAATATAGTTTTTTTATATTTAAGAACTACAGAGATTTTTGTAGGAATATATAAAAATTTTAAAAATAAAACTGAATTGTTATTATAATTACTCTCATAATAAATAAAGCAATACATAAAAATATAAAAAAACTCTTCTGTAATGTATATTATCGATTTTTTTACCTGCTTCAAGATTACTGTGATATGAATTGGTGGCATGAAAAATCACTATAGTGGAAATTAACAATGAGAAAATACTCATATATATGTTAATGTGTGCTGTGTGTGTGACACGATAATAATAATTATACTGGTGTGGAAATGCAAGGTCATATTTGGATTTGACCCTTGTATACACTAGAATGTATACATTACAGTTTTTATATGTTAAAATTATGTACATAAAGGGAAATAAAACCATACGTTTTATTATAAATGTCTATAAGAAAAATATATAGTTTGTAAACGAGTACTGTTTACTTAAATTTATCAAAATAATTTATGATACAATAATATCAGTTCCGTCTGGTGTATAAATAAAAAAGAATTGTTTTGTCTATACTTTTTATATTTTAGCTTTTATATAGTGTTATGATAAAAATTCTTTCAACATTTTTTTTCTAATTGAATAATAAAAATTACGATAATAATCTTTTATTACAACCTATACTCCGAGAAAAAAATGTGTAATATTGAAATAAATACTTATAGTTAAGAATATATTGTTTCGTATTTATATTCTTAAGACACTTATTGTCTTTATATATTTATAAATTGTTTTATCAATTTTTAGATTTAGAATTATTTATCATCCATCAATATTTTCATGATGCAGAAAAAACGTTTTTTTAATATGTTGACATTTTTACATTTTTGACATAATACTTATTTTTATAAATTAATATTTAATTATTTTAAAGTGTTTGATTTACTTTGGTAGGAATTTGAATCAAAAATTGTACAAAGTATTTTAAACAACAATAGTTATTTTATTGAGCTACAAAAATTAATTTTACATAAAATCGGTAATTTTGAAAATTAATACAGCGATTATTTATTTTATTTTTTAACACAGTACATTCAAGTTTCTTTTTATGTGGTAAATACGTTTTACAGAATCCTACTTATAAAAAAATCATACAAAAAATACATAACTTATGTTGAAAAATTGGGAATACGTTCTATAGATTTCTAAAACCCCATAAAACCAAAGCAATAAGTTAAAATACAACCAAAATCGTATAAAACAATTATGAAAATTCAGGAAAATAAGAATTCTTAAAAACTCACCGAAAATATGAAAGAAATTGATAGAAAAACTTAAAATAATTTTTGTTTTAAAACTTTATTTAATTTTATTGAAAATTAAGAATTCTTTTTACATTTTTTCGTTAGAATTATCGTCAATATCTGGTAGTGTTCGGCACCATTTGTGAACTGCTGTAAAATCACTTTCAGCACTAGAAGAGGTAGTTAGAGCATCAAATCTGCATAGTAAAGACAATGGTTCTTCACAAACAGAATTAAAGTCAACTTCACCCTCGTTCTATGTTGATTTTTTTCCTCTGACAATGTAATCAGTGATAAAATTTTACGATGATGATTTTAATAATTTTTTTATGCAATTCGAGTTATCCAGACATGCAATTTTTCAGCTCATGTTGGAATTTGAAGGCTCTTTCAGAATTTGCGTCATGAACAAAAAAATAATTTTCTAATTTATTGTAAAGGTGAAGATCTTCTCAAACTTCATTTTCTGTGAGGGGGATGGTTTGAGTTTTTCTTCCGTTTCACTATCATTTTCTGGATTTTCGACAATATCTAAAGTTATATGAATAATAATATCGACCCTTAAGGCATTATCTACAAGAAGTTTATCGATATCATTCTAGATAAAGGTATTAAAACTTTCTCCACCAATTTCATGTGCCAAAGTAATGATTTCAACTGATAATGTCAATGTTTGAATGGTTGTACTGTTTGCAACACATCCAGACCAAACTTCTTTCCAGCAAGTATTTAAAGTTTGTGGTCTCATTTCAGAGATAGCAGGTACAACATGATTTAAACAGTCCGAAATAGAAAATTTTAAGTTAAAAATATAATTTTAAAAAATATAAATTTTAAAAAAAATATAATAATTTAAATTTAAATTTGTTGAACAACTTGTAGCTCATATATGTATATACAACGGGGAAACCACGAATTTGCATATAATATGCACCGCATAAATTCAAAACCGTATTAAAGAGATGCGCATAAAAAGATACGACTGTATAGTTTTTCCTGTACCTGATGATGGAATCGCCATTGAAATGTACTTAAGCATGACACAAAAATTAGCAATTATTGAACACTTTTGATTTGAAAAGAATATATGATTAGTTCATTTTTTAATAATTTTTAATATTTTATTAATAATATAATTTAGATATTTTGTATAAAAATAATAAAATTATACAGTACCTAAATACGCATAATAATGAAATGTAAAAAAATGTATTAAAATATTAAATAAATTCAGTTAATATTTCAAAAATAACTTTAATTGTATAAAATATTTTATGAAGTAATTATTATTCGTATCCAATTACTTTAAAATGAATGAAACTCTAAAAAACATATGTGATAACTTTTTAAACTATTCATTTGTATTAAAAAGCGAAATACGAAAACATATTTGTTCGTTAAAAAATTCTCCATACAAGTAACGAGGACTTGTGAATTCTGAATGAAAAAGTTTCATTGAGTATTATGATTTGATTTTAACATATTCAGTTTTTTTATGGACACGAATAGATGATGATTTCTATAAATAGAAATGTAGTATTTTTTTACATTAATTACAATTTTAGTTTGAATTTGATTTTAGACGAATTGCTTTTTGATGAATATTTAAAATATGTAATTTCTAAATGTTTACATTTCATCATAAATGTTATTCGTGAAACAGTTCTACTCAAACTTATCAACGAAAATGTTTGAACGGCATTTGTGTTGTTACATTTTGCTTCAAGCAAATACCTAAAACTTTCATTGAATAGCTATTGAAATTTATGAAACGAATTTAATTTCCTTCACGTTTTGACACTTACTTAACGGAATATTTAATTTTATAATTACAAATAAATTTTATGTGAAAGTAATCATGTAAGTATATTAAATATTGTGTAAACAAACAGCATTTCATTGTAAATGAAATATTGAAATACAGTTATATATATATATATATATATATATATATATATATATATATATATATATAAAATTATCCAAAATTATCCACGAAAAATTTTTGATGACTTTGACTTATTTATTTATGATTTATTTATTTATCTCATATATAAAACAATAACGTTGCAATCTGTCTGCGATAATGATTATATAGATATAAATGCGTTTTAAAAAGATGTTTATTGTTTCATTCGGTTACAAGTAGAGGCTTATAATTGACAAGCGGGCGAGCGCAGCGAGCTCGGTGGTTAGTGATCGCAGCGAGCAGAGGGCGAAGCCCCTATTATATATATATATATGTATATATATATATATATATATATGTAATAAAAAGTTAAAAAAATGCACATGCATATATTTATATTTGAAAAAATACAACAGTTTAATATTAAAAAAAAAATAAATTCAATTATTTCACAAATATTGCTTTATAATTTTTTGACCAATAAATAAAATCTGCTGAGAAAACAAATACAAGGATATTGAAGATATATTATAGAATTAGGTGTAATTCAGGATTGGAATGTTAAAAATGAACTAGATACACTTTTTCAACTTGAAAAATGTCGAATTTTACCAATAACTAAAACCTTGAGTTGCCCATTTCAGCGATCTGAACTTTTTAGTTTTCGTTTCGTTGATATATCCGACCTGTATCAACCAATCAGTCATTGTAACTGACACATTATTAGTCTTTCTTGATTAGTTTTTAAAAGACTATAATATAGAATAAATTATTTAATGTTACAATTTATCAGCATAGCCACTTCAAAATGTTATAATTTTCATTTATAAATATTTGTTTATCATTCTTTTTATATATATATATATATATATATATATATATATATATATATATATATATATATATAGCAAGAAGTATATATATATATTGCAATTTCTAGATACAAGATAAAGTGTTTCTTTTATACTGAAAATAAAATGTTAATTTAAAATTATGATATTAATATAAGATTTATATAATAATTTAATTATTTACAAAAACAATCTGCTGGAAAATCGAATGCCGAATGAACGATGCTTTCTAAATATAGATAAACAGTTACTTTTATAAAAATATAAATTTTTCTTTCGAAAATAATTTTTTGCTACTCCTCCATAACAGAAAAATGTTTTGATCAAAAAGTTCAATAATTGATTATTTATTATTTCGTTACTTATGAGCATTTAAACAGCAATACTATCATCCTCAAAGCTTCAAAAAAATGTTATAGTGATAAAAAGAAATCAATACTGTATAAATCAGGTCAGTTCGAGTTTTTTGATACCTTAGCGCTATGTAAATAATGGCATCAATATTGAAATGCGTTGAGATTAAATCTCTTTTCATTTTTCAAACAAACAATTATTGAAAAATTTCGATCAGAATTTTTTTCCGGTATGTCGATTGAGTGAAAAATTAATATGAGAAAAAATACATAAGGTTTTTAATAAATCCATTAATTTAAATTGATACTAGAAACTTATTATTGTTAAATGTTGTTGCAAATATCAAAAAATAATAATCAGATATATATATATATATATATATATATATACCTTTTTTGCTTAATTTCTCTCAAATTTTTGACATTTAATAAAAAAAATGTCGGTTTTTGGGAACGTGATTTAATATAATTCGGAATATTACTGTTTTAAATTTTTTGTATACAATAAAAATCATTATAAGCATATTTTAATCTCTAAAAATGTTTGATAAAAAATAAAAACAATGTGATAAAATACTGTAAAGAAAATCATATTGATTTATTCATATTTTTAAATTTTGTTTAAAAGTATGTAATTCGTTGTTGTTTTGTGAAATAGTTAATTTAAATATATTATAATATTCAAAAGTACTGGTAAAAAATCATTAACCGTTAAAACATTTCGAATTTTAATAAATTCGCGATCTTATTTAAGATAAACTATAAATTACATTGCGTAAAAAAATCGGTTACATCAAAAGTAGTTTAAATATTCTATATATTATATAAAAAAATCAAAGTCAACGATAATTATTAGTATAACTTTTATCTGCCTGTATTTTAACAATCTATAGTGCGGTGAAAACTGCCTTCTTTTAAATTTCATATTACTCTTTCAAGTGAATACGTGGGTTTTAATCCCAGTGGAGATTTCTATCCGAGTAAAATAGAGTATATACACACATATTCATATATATATATATATATATATATATATATATATATATATATATATGTACCCACAAAAACCACACACTTAGATAGTGGTTGGTTTCAAGAGTTCATTTATGTTTCTTTTGTCACGCGAAATACTTGTCAATGTCTTCAACAAAAAAGAACGAAACATTTTAATTTAAGCTATCTCGTTTATTCTTTCTCTCGTATAATCAAGTTCTGATCAAATGAATACGATTTTTTATTCTCCTTTGTTATACATCACAAACATTTTCCATATTATATTTTTAATGAAGTTATCGTTCAGTATTCTGTATAATTAGATAAATATATATTAGATATTTTTGTACTTCATGTCCAATTATTTCGAATAAGTAAAATTGTGCGTTTCTTTAAAAAGAAAAAAATAATGAAAAATAAATATTTATAAATGCAACATTCTATTTAAATGATGTGTTCATCTTCAGGGTTTCCATAAATAAAAAGGAAACGAAAGAAAGATAACATGTACATATTATGTTTTTCTTCCTACATAATTTATCTTCGAAAAAGATTTTTTAAATTCATTATCTACTTCTTATTAAAAAGTTATCTTCTTTTTAATACAGCTTTATGTTTGATTCAATTATTATCTCGAGAAAAATATCTTTCCTTTAATTAGCATTTCAAATGTATATTTTAAAATGTTGTTTTCTTGAAAAGTGGAGTATAAATACGGATATAAATCAACATTAAATAATTTTGAATAAAATATTTAAAGAGAGAATTGACTTTCCCGAATCACGATCAATTATATAATAAAGAATTGAATGGTTAGCCATTTCATTTTTTCATAAACACTTCTATTAAAAAATTATCATAAATTATGTCATAGTCTTAGAAAAAAATATACTTTTTATATCATATAATAATGTATAACTAATGATTTAAAATTGTCATTTTTTTAACTGTTACAAACTTTTTAAGTTAAGTGAAGAGGAAAATGTAAAATTTCATCTAAATTCTTCCACTTTTAAGATCGATAGAATTTTGAGTATCTATTATAATATTACATAAAATTTACTTATTTGTTTAGAAAAAAATGGTACAAAAAAAGGATATAAATTTTATTTTATTTTTTAAAAAAAGCCATCACTGTAAACAAATCTAGAATTTTATTTTATCACAAAAAAAATGTTTACTCATATATAAACTTCACTGTTTATCAATTCAGTTCTCTATTGACATTTAAAATAACAAAGATTCTATTGTTTTTTAAAGTTACAGTATTTTAGTACAATATAAAATTTATAATATAAATTTATTTAAAATTTTTCTTGAAAAAATATACTTACTTAGTGACTCGTACATCTTCAAGCGACCACTATTTCCATTCGTTTTTATTTCATGGTCACGTGCTATCTTATATCAACCTGTAAAATAATGATTAATAACAAAACAATTACAAATAAGTGTCAGTTCTGGTATTTATAAAGAAATAAAGAATGACACTTATTATTAATTAATATATTACTATTCATTTATATTATATTTAATGTCTGTTGAATTTTTATAAAACCAACATCAAACTTAATAAGAAATGATAAGTTTTAACTGTACGGATGTCAATAAAATTTAAATAATTTTAATATGAATTTAGAATAATATCTGGTATTATTCTGTTTGTTGTTTTATATGTAATACATATCGGTTTCGATTATCATAATCTTCAGGCAGATAATTTAAAATGACAGTTCTAAATATCTACTTGAAGATGATACAAATCGAAACTGGTCGCAACAACACAGATTAAAGAATGGTCTGAACGATCCAACGAAATAACCAATAATTTAAATTTCAAAATTGATTCGCAGCAAAATCTGTTTTTGTAACTTAATGCGTTGAGAATGATATCATCGCCATTGAAATGGGTTGAAGTAATAATCACTTATTGAACATTTTTGATGAGAAAATATTTTTGTGGTTTGTTAAGCGAAAAAATAATTCATTTGTGAATATGAATTCAAGAAGACTAACAGAACTACATTATAACAGTAATTAATAGTTTTAAATATTGACGGTACACATTTTTAAGACATTTTGTGATCAATATTAGGTAAACATGACTTAAAATTGTAATAAAATCAAAGTGGAAGTCAGCGATAAAACGGAATATTGAGGAAGTTCTGAACAGTACTGCATAATACATCGAATTATTTTTAGAAAAATCTATTATTTATACTTATCTATAATATTTGATCATATAATATATATATATATATATATATATATATATATATATATATATGGTTCATGACCGTAGATAAAATTACTTTATCATTTTGTTGATCTTGTCATGTTATACTTCAACCATCTCATTTCTTTCGTATTTTTTACTTTCTTCAATTAGTATCATTACAGGGAGCACCACAACTTTTAAAAATAGAACGATTAAAATATATGACATTGTTTCTGCATTATTTTTCCGCTTTTATTGTATTAGCATCAATACAAAAACATTCTCTCTACTTTTTTCCTATTATGTTCCTGCTCTCTTATTTGATTTTGTCACAGTCGTTAAAATCTTGTTCATTTTATTTTAATTTTAGCTCTGATAAAATTTTCTAAAATCAGATATTACAAAAATTGATAAATTAATTATATAAAAGATGACTTTAATTTTTTTTTTGAAAAAATGAATTATTATTTGTTTATATGTTACAATACGTATGATATTATGTGATTTTTTCATAAATATTTCTTAAATAATTTTGATTTATTTCAATATATTTTCAAAATCAACACTGTCAGAATGTAGAATAATGTCATTTTTTAATTTATGCTTTGTATCTTTTAAATGATAATGACACAGAAATATGCTTATCGAAGTAAGCAAGTTTAAAGAAAACAAATACATGGTTATTATTTATAAAGAAACCAACTTAAATTATTTTTCAAAAATACTTTTTGTACATTCCATATTTTATATTAGTAGCCTTCAAATGCAAAAAACTGGTTGGAAATTCATACCTCTATCTAAATTTACTACATAATAACATTTGTTATATTTATTGCAAACATTTAAAATTCGCTACATAATCTACAATTAAAATAATGTATTAAATCATATTACATGATCTATTTTAATATTATAATTTATTGATTTAAACGTTTTTTAATATTTATTTTGCGTTTTCTTGGTTGTGTAGACATATAGTTTTGTGTCTTCATATATTATGGAAAATAATATAAATGAAAAAAATAATTATGAATAAGAGTTTAAATGCTGTTCAAATGAGTTGTTGAGAAAATTAAGTTTGGAAGACACTGATATAAAAAAAACATACATTGAGGATACAATTCAATTTATTTATGAATATAGATGAAAGACATTACTATTTCTTAGAAAAGTAATTAATATATAAAAATAAAACTATTTTATAGAAGATAACAGTAAATGAAACAAATAATAAGTTTTACAAAATACATTTAAAATTGTCAAGAAAATATACATATTAATTAATATAAAAATATCAAAGTAATAAAAAAATTATTGTAATATTTAATGATTTATGAAAAGCCTGCTATATTAATGAGAATTTTTATAAATATTTATAGCAATTTTAAGTCATATTTATGAATATTGTACTCTTTTTTTGCAACCAATTTAATGAATTCATTATTTTCTATTAAATTCGTTACTATTTATCGTTTAAAAAATATATCATTAAATTCCTCATTAAATATGTATGAATCATTTTTTAAGTTAAATATTAATAATTTTTTTCATAATTTATGAGTATTTACTTTTAAACTCGTTATAACATTCCAAAGTCGTAAAATATTAAATTAGAATTTCATAAATATCAAATTAATTAATACACAACTCTCTTTAACAAATATGAATATTTAATAACCGCATATTTATTAAATCAAAGCACATATATATATATATATATATATATATATATATATATATATACATATATATCAATATATATATATATATATACGGGTGTACATATTTTATTTTTGGCATTGATATATATATATATTGATGTACATTATTTTTTAAAAGTTTATTTTAATTTTTCAGTATATAATTATATTTAGTAATGTTAATATGTTTTTATGCAAATAAATATTTTATAACAATACAGTATTTTTTGATATATACTATAACGACTTTCATACACATTATTATAGAAAGTAGTTAGGAAAATTTTATAATGTATTCTTTTTATATTTATGTTTAGACATTTGAAAATGAAAACATGTAAACATTTTTAAATTCATAAAGAGAAGGTGATATAAATGAATAATATTAAACAAAGTTTAATAATTCATAATTAAATATATTGTTTTATTGTGTTTGGAATAATTTAATTCTAAAAGTTTTATGTACAACTTTAGTTTTGCTTATGTGTTTACCTTTGTAATAAAATTTTATCACGTTAGTATCATCTGTTGTACTGCGCACAAGTGTACGATTTTGTTAAAGAAATTTCAATGTTAAAATTACTTTGTTTAAAATTGAATTTTGTTTCCTGTAATCTAATTTATTTCAGTTTTATCAGGTTTTATTTTAACATTAAATATTCTTACTTTAACTTTCATTTAAGAAAATCTTTTAAAATATTTTAATAATAGTTATTAAATCTTGATCAAACTGTAAAATCCATATCTAAATTTTCAGATATAAAATCTATTTTTAAAACAGACTTATGTGTATAAAAAACTACCTAAATGTGTTCTAGTGAAATAAATATCACAAAATGCTATTTTATTATTTACGATGTGGACTGTGAGAATATACATATTCAGATAACCAAATACTTGACGTTTTCGGTGATATAAACAGACAAGGGATGGTTTATGGTTTGCAAAACATCCGGCCTATAGAAAATCATTGAGCGAAAGATGATTATACGATACCTGCTCAAAACTTGAAACATAATCATCATTTAGAATACCCAATGTATTATCTTAGTCCTAATATTCATTAACGTAAAATAAATATTTGATGCACTATATATATATATATATATATATTTATATATATATATATATATATATATATATATATATATATATATCATTCATAAGCACTATCGATTTTAAGTGTTTAATATCATTGTTAAGTATTTTTGACCTTGATTTAAAGCTAAATATATTTCAAAATATGGGAGGTTTTGAAATTATTACTTAGAATATTTATTTCAACCAAAATATTAGAAAAAAGAAAGAATTTTTATAATTTATTTGCGTTTTATTCTATCTTTTTATTTAATGATAGTAAAAAATATTTTTATAAATAATTTCTTATGTTTCAAATAATTCATCTTATTTGAAATTACAAAAAATAAATAAAATATTATTTATACAAAATATAAAACGTAAATAAAATTTTGTTTTTTTAATATGTAGTATTATATATATATATATATATATATATATATATATATATATATATGCATGTTCAAAAGAAAAATATAACACATGATTTATAAATAACTAAAATGGAATTTTATCTTTCTTAATTTTAATGAGTATATTGTATAAATAAAATCTGTCCATTCAAACATAATGTCAGGTACTTGAACATAATTTAAAATTACTAATCATAATTTTTTTTTCATTGTTAGACAAAACTTCTAACAATTTCAGCAATGACATCGATTCCGTTGTTACAAATTACATGGTTTCATAAAGGAAATTAAACTCTCCAACCTTATTTAATGTTTTAAACTAATCTTGATATTTTAATGTATTATAAATGTCTAAATATTAAGCTTTCCGGATTATTCTAACGTATCTTAGTCATAAAAGCTATGAATGTTACCATTAAATCTACAATACTTCGTCTATCCTATAACATTTAATTTTAAGAGCTATATTTTATTCTATTCGCTTATATTATCCTATTAAGATTCAGTTTTTTATTAATCTAATATAAACTAGAAATAGATTATATTAATATAAATACATAAATAAATACATGTATAGGCAAAATGTTTGTAATAAAAGTTTATATAAATTTCCATTAAACTACAATTTATCTTAATTTATAAATGCATTCTACCAAAAAATATTTTTGACGAATAAAAATTGAATTTACTTTATTTATAAGCATTTATCTTCAGGTTTTTGATATTTAAAATATATTAATAGTAGATACTAATTGAAACTTATGACAGTGACTGAATTCACTGGTGTCTTTTTCGCTGATGTTCATAAGTATTTTATATTTTTGTAAATAAATATTTTTAACTGTTCCAGACATTAATTATTTAGATAATGTTTCGTATTTCTAAGCAGTGATTTCAATAATCTAATGGATATGGTTTTAAAATATCGATCATGAAACTTAACTGTGCTCTTGATTAATAATTAGATATTAAAATAATACTATATGTTTTTATATGGAAAAGTTAAGACTAAGATGTTTATCGATTTTTTTTTATAAATAAGTTTGTTGAAAAGGAAATCAATAGTAAAAAAATATATATGTTTCAAAAGAGTAATTACCTTTAAATTAAGCGTTTCGGCGACAAAACGTTTTCGAATATTTATTACCAGACTAGATTCTGGAAACTGTAACATAATTTTTGTACCTTCTTCTAATATAGCTGGAGGACCTGTTGCCCCTCCCTTTTACATGAACGATATGGAGCACTGCGGCTCACAAGGCTCATAAATCGTATATCCTGATGGTTTTGTATGTTGGAGTTTATCTCTAAGTGCCTACATTATCCTTTTTTATATAGAGTTCTATAAAAATTGCAGTTTTATTGCAACATTGAAAGACGTATTTATCTTATTCATTGTCTGACTTTTAGATCGAACCTGAATTGTTTAGATAATTAATTTATAATCAAACAGGTGTAAAGAGGTACGATACTAATTTTTTAATAGAAAATACTGATGTTTTTTACATATACAAATTAGGATTCAAGAACTTCAGTGTTGACGTTGTTATAAAAAAATACAAGCTGCTGATTTATTTATGATGTCATTCTAGAAGTTTGTCATTAGATCCATACTAGACCTTATTATAAAACATTTATAAAAATGATTTTATGTTTGATTCAATAGAGTCATCTGCGTATTGGAATACAATTTTATAAAAATTAAATACGGTTTATGAAGATTTATTTCTGGGACATACTATTTTCTTAAATTTTAGTATATTATTTCGAGCATATTACTTTCTTCATAATATTTTTTTAAGTTTATGAATCTACAAAGAAAATGTTTTGCTAATGACAATAACGTTAAAAAGTTATCCATAATATAATAATAGTTTAACTATACCTCTTATATTACATAATTAATTATATGGAATGATGTAGATAGAATTTCAAATAGGAAAATACAAGGTACCTTAATTTATTTGTGTTGTATGGAATTCGTGAGTTAGTTTTCGCTGATGTCAAACGAAATGAAAATATGTTTCTAATAATTAAAACATATTACTAGTATGGTGTATTCTTTTCAAGTTCTTTGATTAAAGGGCAATAAAAGATAACTTTACAACTAAAACGAAACATTTCATGTATCTATTTTTTAAATTTATTCTTAATCTACAATAATTTGAACTAAGAAATAAAAGATGAGTTAAATTTTAAAATGAGAAGAGTTATTATTTTTCTATAACGTGTAAAGTTACTGAAAAGATAACAAATATAAAAATAAGAATTATATTTTCTAACTGATTTTTCTTATTTGTAAATGTTACAGCGGATAGCAGTTTCCTGTTGGCGAACGCACAGATCGTTGACTTTCCGATCGTATACTGCAACGAGTCGTTCTGCAAGATCAGCGGCTACAACCGTGCCGAGGTGATGCAGAAGTCTTGCCGCTGCACGTTCATGTTCGGCGAGCTTACTGACAAGGAGACGATAGCACGGATCGATCAAGCTCTAGAGACGCAAATGCACGACCAGTTTGAGATTTTACTCTACAAGAAAAACAGTGAGTCATTGTCGAACATATAAATTATTCGATATTTTCAATGGGCGTTTTTTTGTTTAAGACAATCTAATTAAACGTCGTTAGTATGACGCTATCTCGAAAACAAGTTGATCAGTTCGAAAGAAGGATAATCCAGTTTATGTTCTGTTATGTACTTGAATTTGAATTTAGAAATCGAATCAGTTGGATGATTGAATATTTTCCTAGAAACAATTTAAAGTAAACAAATTTACAAAAAATTAGTAATAATATTATTAGGAAATTAATTTTATCAGAACTTTATAATTTTGTTTTTCGTTATGAAAATTATTTTCTGAACCAAACATTACATTCATTTAAAAATAAGAATCCGCAGTACATTACCGACTTTTAATAACTTTTTACAAGAATTACTATTAACTAATTATTTTTTTAAAGTTGATTAATTAAATTAATACGTATTATTAAAAAATAATACATTTTATAGTTTATTAAATTTTATGTAATGCATTTTTCAAAGTTTAATTAAATACTAAGAGAACAAAACATTTATCACATTAAAATAAAAAGTAAGAAATTATATCATTGTACAAGTATAAATATTTTGTAGAAATCTTATAAGAAAGTTATTCAAAATGTTGTATTTTAATAGTTTTTCTACATTACATCAACTCCCTTTTGAAATATACAAGATTTTGGCCAGAAATGAAATAGAATAAATTTATAAAATTAACTTTTTCTCAATGTTGCACTTATTTTTGAACTTTATTTAAAGCATTATAGTTTATATATTCACGTGAGGAAACTTTTATTTACTATAAAGGAAAAATAACTATAATATAGCAAAATTGTCTTCAAACATTAAATTGGATACAGATTAAAAATAATTCTGTTAAACAACAATATTTTACTTCAATCATACGTGTATTCTTATTGCAAAAGTTTGAAAAATAAACGATTAAAACTCTATTAATAATTCTCATTCTTTGTACTATAAAAATAAAATATCTCTTCATTACATTTTTAAAACAAAATTTTATTCAAAGCTATAAGAAAATTATTTAAAATCTATTCTTAAGTTATCTGGAGAAATATTAGTTCTAGCAATAATCTCAGTTCATGTCATTTAAGTTACACAAATTTGATTCATAATGAATTTAAAAAATTACAGTTTCATAAATGATTTTTTATTTTCTATATAAAACAAATAAACATTTTATGAATAGAAATGAATGATCATTGATTATTGATCATTTTGATTACTCTTTATACACTTTTAATGATAATGTTATCATCCCCAGAACGCTATCTGTATCTTAACTCTCTGAATATTTTAGTATCGCCATTGAAATTTATATAAATCATTATCATAATGATCAATAATTAATTACTGATCAATTTTGTTCAGAAGAAATTCATGTGGTTTGCGAAAAATTCATTAATTGCAGTGAATTCAGCCACAAAAAAATTATAAACTGTTCGATAATTTGTTTTGAGAAAACAATGTCTTATTTTAATTAGCGTAACGTCGTATTTTAGAACGTAGACGATATAAGATGAAAATACTTTTGTCAAGATGAATTTTCAAATTTAACATCAAACTACCCTGGAAAAATCAAATGAAAATAATTGAAAATCTAAATAACATTGCTTCTAAAACAAATACTCAGAATGTACTCTTTGATATCAAATCAGCCCTGATATCGATAAATAAGTGACAAATGAGTATTTAGTGACTAATTCGTACTCAGTTAAGAGAGAGAAAGTGAGAAGTAATAAACTAATTTCTAGTTGTATATTTAATATATTTATTCTAATTCATCTTTTCTAATTTCAGCATATATAGTAACGTTCCTGTTATCCCACATGCCTTTTAAATTTAAATAATTTATTTCGAAGTTAAATATAGCACAAAAATTGAAAGAGAAACTAAGTAAACAGAGCAATTATAAATTTTAGATTACCCTTTTGATTTCACATCTCCTGTTCTGTATTGAACTTTGGAAGTCAATGGAGGAACACTGTAAAATACAATAGACCTAATAACGTCGACTGTTAGAAAATGTGTGTGTGTGTATATATGTATATATATATATATATATATATATATATATATATATAACAGTTTCGAATAGTACGCATAAAAGTAAATTGAAAAAGCATGCCGAAATAACGCTTATAAAATTAAAATATTTATTATTTTGTAAATTATTTATCTATTATCAAAAATGTGTTTTTTTTTTATATAATTCATATTAATTTATTGCCAATATTTTTATAATGAAAATTAATTTATTCATAGTATGTTTTAATAATTTCTTAAATTACATTTTAGAATATTCACCGATAAAGTTTTATTATTCTATAAATTCTACACCAACATATACACACATATAATACATATATATATATATATATATACTCGTATATATATACACACATATATATATATATATACATATAAATATATGAAAATACTTTTACTTTACAAATCAAACAAAAATATTCATTTTTATTCTTTTTAATTAAATATTTTGAACTTTTCAGATAAAATACGAGTTGTATTAATTTGCCCTCTGGGACTTTTCCATACATATATATGGATGTTGCTTTTTAATTTTCGTTTACAAACAGAAAATTTCCATATGAATAATAAAATTATAAAACTCGCAAGGTTCAGATATCTTGAACAGATATACTACTTCAATTAGATCTCACATTGTTTTGAGTATTATCATAGTTTTACACTTATATTTATTTATTCTCTTTTGAATTACTTGTTTTAAAATGTTTATATAATTGATAACAAATTAATCAACTTTTTTTATTTATGCATTGATATCTTATTACAAAGATGATTTTTTTTTAAATTTATTCTTGTTTGGTATACTATATATATATATATATATATGTATGTATATGTATATATTTGTTTTAAATTATTATTTCAAAATGAATACATGGTCATATTTATGAAATGTAAAACATTCTGATTATTATTTCAAACGCTATCTATCTATCGTTTTAATGAAAAGTAACAAGCATTTTTATTGTATTAAAAAGATTTTATTTTTTTTATATATTTAAGAAAGAATTTAAAAAAAAGTTTTTAAGTACCTGTGAATTCTGAAAACTTGTTTTCGAGAGATGTCATAAATTAGTATAATAAATGAATAATAAATGTTTCTATATGTAGTTGTACCAACCCTTCCAAAAAAAGAAAACTGCTTGCAAATTCCTATATATTTATGTTTAACAATGTCTTTAAATGTTAAACACAAAATCTATCTATATCTTCAAAACTAGTTTGAAAATATAATAATAACAAAATGTTTAGTATAATACCAAATTTGGACGAAACGATCAAAAATGAAGTAATTATATAACATTTTTATGTACAGAAGCATGTACGAAACTGTACAATATAATTAAAAATAATACAATTGTATAAAAGTTTTGTATAGAGAACTGATTATAATTCAAATTGTGTGAACTGGCCAAAAATGGAGTAATTAAAAATAATTCAACAGAATATATCGCACGCAACGTTGAATGACTCAAATAAATTACTTTATTTTTGGATCCGAATATATCTGTAAACTATATATAAAACTATTATAAAATTCGCTTATTTTTTTCAGTTGTTCTGTATGTGTGAATGTGTATAAAAATGCATATAATTACTTAATTTTTTTTATTTGAGTGTAATTTTTATTAAAAATAATTGAAATTAATATGATTTCTTAGAAAGACGATAGCTTAATTTCAATCTCGATTTAAAGGTAATAAAGTAAATTCATTTCTATCATATGTTAAAGTAAAATACTTATGAAGGCATGGGTTCGAATTCCATGACTGTTCATATATATGTATATATATATACATATAATTGAATAATATATGAAAGTGTTGAAATAAGTAAACTTCGCTCAAATTCACTCAATTAAAATCGTGAATTCATCAAATAAATTTTCAAAATAGTTATTGTTTTTTATATCAGAACATAAATAATCTTTAGGTGCTGATTTTAAATTAAAATATGACTTCAAGGTATTCAAATATTCTATAATGTAGTTTTTTCAAAAAAAAATGGAGTCAAATTTAATTAGAACTTTTAAATAAATATATCTGCACTTACGGCTTTAAGACTATTTTAACAAAATTATAGATAATGTTATGTTTATAAAATAAGTGCAATACTTTTCTACATTCTAATTTATATGACGATTGTTTCGAGTACTGAAATGTTTAATGGTTAAAAACAGGTTATAATAAATATACTTGCAATAAAATGGTAATCAATTAATGTGGATCAAATGTTTAGTAATATAGTTTTATTTCCTCATTAATTCTTATTTTATAACCACTTATATTTTGTGATATTAAGCTTTGTTTAATTTAATTTTCTGTGTTTGAATTTAAAATCAATTTAATGTTCGAAAAAACAAGTTTAATCAAAATTTATTTTATTATTAATTAGTTACTATTTTGTGTTTATACCTGTAATATCATTGAAGTATTCTTTTGTGGTCTTTATCTATTTGGATATTTTGGATTTATATCTTTCACTACTAGTTTCAGCACGTTTACTGTTTTAAAGTAGATTTAGATAACTATTTTATTTAAAATTATCTAAATTTCCCTATAGATTATTTAAGTATTGGAACTAGTCCTAGAAGATAGAAACTGAAGTGATTCGAAAAATAAATACCACTACTATAAAATTCTTTTTTAGTTTAAAACAATACAAACTTTGTTTCAAAATCAAATTTTAAGCTATAGTTACACTTAATGTTATACTTAGAGAATATTAGTGTACTTTTCTGTAAGGAAAATGTACATTTTTAAACACTAGACTCTTTAAAAGTATCCCAGTATTTGCAAATATACATTAAAACAAATTATTAAAACAGTCTAAATATTCCTCAGTGAATAAATAATTAGTCAACTGAGAAGTCTTATTCATATAAGAAACCAAATTATAGCGAGAACGCTAAAATACAATCATTTTTGAACCGAATGTTTCTTGTGTATCTCTAATTTTTATATCGTTATTTTTTTATAATGGATCACTCAAATTACTCTTTTGTATTCTTTTTTATATTATTATTTATTTATATATTTACAAATTTATCATTTAAAAAATATAACCATTTAAAAAGTCTTTATTTCAGAAAAAAACAAGAAATATATTTTTATTTGCTTATTAGCAAAAATGAATAAAAATCGAAAATTAAGACAATTTAATATAAATCTGTAGTTTATTATAAATTATATAAAAAACAATAGCTATAGAAAAGAAGATGTTCTGAAAGAATAATACCAATTTATTGAAGTTTTGAAAAACACTTTCATATTTGCCTTAATTGTTACTTCTATTAAAAAAATAAGCATGTAGAGAAATGATTCAGTGAAAAATTTCAACTGTGAACTAAGCACTTAAAAATATCTATATCTCCAATTATATTTATACAAAATTGCGAATATATAATAATTCATAATATTAACAAATAAGGCATTGATGAAATAATGCTTTTTATTTGTTATTATAGCAGTTTCATACGAAAATCCAAAAGGTAATTAATTTGAAAATATCATTAAATTATGATTGATTTTATAAATTTAACATAAAGTAGTTAGTTATTTTAAATTAAATATTTTTAAATATTTAATCATTAATTTTTTAATCATTTAAACATTACATAATATATAAGTTTTTCTCGGATTATTTTATTACAAAAATATATATTACATATTGTCAGTCTCATGCTATTTAAAAATTTGTATCAGACATATTAGTTTTTTTATTTATTATTTATCGAGGAAAATTTATTAATTACAATTTGACAACCTAATATATATATATATATATATATATATATATATATATATGTATATAAAGTATAGCTAATTCTTAAAAAAATAATTTTTGTAATTACACAATTTCATTTAATATAGTATAATAACGATCTCTCAAACATTTGTTTTGTTTATAAATGCAAAAAATATTTAAAATAAAAAAGTAAAGGATATAAAATAATTTATATTATATATCTATTAAACAAAAAAAATGATGAATACTCAGTTATTTTCATAGTTTTTTCATATTCTAAAAATGACTAGTTTTTTTTATAACATCGTACTCAACTGGAACTATTTTCCAACTACTGAATTTTATTGCACAATCGTACTTCCATCTATTCCTGATCTTCTTGTACACTTGTGCATTATTTATGAATTTTTTTTAAATACTTTTCGTTCAAACTACAATTGAAATCGATCTGTATAAATTCTACTCTTTTTTTATTAAATAAAACATTTATAATCACAGTAATTAAACAGTATACTTAGTTATAAACGGATTTATTCTGATAAATGCATCTCTTTGTATACAATAAAATGGAGTAACTACTCATCTTTCATATTTCATAATACATCCAACAAATGGTTTTGTCTTTTATCTACAATAATTTTGTTTCATGAAAACGGAAACTTTTTTTAACATAAACATTAAATGCATTATCATTCTTACCTTTAAAACTATTATATTCTTTCTAGTAGAAAATTATTTCAGTGCATTTTACACTACGTTGAAATATTTTTATTAAAATATTTTAATTGTTATTGCAGCGTTCCTGAACGCCTGGTATTCAGAGTTATTTTATTAGAACTCTGGAATCCTCTGTTATTAAATTAATTTTTTATATGACGGATTTCAACTTACATTTTTCATCTTCAACTAGATCGTTTTAACTCAAGACCTCAAAAAATCTATAAACAGATGATGTAAGTTGGAATTGATCATAGAAAACAAGTACTTAATAACAATGGTCTCAATCTTATAAAAAATGATTAAAATATTTTAAAATATAAAAACCAACTTACATTAAACTAATTTTTAAATAATCATATATATATATATATATATATATATATATAATCTATAATTGGATGTTTATGTATTCATAATCTTGATGACGTATCATCCTGGTAATCTTGATCCTAGTGAATCAATTTTTTATTGTTTGCCATGTCTAATATTAATTCTTGAACTATACTTAAAGAGCTTGTTGACAAACTCGACGATATCAACAAGTTAATTAAGGATGACTCAAGAGATTTGAAGCTAGAGATGCTAAATACATACTTAAGTGATCGATCGTAATTAAAACCATCCGAACTAAAATCTCTGAATGAACATTAGCAAGAAGACAACACGGACATAAAATTTAAACCCTTTTTTTAATTTAAAATAAATCACATAATTTATAAATTTCAATACATGATTTATAAACTTTTATAAATTATTATAAACAAGTTTATACAAAGTAAGGAATGAAGAAAGTTAACAAATGTAAAACAAATATCTGATTTTTAATATGGATATGAAAAAAAATTTTTATTTGTATATTTATGTAAAGGCGATAAATTGTTTTTAAGAAACTAAAACAAAATTTAATATACTTATTGAATATTAATTGACTTAAATAGCATTTAATTTTCTGAAATACGTAGTAATTTCAAATATTAATTTTAGATTTTTTTATAAATTATAAAACTTATATGTTTAAAAATTAATTAATCAAATTAATACAACTTGAAAAAATAATATGATCTGTAATATAGCAAAACGTTCGTTTTTATGGTTTTTGGAATGATAAATAACGAAAATCTAGAAAATAAATAGGAAAAAAATAAATGTAGATAAATGACAAATATTTAGAACTATCTTACTTTTTATAACGTAGAAACATTTCATCTGAAATTGAAACATGAAATTAAAATAAAATTCATGTTTTGTAGCAAATAATTGAGAGATCTTTATACTTAATAAACAAAAGAGATTTTATTTTAAAGTAAAATTTTAAAAATATGGTTAAAATTGTATTTTTATTGCTTTGCTTGAAAAATAATTCTTTTATTAAAATGCAGTAAATTTTGATTAAACTATTTTAGACTTTTTAGTTTAATTAAGAATTAACTGAAAATAATTGAAAAATAAATAATGAGACTGTTATAATAATAATTCCTTAACAGAATTAAATCTTATTGTTTTTACATTATTTTTCATTTAAGTAATTGTCTAGAAACATAAAATTTCTCTCGCAAATCGCATACAAAATTATTTTATAATAAATATTGATTTTAGTTAACTAACTATACAGAACAAATTTTGACTTTATTTTATTATTTTCGTTTCATTTTCTTTCCGCGTTCACTCTTCAAGATAACCGTGAGTATATCTGCACTATTAAGTAATTTTGTTTTTGAATTTTTTACAGATTTTTCTATTTTTTTTCGTTTAGTTTTTTTATATAATATTTATAATATAAAAACATTTATAAGTATTTTTGAGTATTATTGTGTATATCTTGTGCTTTTTGACAGTTGGAGAATGTATGTTATTTGCTTGAAAGTATTTTAAGTATTTATTAATATATTGATATTTTTTATTGATGATAATAATATTAATAAAAGCATGATTATTTAAGAATTTTGAACATGGATTTGGTTTGTTTTCATAAATGAATTTTGTATTTTCCCAGTTACATGAAGTTTTTATAATTTCATATGTAAGATAAACTTTAACATATATCAAGAATGAACATTTATGGCAAACGAAAGAATGAAACGTACTTCGTAAATAAACTTTCATTAACTTCAAAAAGAAAATGAATTTTATGTTCACTCTTCATTGTTCTTTTATGTACCTTTTTCAATCCAATTATATGATAAAGTATCTTCGTAGTAAATATGACATTTATAATTAAAATTTAAATTCATATTCTTTCTTTATTAAGTTTTAAACAAACATTTTTAATAATATAATTATTTAAGAATGCAATCTATTTAGTATTAAATAATATAATTATCTATTATTACAGTTAACCTGCTCTTTTCAATTTTGAATTGATTATAAAAATTAAAATTTTGAATAATTCACAGTAATGATCATTTTTCACAATTTTAATTATAATTAAATTATATAAAATCTATTAAAAAATTTTGACAAATTTTCCATGCGTTAATTTGTCTAAATAGTATTAAATAAGTAGAAAAATATAAAGAAATAGGGTTGACTTAAATTTTATTAAAGTTTTTTAAATAGAAGTGGTTCTAATATTATCATATGAAATATACGGAAAGAACATTATAATTTATCTGACAAATACCAAAAAAATTAATATATACTTTATATGAAAATAATGTATCATCTTTCATAAATAAAATTTTTTTCCGTCGAAAAAACAACCTTTTTTTCTGATTCAAAATGTTCAATAAATGATTTGTTAATCATTTTTGATTTCTAATTATGAGAATTTTCAGAGTAAATATTTTAAAAACATCAATCGTAGATCATATCGAATTAATAAACATTAAAATCATGAATGTAATTTATAAAATAAGGAAAATTAGTTTATAAATATAATTGTAAATGACAATCAGTTTTTATGGTTAAATTTTTACAGGTTAAAAATGCTTTTCTTTGCTAAATTTTAACATTTCCTATTCGAAAAACATTATTTCTTATACTAGTACAGTATAAAATTTATGTCACATAAACATTTAAAAGATAAATGAAATTTTTAATAATTTTAGTATAGAAAATATATGTGGCAATATGCAATAAGTATATTTTCATACAAATATAAGATATTACAGATGTTTTATTTTTATTTTTTGGAAACATATGTATTTTTAAAAGAAAATAGATACTTAAACACTGAAAAACATAAATTCGTAATTATTTTTGTTAAATATTATTTTAGTTCTTATAAATTAAAATTGTTTTGAAAAAATAAAGTGTATTAAAAGATACCAATAAATTAATTTCAGTGAAAGAAAAATATTTTAAATTTGTAAATAAAATAATTTAATCCAAATATAGTCTTTCTTCAATGATTAATTTTTTTTTTCGCATTAAACATTCAATAATTTTCAAATATCAGAACACATGAATAAATATAAATATTTTTGTATTAAATGATTATTTGAAATTGAAAAGAACGGCAGAATTTTAAAATTACCAACATTACACTCAAAATGTGTTTTTAATTAACCATTCTTAAACGATATTTCTATTTATATTTGAATAAAATTTCTCTCTGATTTCTACGTACTCAATATAAATATACACAAACAAATTGGAAAATTGGAAAAATAATATATACGCTATAGAATTTTTTAAAAGCTTTAATACACATACCCACACACACATATGTACGTATATATATATATTTAATGTCTTTAAAATTAATTTCTATTTATAAATATAAATTTAAAGAGAAAAAATATTATAATATATACAAACTAATTTTTATCGAATATAATAATTTTGTTGTGGAATTTATCAAAAATTACCAATAAACACCAACATTTAACGAATAAAAACGATCAAACGTATTGTCAAAAGGGTAGCTTGAGGGTAAATAAATCAACAGTTATGGTTAATTTTAATTAAAAAAACTGGCTTTAATTAAATTTTACGTTTTAGAAACAAAAATTACAAATATATGAATTTATTACACAAACACACACATTCACACATATGTATATATATATATATATATATATATATATATATATATATATATACAAGACTTATTATAAAGATATATATATATATATATATATATATATATATATATATATAAATATATATATATTATAATTCTACATACTTACAATGATGTACGATTGAGTGTATTAAATGTTCTGAAAAGCAAGATAAATATAAAGCTAATATTAAGTGTACTTATGCGAATAAAACGTACTTTTGATATTGTTAACAATAAAACGTTAATACCTATGAACGACGTCAAAAGCTCACTTAGGTATTATATCGATTCTAAACGGATTCGTTCGACTTTGATAGATGATAGGGCAAAGTAAAAATTCGAAATACTATTTTGAACGTACGTCCTTTTTCTGATGAAAATACACTGACCTATATTTTTCTATATCTGTTAAACGCTTAAAAATATTATACATCATATCAATATCAGATGATGACAAAAACTGTTTACTTAAACAGATAGATTCAGATAAACTCTAATGTGTGCTTTTATATATTTGCACAAATACGTATATATATATATATATATATATATATATATATATATATATATGTATGGATAGATACTATGAAATAGATTTTAAGACTTGTAAAATAGTTTTAAAAACCATTAAAGAAAGAAAGATACAACGGTACAATTTCAATAAATCAAAAATATAACTTTAAAATTATTGTAATGTCATTTTTAAATATTAAATTTTAAAACAACTTTTGAAAATTAAGACTATTATTAAAAGTCATTAGTGAAATAACTACTGCTATATTGATGTGAATAATGAAGAGTAAAACCATCTTAAGAATAATAAAAATCCAGAAATAAATGGATCTCTTAAAACGACAAGTTAAACTATTAAAATATATTTGCTTGAAGCGAATTTTCCACGAGAAACATTATAGTAAATCTCACAAACTATAAAAGTTAAGCACTGGAATTCAGGAGTAAAATTCTTAAGATTCTTATTTTTATTTAGAAGTTAAATAACAAAAAAAATACAAAAAATATTCATTAGAAAATGTCAGTTTTTTAAAAAAGCTCTCATGAGGGTGAAGATATTTTACATATATTACAAAAAAATGTAATAAGAACTAAACTTTTCTACTAAAATGTGCAAAAAAATGTAAACATTCGTAATTAAAATATACTTTTATATCAATAAGATGCATATATATATATATATATATTAAAAAAATAATGATATATCTTTACTGAAATAACAATTAACAGAAAGTGATAAAAACAATATTTGCTTACAACGATAGAGAGAAAACTGGAACCAATATTTTATCTCATTATTCCACTGAAAATCCTACCTTGAATTATAAATAGTATTCTCTGTGTTTTACGTAGATTATTGTATATTATTTCAATATTTGAAATAACAATCGAGTTAATTGAAAACAGAAATATCCTCTCAATAAATCAATAGGAATTTCTGGCAAACGCTAACAGATTATTATTGGTTTTAATTCTATATCTAATGAAGCTATATATATATATATATATATATTCATAATTATTATAATATAGTTACTACTAATTAAAGATTAGGGTTTCATTAAATACAAACAGTATAAACATAAATACAGGGACTATACATTTATTTATAAGTGTATATTTTATATTAAGCTCAATTATCATATATATATATATATATATATATATATATATATATATATATATATATATATATATATACATGTATGTACATATTATATATTTATGTATGTACCTATTAATGAACTATTTATAATAACGTGACTAAAAGGACAAATGGGATGAAAACATTATGTTACTACCGTATTTCGTCCATATTTTGTAGTTGAAATTTTGAATATGATTATTAAATACTATTACATAATATAAAAATGTATTAATACGAGATGAGTTTTTAATATCAGTGCAGCAATTATAAAAATATTTTAAAGAAATTTGAACATTTTGAATTTTCTACCAATTTATTTTACGCTAGTTATGTAAACAGAATTGCAGTCAAAAATTTAAATATTAATTGCACATAGCTTAAAATAAATTGGAGCTACCTATCCCTCTGAAGCTTATATGTTAATCAACATAAATTTATCCTTGTGTTTATAAGTATTATACATATATTTTTTGTTTACATAGTATTTTATATAAAATCAGAACTGTGACATTCAATATTTTTATTTTTCGAAGAATAAATAATTTAAAATATGTATAAAATATGATACAAAACTATATAAAATAGACAGGAGTAAAAATTGAAGGTTTGTTGTTCTTACTAAAAAAATGTTATTAAAACTGAAATTTTATTCCGTTTAGTCAAAAGTACTTGTACAATTGTATTTAAAAAATATCTTAACTGTTGTGTATATATATATATATATATATATATTTAAATATAATTATATTCCTTTGCTTTATAAATATTTTCCTATACAGGAAATAAATAGGTAAATATTTTTTCCATTACTTATTATTTTATTATTGTATTGCTATAATATCGTAGTTTGAATTTTGTAATTTTTTGTAGAAATGGCATCTTGAAATTTTTGAATTAGTTTTTTACAGTAAATAAAATGTAATTAGTAGTAAATTATTTGCTTAAGTATTTAGTCAAAAATATTCTATTCACAGTAAACACTTTATGAAATTATTGAAAAAAGGTAGAAGTTAAATAAGTTTTAAATAAAAAATTATATAAATGACGATTTTGATCATTTTCTTATAATGAAACTGAAAGTTCATAACTGTTCATTCTTGATAATAATTTTGTTAATATAACACATCACACATATATTTTCAGCAAACACGACTTGTACAAAGTACATTTAAATGTTTATACTATGTCGTCATAGTTCTAATCGAATGATGTCGTTAGAGACACCGCTATGGCTGCTGCTCCAGATCGCACCGATCAAGAACGAGCGGGATCTGGTGGTGCTCTTCCTGCTTACCTTCCGCGATATCACAGCGCTCAAACAGCCGATCGAAACAGACGATGTCAAAGGAGGTAATTTCAATAATTCATTTTTGAAGTGTCATCGATAAGTCGAAGTAATCCATTTTTTGCTTCCTTTATAAATATTAATAAAGTTGTGTAATCAAAATGTATCAGTATAACATATTACAAGAAAGAAGATTTATTATGCAAATCTAATCTTTTTTCGTGAAAACATCTACAAAGTTTAAATATTTATACTTCTCGTTCTATCCTTGTAGCTCTATCCATATAATGACTTTTTATTAAAATAAGCTTAGAAAAACTAGTGTTTCTCAAATAAACTTTTAAAAAAATTCACTTGTGAAGTTTATTTCAGATTACTTTTTAAGTCTTCAAATCTGTTAAAACTCAACAATCTTTTCCAAAGTCTTGCATTTTCATAAATTTTAATTTTGTAAATATTTATAACATACAGAACTGTTTAAAAATATTTTTAGTATAATAAAAAAACAAACAATATTTTTCTATCTTTAGAAGAAATAAAATAGCGATTATAATTATTGAATACTAAAATCTAAAAAATCATTGTATCAAAAATTGTATAAGTGTACAAAATTTAAAACATTCTTATCTATATTTAACAATTACTGTCATTTAAATTATTAAAAATGTACGCTGTTAAACTGTTTTCTACTTTGTTAAAACAGTTTCATTTTTCGTATACATAAAATATATTATATATTTTATTACAATAATCCAGTAATGTTATGTTAATCAATCGAAGATAACAAGAAAATTACTTAATTTTAACTGAAAATATTTTTTTTATAATTATTTGTCTTTTTTATAAGTATTTATATCAGCTTAGTAGAAATTTATGAAAATGAAAATATGAAAATTATTTCTATTCTAATTAAGTTTTTCTAATATTTTTTCTAATTATTTCTAAGTATTTCTAATTATGTTTTCACATTTTTCTAGTCGGACTCTCAAAGTTTGCAAAGTTGGCGAGATCAGTCACGAGGAGTCGATCGGTGCTCGTGTCCCAATTTTCGTCCCATTTGCCGAACCTGAAAGACAATGCCAAGCAATCTCATCTCGCTCATGTCAGTATTCATTTACATATTTATTCATTTATTGAAGAAACTAATATCTGAATAATTTAAATCTTACAAGTTTCATGCAAATGTATTTGACACATTTTTGTAATTTTCATTAATTATTATTTAGAGCTAACAAAACAAGTCATCTACAAATTAAACTATAATTTTTATATATCTGTTAAATGAATATTAAAAACATATATTTTATTTTATTGAATTATAGTGTTGATAAATGACTCACTTATATTTAAGAAAATAGATAAGAACTCCAAATATAA
Organism: Acanthacorydalis orientalis; assembly: GCA_034766995.1. Taxonomy (NCBI): domain Eukaryota; kingdom Metazoa; phylum Arthropoda; class Insecta; order Megaloptera; family Corydalidae; genus Acanthacorydalis; species Acanthacorydalis orientalis. The sequence goes on along the minus strand of CM068322.1, from coordinate 21,401,230 downwards.
ACATAAATCAACAGCACATTAGAATTATATATTTGTTTAGTACATTAGACTGCTCGACGTTTTATAAAATTTTATCATTTACAGTAAATAAATATGTATTTTACGTCTTATCGTCGTATTTTATGTCTTTAAATTAAAAGTATATTTACTAATAAAATACAGAAATCAACATTTCAAATAAGAAAGAAAATATATATTAACTTTAATGAATTTCAATATAAAAAAAGACTTTTTAAAATATTCTTTTTTATATAATGAATGATTTTCTGAATAAAAAATATATGTTACTAAGATGTGTATAGATAAAAAAATACAATTAGTAATATTATAAGTATTTTTTGAGTTTTAGAAAAAAAATATTAAAACAAAACATAGTATAATTAGTAGATGACTTAAATAAGTTTTTTTTTAAAAATACACTAAGCAATTTTAAAGTACTGAAATTTATTGCGAATTAATTAAGTAACAGTAAATAATTTAATGTTGAAAAATATTTTTAAAAGCATGATATATTATTTACTAAACTATTTAATAACGTTATATGTAATTAAATACACTTATACTTTTATTACATGCTAACAACTGGCATTGGTTTGTTAAAATATTATATTTACTTCAATTACACATTACACTGATTTTATGTACAAAACATTTCACGAATTTATTTAATCCGAAACAAATATCCGATTAAATATTTGTGTTCATATTTCTCAAATACTTCATCGACATATTTGTTCCTAAATTCAAATATTTTTTTATACTTGGACACATGTTTTAAACATTAAACGATAATATTTTTTAACGAAAAATATTTGAATTTTAATCAACATATTTGCACTGGCTATTGTATCAAATAGATGATGAGCTTGAGTGCCGATATAATGCCACAGTACAGGCAAGAAGCACCAAAAACACCCCCACACATATTGCTTCATTACTGTGCATTCAAAGCGATCTGGGATTGGATCATCTTATGTTTGACATTCTACACAGCGATAATGGTACCGTACAATGTAGCGTTCAAGAACAAAACTTCCGAAGACGTATCGTTATTGGTCGTCGATTCAATAGTTGATGTGATATTTTTCATCGATATAGTGTTAAATTTTCATACGACATTCGTAGGTCCGGGCGGTGAGGTCGTATCAGACCCAAAAGTTATACGAATGAACTACTTGAAAAGTTGGTTTATCATTGACTTATTATCGTGTTTGCCTTACGACGTATTTAACGCTTTCGATCACGACGAAGATGTAAGTTTTTCAGTAGCAGCGTTACATTGTTATTTGGATCGTGTCTCTAATATTATCACAACAAATTATATTAGTACTAACTTAAAATCACTTTTGAAACGTTTGTATAAGTATGTGTAAATATGCTAGATCAAAAATACATTTTTAACTAACAAAGTCCAAATAACTGGTACGTTTCTTGATAAGGATAATAATATTAATAGTACATTAGAAATAAGTCTAATAATTAAAAGTTCTATCAAAAAGTAATCTTTTTAATATTAGTAATTTTTCAATCCGGTATATTTTAAAAGACTTACATTGAAGAAGACAATGGTTATAGGGCGAAAAAATTGCATCTATTTTTAAAAATTTATTACACTGAACAACAATACTATATTTTTTTCGCTGAAAATATGGTGATTTAATTATAATTTAACGCTGATTTAAAATATGTAACTACATTTCCTAACATCCTAACTGAACAAAATTTTTTTTCCTCTTTTACAACGTAAATTTTGTTATTTTATATTCGCACACTTTAATCTCTCCGGTCGGTCTCCGCATTACATCTTCGAAACATCAGGCCCAGCTGAATCGTCAATGTATCACACCCAAAACATAGGGCATGGGTTCTACGCCCGATATCCAATACCATTACGCGTCTGCTGTCATATCGAACAGGCGAATCCAACAGAACGATACTTTAATCCATATTTCACGAATGTTTCGTATTATAAATATTCTATAATGTTTGTCGTAGTTCTTCTTTGATTATTTACTTCTGAACCTTCCCATCAATTCAAACTGGTATATAAATTAAATATGTTTTTATTAAATAAAGAGCGTAGTCATGTTATAATCATTCATTATGGACCTAAAATTTAATTGTTTCGTATAGATATTTGAATACAAAATAAAAATATTATCAACAATTTACCATTTTTTAAACAGATTTTATCAATATTTTATATAAAATTACAAATTATTTTTTAAGTTATAAAATCAGAAGTAAATTTCCAATATTTACAACTTTATTTTTTGAAAAAGAATAATATTAAATGCTCTATTTCTCTCTCTCTCTCTCTCTCTCTCTCTATATATATATATATATATATATATATATATATATATATACACTGATTTCAATTACTAAAAACAGATTGTTTTGGAATGGTATTCAAATATTTAAAAATATTTTTTCTGACAAAGTGAAACTGGAAAATGTTTCAAAAAAGTGTGTGAATAAATTTTAGGTAACAGCGGAATAATTAACTATAAGACCTTAATTTAAAACAATAGCTCATGAATTTAACCGTATTTATCTTGTAACATATTTATCAATATACATTTCTTCCGAACTATATAATTTTTTTCCTTGATAACTTCAAAAACTAAAACAATAATGACAGCCATTTTTATAAAAGTATAGAAAAAATAAAAAAAAAATATTAATAAATCGATTCCCATAATTGTAATAAATTAGATACACTGTACGCCCAAAATTAAATAACATAGTTTAAAAAAGGACAAAGAAATAAATGTTATTTGTAAATTAGAGCTTCGGAATATTGAAAAATTTTCAATGTTTGCATCCGAAACAATAGGATGGGTTTTATAACATTTTTCGAAAAAATTAAAGGATGGTGATGTTTACAATGAAACTATAAATAAATATTAATGGAAGCTCAATATTATAATTACTAATATTTATCTTAAATCATATCTAAATGGTAAGCTCTAATTTACATTTTTTCTAAATTTGTAAGTTTTAGATTTGTTGCTTCTAATTTGAGCTTAGATTTGAAAATATATTAAATATACCATATTTTAGAAAAATAATCAAAAGATAGATTTATTGTTCAGTGATATTTACCTATCAAATTTTTATAATTTACTAATGTAATTTTATTATATGGCAGGGATTTTTGAAGACTGGAGAAATTCGATTTATAATCATTGATTAATATATTTTGAATACAGTTATTTTGAAATAATAATTATAATATGATTAAATCATATTTCGATACCGAAATATATATATATATATATATATCTTTTAACTATAATTTTATGATTTAAATTTGAAAAATAGAGGCACGATTACCAAATATATATATAACGCTAGCTACACAAATTCGTGTGAAACATAACGCTACAAATTCTAGGGAATCGGAAGTTTATTCAGCGCACTCAAAGTCGTTCGATTGTTGAGGTTAGGTCGTGTCGTACGAAAACTCGACCGCTACCTCGAATACGGTGCAGCCATGTTGATATTGTTGTTGTGCTTCTACATGCTCGTCGCTCACTGGTTAGCATGTATCTGGTACTCAATTGGTAGATCAGACGCCGACAATGGCGTTCAGTACAGCTGGCTCTGGAAACTGGCGAACGTAACACAGAGCCCATATTCATACATATGGTTGAATGATTCGAATAGTCCCGAATTAATAAACGGACCGTCGAGGAAGACGATGTACGTGACCGCGTTGTATTTTACGATGACGTGCATGACTTCCGTCGGTTTCGGTAATGTCGCTGCCGAGACGGACAACGAGAAGATCTTTACTATCTGCATGATGATCATTGCAGGTAGGATCGTATACTTCTGTATGTCTGTCGACGCACAATGTGAACGACAAAAACACACTCAGTGTTATCACGATCTGTAACTTGTGGCCGCTATCATGTGTTATGTCTGGTCATTGAGGAAGTATCATGCATGAAGACTGCACGCACCCGCTCCTCTTTACCTCGTTGTCGTCATGTTTTAATCGATGTGTTTTTTTTCCATTGATATTTATGTACATATAATGATAATTAACGAGTGCCTTTCATATCTTAAAATTCGATAAAAATGTCATTCTTCAATCATATCTAATCGATAGTATGTCAATTATACCTACATTATTCTGACAACATAAACATATGTTTGTATTAAATTGTTTAATAAACGAAATGAATTGATATTTTCCAGTAATACCAAAAAAATAACAATGCAATTTTATTTTCACATTTTGAATTTAAGGATAATCATTAGCAAATATTTAAATAGTTCTTTTTACACAAAAATGTTTTTTTAAATATGGAATTTACATTTAAAAAAAATCGGTTTTCGTCATAAACAATTACTTTTAAAAATATACATAAATACTTACATATGTATATATATAAAAATGCATTCTTTTCTTAGACAAAATTCAAAAATAAACATTAATTTATACCAACGTCACATTTAGTAAAAGATCAATATTTTATCTAACTAGCAAGTAATCAAATCTTTTTGATAACTATTACTGACCAAATTATAATTTACAATAGTTCATACAAAAAAATAAAATAATTTTTATTAACTAATGCCTTTGCTAAAAACCACACATTCAATCTTAGTGTGAATAAGGAAACCTATGTAATATTATTAACATTTTTTAAACAGGTAATATATCACTAGTAATTTTATATTTTTATATTTAAAAGTCTACATCGTTATTATATTTCAATATGATCATTTACTCAGTAATTGTTAAAGGTTTATTGTTTATTAAATGTTAAAATAACATAATAATTAGTATATTAGATTGATCGGCGTAAATTAATAGAATCGATTTTCATATTACTAGAACTTTTTTGGTAATTTTTGTGCGAAATAAGTGCAAAAATGTTACTTCAATTAAACATTACTTAATAGTTACAATGTTAAAAAATATTTTAAGTATGAAATAATTTAAATAGAAACATGTTAATTAATTTTCATGGAAATATAATTTTTCTTTCCATTATTTTCAAGTTTTTCAAAAATAATTTTAAATGTTTCTACACTGGAGCTAGACTCTGATTTTGAAAAAAATACAAAGAGAATAAAAAGAAGTAATTAATTTATTTCCAATAATTAGGTTAGTATTGATTTTAATAAATAACACTTTATCAAATATTCAAAATTTAAAAAGGGCATTATTTTAAAATGATATTTTAAAATTACTTAGTATCAGATCTCGAAAAGTATTTAATATTTTATAAAGAAAAACATCTAAACGTGTTTCATCTTCATTTAAGAAATATTTGTATCATACTTTCATTAGTCTATTTTTTCATATACTTTTAACTAATTAACTGGTATTTTTTTAGTAAGTAACTCTTCTGAAATAGTACATAACATGAGAAAGAAGAGTACTTTAAAAATATGTATATTAGAAGAATACATTCTTGATAATGGAAAACTGTACTAACAATAATAGTAACAATAAATGAAATAATAAAATTATTAATTCAAAAAATTCATTAAGAACTGTTTTTTGTATGTATATTACTTTAAAGTTATCTCCTAATTTTTCACTTATTTTTAAAATTTCTTCTGAGTACTTCATACTTCTGCTGGGTGTTGTCACGAAATTTTGAAACTATTGATTTTTAATAATTCTAATAAAAGAATGTTTTTAACGAAATACTTTAAATAACGTATAAAGTTTTTATTTGTTTAAATACTAAATGAAAATAAGTTAAAGTATTTCTATTTTTTTATATAAAATACTCATTTTCCATATTGACTTCAGTATGTTGATTATGCATTTAAGACCAAATATACTTAACTGTAGTTTTGATTTTAAAAAATAATCTACTTTTGTAACAAAGACAATTTATGCATACAAAAAGACATTGATTAAAAAATGAAAGTTTATTTTTTAGTAACAAAATACAAAAATTAAAATTCCTTATATAAAAAAGATGTGCTATTGAAACACAATAATTTCACTAGTTTTATCAACCCTAATTTTATATTAAAACTATTTGAAAAAAACATATCACTTAGAAAAAAATTGATTATTTTACAAAAGACATTTACAGTTGTTTAACAATATACACTTTATATTGTATTTTTCATTTTAACTAATCATATATGGAAATAAACTCTAAATTAAATTTAATGATCATTACTTATTCACGTTAAAATTTTTTTTTCATTATATATAAATAAATATATACAATATATATATATATATATATATATATATATATATATATATATATGATAATATCTTTTATTCTTTTTTATAGTTCAATATTCTTAGAATTTAAGAAGATAAGACATACTTTAGAATTATTTGGAAAATACGCTTAATGTTATAAAAAAATATGTGATAAAGTTATTTATATAGAGATAATTTTTAAATTAAATAACACATCTAATATGCGCTTCTAGCACATTAAATTATCAAGGTTAATAATTAAATAAAAACAAATTTTAATAAAATATCTAGAAAAATATGCAGACAAAGTAGATAACAATAATTGATAACAAGATAATAAGAAATACTTAAGTTTTCATTATGAAATCATAATTATATTTTCAAGGATCACAGATAAAATTCTTCCGCAATATTCTTTTTAGTAATATATTATATTATTAACATATTGTTTAAAATAATTTAGTAATGTTTATCGATCTTTAAACTGTAACATTAAAAAAATATAGAAATGTTAAATGTTTAATAAAATAATTTAGTTGAATTTTTGTAATAATTAAGTCTTAAAAATGAGTTAAATGAGCTTAAATTTCTCAGATAGTTTAACTATTATTTTTTGAAAACTATATTTTTTAAGATTTTTTCATCAATATTAATCATCAATACATTATATATAAAAATTCGAGAGTTATTTGTTTATTTATTATATACATATATGTATTTGAAAATTATAATATTTTTATAATTAAAGTTTTCTTAATTTGCGGGCAGAGAATATTAAAAAAAGTAAATAATAACAATCAATTATCAATGTTTATGTTTGTACAAACCTTTCCTAAATCGTTACTTTTTTTGGTTATATAATTCCAACGTTTGTATAAAAAAAGAAGAGAAGAAACATTTATATTTAATTTATAATTGAATTAAAGTATTTAATATATAAAAATAATAATAAAAACAATACTATCTTTTACAGAAAAAGAATTTTTTACTCACCAAAAAACTACAAAAGTTGTTTAAATTAAATTTTTTTGATAATTACTTATTGATAGTTTTTTTGATTACTATTTATGTTTATTTCAATGACAACCTTTCATCTTCAGAACAGTGAGGTAAAAAAAAATAATTTTTATTTGCCTTAATGTTATGAGGATAATAGTTTCTTATCGAAAGGCTTATAAACAATTTTGACAAAAGATATTAAATTATTAAACATTTTTAATTAGAAAAAATAATAATAATATTTTTTAATTCATAATTTATATTAAAATGTTTAATTTCATTTTTTTCTTTATATTTAGTTTATAAATACAGTTTTCCATCAAATCATGTTTGTTGTTTCTAGTGAGGATTCCTTTGCTTACTCCTTGAAAAAATTTATTTATAAACGCTATTCAAATTTCATTAATAACAAAACTACCTGCTTTCGAAATTTAAGCTCTAAATTTTTGTAACTTTCATAATTAGCTTCAAGGACTTGTATTAATTACATTAAAGATATGCATTCCAATGTATGCATAAAATTAAATCACTGATAATAATACCATCAAAATGTGAAAATAAATTTGATTACAGAAAGAGACTTTCTCATTTTCTGATTTTTTCAGAAAACAATGTCAACTTCATATAGAAAATTTTTTCACCACAATCATAATTTCTAGATATTGTTATTTTTCTGTTCTTGAGTTCAAACAAAAAGTATCAAGTCAATTCTCTATCACATCTATTGTATTACAAATAATTAATAAAATAAATAAATTAGATAATAGTAAGTTATTGTTATCAGCAGTTTTTATTTTAATAACAATCGTATCTATTATTTTATTAAAACAACTTCTTGATTTATTTAACGTTTTCACTGCGAAGAAAGTTTATGTACGTTATCAAAAAATTACAATAATTTAAAAAAAAGTATATATACACCTTGAAACAGTGGGAACATTTTTAATAAAGAAAACTAAAAAATATCCCTTTATATTATATTCGATTTATTGTACTAGGTTTATTTTTTAATTATTTTATTATTTATTTTTTCAATCTCATGTGTAGAAAACAGGGTAAAAAATGAGAATCAAAGTAATTGAGAAATGGTTGTGATATTAATTTATATGTAGACTCAGTCATTTAGGTTTATCAAAGATTTATAATTAATTTGCCTTTTATATAGAGTTTTATATAGATATTAAGAATGTTGAAAATGTTATATTTTTTTTAAAAAAAATCAAAATTAGTCATGTTATATTCATAAATATTTTTAAAAACTAATTATATTTAATAAAAAATTATTTATATCTAGTTCTTGTAGAAAAAACTATGAAGAGACCCACAGAAAAACAGCATAGAACCAGTAACTGTCTATTTTCGTGTCCCATAAGCGTGATCTGTTTCAAATAGGCAAAGGGTTCATCTTAATTAATAAAGGCATAAGCAGTTTTACTCAAAAAACTAATATGTATATTATAATCTATTAGAAATTATTGGAAATAGTATTTAAGAGACATCATTAAGTTTAAATCGTTTAATAAAATATTTAATAACAAACTCATAATAATTCTAGAAGGAAAATTTCTTCATACTTTAATTTCAATTGATCGTTTAATGTATTTCATCATAATGGAACATATGAACATTTGCATATATACAATATATATATATATATATATATATATATATATATATATATATTTATATATATATATATATATTCTGCCAATGCAAATGAATAATATTGTACGAGATTGCACCTAAGATAATAGCTAAAATCTCTATATTAATATTCCATGTTCAGGTTAATTACTTCTAGCTGGCAGCAAAGAGTTTAAACATTGTCCCAATTAATGTTAAGTATCTTTGAGGTTAATGAGTTGGCGTTGCAGTCTAATATGGATATAAATATGCATGACATTTATGTTTTCTGTTTGAAGTACGTATATGATAATACTTAACCGAAAATGTTATGTTTATTAATTATAATTATGATTGATATGTTTTATGTAAATTTATACGAGCGCGTTTTTAATATTAATACAATGTTTTCGTTTGATTCGACAGCCGGTTGAATTATTAATAATTCCATGCATGACATAAATAGATATATTTTTTCGTTATTTTCTTAATCGGTTTAGATGTGCATGATATGGATAAAGAAAAATGCGATTATATGCTTTTCTTGTTGGAAATAGTTTTTTATAAAACAGCATGAGCCGTTTCAGCTGATGATTATCTGATAATAATTATCTTTTTTTGTTTTAATATATATTTCCACAATGGTCAGATTGATTCGGCTAACACAAGTCGCTGCAACAAGTTATGGATTTAAGATACACAATATTAGTATTAATTAGTATCAAGTAAACAATTTAGTATTAATCACTTATATATATGAATTAATTTTAAGTAATCTTTAGGTATAAAATAATTATACTTCTTCTTATGTCATACATTTTAAAAAAGAACCAAACTTTGCGCTTCATTTTCTACAGTTTTTTATATTTTGTCCAAAATTTAGTTAAAAAAAACAAACTAAAGAATATCTTTACCTCAATCATTTCATGCAAACGATTCAGTAATCCTTATTTTTTTCTTTACTTTCATTACGACAAAAGTTATATACGATATTACGAAAATTTAATTAATAATGGCAAATTATATCCTTACATTCCATTATTTTTTAGTTTTAATTGCACTTAGTTATTTTTAATCGTCATATATATATATATATATATATATATATATATATATATATGATGTCACAAAAAAATATGTTAGATTTCTTTATTAGTTTTCAAATATTTAAATTTATTTCTAATCAAAACTAATTTTGTATTGCAGTTCAGTTATATTAAAAATCGACTAAAACAATCGAATAGAAATCATTTTCATATTGAAGCATCTTTGATTGTTTAACTATTTTTTTACCACATTGAAATTAATTTAATTACTTGAGGAAAGTAATATGAAAATGGTTTAATAGAATTTTAATAAAAATATCCAATCTAAAATTAATTTCAATTGAAATTAATTTATAAAAAGACCTTGACCTGAAATCTACTATATTAATTAGCACACAAATCATTTTTTTCTGTAGATAAATCAAAAAAACACAAAAATGAAACAGCTTCTTGATTATTTCTATGTATATAACACCATCTCAAAGTAGTATTCCATAAATTTGTATATTAATTCGTGAATGTAGGGTAGATATTTTTTTTATTATATTAACTATTTTTTGTATTTGAAAATGATACATTTCGAGCAATAATTACAAATTTGTTAACACTATGCATTCCTTTAAGAAAATATGATATTTGTAAGTAAAATAGCAAAGTATACATAAAATAAGTAAACAAAATTGATTAATATTATAAAAGAAAAATAAAATATACTTAGTGTTTTCAGACAAGTATCAAAGAGCATATGTCTATATGTTCATTTTTCATTCGTTAATCTGTATGCAAATTTACGGATTTAATTGTTCGAATATATATATATATATATATATATATATATATATATATATAATATGTATATATATGTATATATATATATGTATATATATATAATATGTATATATATATATGTTTATATATGTGTGTGTGTGTGTAGGTGTAATATTCAATAGAATTTAATTTATTGCAACTCTAATTGATTAACTCGCGATGCTGTCCTGTTATAATTAATGAATATTGTATCAATAATGTCACGTCTGGTTTTGTGTTACCAACATTATAGCTCTTCTATACGCAACCATATTTGGTCATGTGACAACGATCATTCAACAGATGACTAGTGCAACAGCGAAATATCATGACATGCTGAACAATGTACGCGAGTTCATGAAGCTACATGAAGTTCCAAAAGCCTTGTCGGAGCGTGTCATGGACTACGTGGTGTCCACGTGGGCCATGACAAAAGGGCTCGATACAGACAAGGTAAATCAGGTTAGCAAACTCGACGCAGGTACTTGTATATATTCTGTGAATGTTTCTTTTAACAAGTTTTTTGATGCTCAAATTTATTATTGGTAATAATTCAAATTGTTCGTGTTGATTTTTTACTTAGCACAGTTATTTGTTGCTGGCTTGAATTTTTTTGGAATGGTTACGATAAGTGCTTGCCTATCGATTTAATTTATATGCACTTATTTAATAGACACGTAATAAAAATATATTATCAACTACATTGACTAATTTAATAAGAAATTCATTTTGTATACAATTACAGCTCATTGAAACAACAATAGATTTTAATATAGTGAAACTAAAGATAACACTCACAAAGCTTTCAGTTGTATTCTACTCATTAAAACAAAATAAATATAGTTTAATATCAAAAATATGTTATATATATATATATATATATATGTATATATATATATTAATGTAATAAAAGTAATTATATTATTGATCTTTGAATGCTAATAAATGAATAAATTTTATTTGTATTAAAAATACATATAAAAATATTTATTTGAAATGCTGATTCTCTTTTATAATTAGTTTTAACTTTTAAATTATATTTTATCGAACAAAATTTCCAAACTTCAAAGCTGTCATCAAACTCAACTTTGCAGTTAGTATATTTCTTGATCATTTCTTTATTTCTTTTACATAAATTATACTTTGAAGAAAAAGTATAATCCCTGGATAAAAAAGTTTAATTAGGTTGTGTTACTAATTTTCTACAATTTCATATATAAAATACATATCAAAAAAGTATTTAATACAAAAAAGTTTATATGATAAAAACTGGCTTTATTTAAGCATATATTCACTTTATTAAAACAAATTGTATAAAAGCCTCTTCTGTTTATCATACCACATGTCGAGCATAAATTTTCCACTGTGACTGACGTTATCTAGAAATTATTCATGCAGTGATAGGACACGATCAGAGTCGTTTAGCCCATTAAACGCCGCTGCTTAAAATCGTAGGAATTTTCAAAAACCCTTGACATTGTTTGGTTCTAGATCCTTTCTAATTAATGTGACGCTAGAAAAAAAATAAATAAATTCGATTTTCCACAGTGAGATGTTTTGTATGCACGCAACAGCGGCAACTAATGTTAGCATTATTAAAAAATTCAAATGTGAATAAAAACTAGTCTGTTTTAGATTTTAAATTAATTTATTTTATTAAAATCCTAATCAAAAGCCATGACAGTTGCTGAAACACTTTGGGTAGAGAAAAACGTTACACTTTTTACTTATATATATATATATATATATATATATATATATATATATATATATATAAGTAATAATAAATATAAATTAAGTAGAGTATGAATATCTTTCAATATGTACTCAATCTCGACAGAAATTTGAGGTCAGTAGAAACAGAAAATGAATTTAGAATATCTCTGGTCGTCACTTTTGATTGAGAGATCATTTATAACATTTTTCCCTTAGTCAATACTGAATAGAAATATAAGTAAACCCATTTCAGCTTAATGTATTTCTTTACTTGCACCGTACATAATTTTTAATAATTATAAAAAAATCTTTCTTTTTCATTGACAGTTAGAAAATTTAGTGGAAATTTTAAGTTTGAATTTAATAATTTTAAATAAGACTTTTTATCAATTCTAATAAATTATGTCTTACATGACTAAGAGAATATTAAATCTCATACCAAGTGATATGATTTTAGTTAAAAATATGGTACTAATAACAAAACAAAATTTATAAAATAACAGAAAAAACTATTGTTTATAGTAAAAATTCATTATAATTCACATGACTCAATAATAAATAATATAATAGATAAAAGGAGTAAGATTAACATTTGACGTCAAGATGTTCGGTTTTATCTTGTATAATTAACTAATGAGTTCACATACATATTTTTGATATTATGGATAAATTAATTTTCATAAATGAATCACTCCCCGCACACCACATCATTTTTCTTATCGAAAATTATTGAACATTTCGTTAAAAAATATATTTGTGGTATGTAGAAAATGATTCATTTTTGAAAACATTATGAATTTTTATATATTATTTTGTGTTCATTTACTAACTGTTTTTTGATGAATTTTAATATATTGTAATATATACTGTGATATTAAATTAAAAAAGAGTTGTAGAAAAACTGAATAATATAACTTTTATCTAAAATTTTATCACGAAAATAAAATAAATTTATTAAATCGGGATTTTTTGAGAACAATATTCAATATAACATCGATTTGAAATATTTATAATACTAAAACATAGGAAACATCAATAAACAATTAAAAAATAAAAATCTATTTAGATATTGTAACTTTTAAAAATCGAATTTATATTTTTTAAATATTCATTTGCTGATGACATTTCCTTTTATCATATTTAATTTTTAAAAATACAAATAAAAATGAAATCTTAAAAGTTTCAAATTCCTAAGAAATAAAACCAATACTAAAGTTTAAACTTTTTCAATTTAATTTTTAAGGAAATATTTTTAATCTTGGAAAAGTATAAAATTATAAGTAAAATATTTTGGTTTTTCTCACATAAAAATATATATTTTATATACTTACTTTTTTTTTTGTAAACCGTTGTATTTTTTCTATAATAAACGGTTTTCATACATCAACTTCAAACGGTAGATACGACTCAAAATAATATTCATAATATAAACGAAAATTAATAATAATGATACGTACTCTTGCTTAGAAAATTAATTCGATAGTAGGAGTTTCAAAAAGAATAGACTTTATTTTTTACTGATTCATCTCATTAATCTCCTGTTAAATAAAAATTTTTCTAGAGAAAACATTAAATTTAAAATCCAATAATATAAATCATTTCAGAGAGTTTTTGGTAAAATTTATTTTAGTTATGTTAAAATTCAATTAATAACTTTTCGAATTTTAATATTTCAAAAATGCAATACTTTCTGATTGTATTTTTAAAAATAAATTTCTATTTTTCAACAATGATATACATTAATTTCAACTGTACAAAAAAATCAGATATAAACATTTCCATTCCAAATTATTATTTCCCTTTAACAAAATTTCCGAACGAAATATTAAATGTCATTATTTTTTTAAAACAAAAATCATAAAAAGTAACAAATTATTAATACTTATATCTAATTAGTTGTCCAGATACTTAAAAAGCACAATGGATTTTAAAGAAGTCTTATCTTCAATCTTTATTAAAAGAAAAAGTTAATTTAAAAATGTTAAAAATTTAATTTAAGGTAATTATGCTGCTTTTCAACGTGCTAAAATATAAGTCAATGTGTTCATAAATATTTTTTTATCCGTCTGTTATTAAGTAAATGCATATATGAATTTTATTACAATTTTTTATTTCAAATTTATCGAAACAATGTACAAAATTTTAAATTATATTTTTTACGTTATACTAAACTGTAATTAAGTTCAAACAAAACACATTTTATTTTTACTGCGTTGAGTTTATGCCGAAAATTTACTTTTACTTTATATTTATATATATACACATAAGTACCTCGTGATATACTAATTTATTATATATATATATAATAAATACATACATATATAATGACTAAATAATAACAATTACGTTATTTTTCACCCCGACAAAAAGATTAACTTTATACATGCAATCAATTTTTATTTTGTGTTAGTAAGCGAACTTGAAGATAATTTTCAACATTTTATGAAATATTTATTTTAATTTACTAAGTTTTGTATATAATTAAGGTTTTTTTTATTATAGATTTTTTTATAATATACTTTTTGATTTTTTCATTATTTATACTGTTTCCTCCATTTTGTAAAGATTTCTTTTTAATTTGAAACTTTTGATGCATAATGTTATCATTTTTCATGTAATTATATTATTTTCAAGTAAAAATGTTATTTCTTAGAAACTTTTCTCATTAGATAATCTTTTTTGTATTCTTTTGAGATATGTTTCATTTTCATCACGAATGTAAGTTGTCGATTTTCATCAAGTAACTTATTCTCTCTTATATTAGACAAGTAACAATTTTATATCGAATAAGCAATTTCGTTAATTTCTCTTTTGGTTAATAACAAAAATTTGATAGTTCAGTTTAATGTAAATTAGTACTTTTTAATTAAATTTTCTTCCGTATGTTTTGAATTATTATTAATTAATTTTCAATGAAATGTAAAAAAATTCATTGTACACTCAGTGTAAAAAAATACTTTAGAATTCTTTTTCATTAGGTTGGTAGACAAATATTTGCGGTTTATGACCTTCAATTTCATATACATTTTTGTTTTTTTGATTTTTCTAATTGTTTTAAGTGGTCCAAAATTGTTGGATGACTAACGCCTAAATTTTGTGTAAGTTCTCGAATTGTTGTTCATGGATCTGATTCAACTAACGCTTTCAGTTGATCGTTATAAACTGAAGAAGGACGCCTTCGACTTTCTTCATCTTCAAGACTCTTGTTCCCAGCACGAAATTTTTAGATACACTATTGCACCGTACATTCCTTGTCAGTACCCACAACAAAAGCATCGTTTAGTTTACGAGCAGTTCTACTTCTTTACCACGCGTTTTGAATTCATACAAAAAATGCTCTTATTTTCTTCTTTTCCATCTTTAATTCAATAACCCAATTTGAAGTAAAATTAATAATAAACCTAAAGTTAATGTTACCAAAATATAGACTTTAAAACGATATTAACATAAAGACGATGAAATGACACTTTCTTTGAAAAAAATAAGATTAGTATTTAGAAAACAAAAATCGCAATTATTTTCCGACCATCTTTTAATGTTAATTACTACTTTTGAATTTTCTTCATTATGTTTTGAGTTATTATTAACTAATTGTCGATGAATTGTAAATAAATTTCATTTTACGCTCAATGCAAAATAAATACTTAAAATTACTTTTTTTAATGTAATTCGCAAATATCTATGGGATGATATTACTTATTTTTATATTTATTTAAATAATAATAAAAAAAAGTTTCGTACCGAAAAATCGTTTTGAGTCGGTATTAGTTAATACTGAAAGGATTAAATGAACAAATAGATACAAAAATTAATTTGATATCTTATATGTTAAAATAATACCCCTCCCCTCCTCCAAGTGATCTGTCTATACATATGTCAATATGTATATAAATATCTAAAATGCAATTTAAATCAGTTACATACAGCTATTTAAAAATAGCACAAGACCTGAAACCAATTTTGAGATCACGAGATCACTAAAAAAGTAATTGTGGATAATTTAATAATTCATTTTTTTTAAAAAAAACTATACTTATAGATCCTCGCTTGGTTTTTTATATTATTACATTATATTTAATTTTCAATTTATGCATTTAATATTTTGTTACTTTTTTAATTAATTTTATCGAAACTTGTTTTTGGTTATAAGAAATGTGAATTATTTCAAAAGGAGATTTTAAATCAAAAAATAAAAGCAATTAAAATAATGGTTTATAATATATATATATATATATAATACCTATATATATATATATATATATATATATAATATATATATATATATGTATATATATAATAGGTATATATTAAATGTTTTGAAAAATAAATACTTGAGATAAAAATCGTCCGCTTATTACAGACACTTAAATTTATCTTGTCACTTAATTGTTAAATCCCTAAAGTGTTTGAAAATGTTAATAATAGATACACAAAACTGTAGCACTCTTAATCTCTCTTTTTATCTACACCAATATCTTCCAATCATCTTGAAAATCTCAGAGCTCTAAAGCTGAAAGTTTTTAAATCCCACTCGAGTGACTTTTTTATTCCATCTTATTTTATATTGATTAATTTTAAGAAGTGTCTTAAATATTTAAACAGTTTTTTTTTAATTATTTTTAAATGGTGGAACAATTATTTAGTTTTTTCTTTTTATAATTTTAATTTTCACTGTTTTGCATGCAATTTGTTTTTAGTTAACTGAAACGCTATATTATATAAAAATAGATAAATGCAAAACACGTTTTTTGCACTTTTATATTTTTTAAAAATATTTGTTACTGACTATGACATTTTTCTTAGATTGTTTTATTTGCACAATGTTTCGTATTTAGCTTTGCAATATTAATTCAAATTAATTTTTGGATTTTTAGTCACAGAATTATTTTTACTTTATTATTAATATTTACACTAAAATGTTAAAAATTAATTAAATATATATATTAAAGAAATATATATATATATTAAAAAAATTAAATTTAGGAATGATTACTTAACATTTATCACATTGAATATATATATATATATATACTTAATATAGGAAAACAAAATAAAAATTGATTAATTATGCATACATTTTTAATATTTCGTATAAAAGGCTTCTATATTAAAAATCTGTGAAATTCATAGAATCCTTTTATCAACTAATTCTTCAGTGATTTTGAAACATAGAATCTTTTATATATCGACAAGTGTTTTTGAAATCCTCTAAATATTCGTCGTTACCAAAATATTTCACTTTGTTCATATACTCTAAGTATACACATTTTCCATATAGAAGTAACATAAATTAGTCCCTGTGTTGTGGCATACATATATGTCGTTCGGTGGTGTATAAAAGGCAAACCAGACGCGTCAAGAACATTAAATAACACTGAAGGGTTAGGAAAGTTACTATCAAAGAGATTAAGGTTAAAATGTTAGTTCTTACTACAGACAAATGTTATTCTATACAATATATACTTTTTTAATTAAATACTGTTTTTAGTTACTTGGAAAAGTATACAATCATAAAGAATTGAAATACTTTTTGAGAAAAATAAAATCAATATTTAAATAATTAATACATTTTCATCCATAAAATTAGTCACTGTATTCTGAAATACTCCAAAAATTTTAACTTTTTTTAATAATGAAAAAAATATTAAATTTCCTGAATTAATCATGTCCTAAACATTTATTCAAAGAGCAAATTAATTATATTATTGATTTATCTAGTAAAGAAAAGAGTTGAGAGCCATTTTTATTTTCTGACTTAATAATGTAATCAGATTTATTTATTCAAAAAAATATAAATAATTTTGGTGTTTGGTATAAGGGATTTAAATCAAAAAATAGCCCTTTACATACGCTAAAAATCAAAACTGAATACTTTTGTCGTATATCTCAACAACTATTAACTCTGCTCCTCGTTAAGGTTTGAAAATATACAGACGGACTCACGGTTTAAAGATTTTCACTATGATATGGAACATTTTTCGTGTCTATCCCTAACGAGGCCTTTTGTCGCAGTTCATCCAGCAGAATTCTAAAATTCTCACGCAAACAACATCTTATTGACATAATAAAATTGATTAGTTGTTCGAAAATACATTCAATAATTTATAATAAATTCTTAAGATCAGTAAATTTTACAAAAATTCTAGGAGCACTTGACTTAAGATTTATAGTTTAAAAAATCATAAAAAAGAATAAGATTTTTATACCAAGCACCAGAACGAAGTAATATTGCACATATTCTTATAAATATATAAGTATTATGGATTTTTCTCAAGAAGTATACAAGTTATGATTAGAGTACACTTTGCATCCTTAATAAAAGAGCTTTTGAATGAAATTACTTGAGTACTGATAAATAAATCGATTTCTCTCTACTATAAGACAATTAGCACTCCGTAGTATTCTTTTTAAAGACTTTTAATGCTGGTTTATATAACAATTGGCTATTTCTTCAATTTATTTACAAAACAGGTATTTAATAGAT
Source organism: Acanthacorydalis orientalis (assembly GCA_034766995.1). Taxonomy (NCBI): domain Eukaryota; kingdom Metazoa; phylum Arthropoda; class Insecta; order Megaloptera; family Corydalidae; genus Acanthacorydalis; species Acanthacorydalis orientalis. The sequence goes on along the minus strand of CM068322.1, from coordinate 21,382,359 downwards.
AATTTTCCATGCACAAAATTTAAAGTACGGTTTATGTAATTTCAGCAATATGAATGGAAAGATTCTGTTATCAATGGTTTTAAAATATTTTGTTTCTAGTGTTTAATATCTTTCTTTAAAAATAATTATCAAAAAATGTATTAACACAGTCATTTCTATGTTTTTTTTTAGATTTAAAATATATTTAAATACATGTACTGTAAATCAAAACGTTTAAGAAAAGAAAGATTATTTGATTTTCGACATTTTTTTTTTAATTAATAATTTATATATATATATATATATATATATATATATATATATAATTGGAATTTTTAGTAAAATGGTTATAACCAAATAAATCTTGAATAATACATTGAAGATCAAATTCTTGGTGTATTTTTCAGTAGAAATATATTTTTATGAATCATTATTATATATTTAAATTCAAAATCTAGCGCTTATTCTTTACGAAATGACAATTATTATTAATGCATTTAGTATGTATTTCCATTCTTAAAAAACATTTTTTAGAACAATAAACAATATTAAAATTGACTTAAAGGCATTTCAGCAATCTTTCCAGTCATATTTTGTTTTACAAACCGTTTGACACTAGTAGGGTGTAGTGTTACTCAGCTCTGCATAATTATTCAAATGAGAAAAATATATAGGATGGTGTTAACAGTCGATACTGTATATAAATAGGTACTCAACTACTGTCCCAAGGATATGAAAGCAGACATTTGCGTGCATTTAAATCGCAAAGTGTTTAATGAACATCCAGCATTTCGATTAGCTTCGGATGGATGTTTGAGAGCACTAGCGATGCATTTCACAATGTCCCATTCAGCTCCAGGTGATCTCCTATACCATACAGGCGAATCGATTGATTCGTTATGTTTCATCGTTACTGGTTCACTGGAAGTCATACAGGATGACGAAGTGGTTGCTATATTAGGTAAGACGACATTATTTAAATATATACATATATATATATATATATATATATATATATACATATATATATATATATATATATATATATAGAGAGAGAGAGAGAGAGAGAGAGAGAAAGAAAGAGGGAGAGACAGAAATTATTTTAACTTAAAAATGCATGCTTTCATGAGTACTATTTTATTATTTTAATTCTTTTCTGTTTATAAATAGACTATGTTTATAAAAAAAATGAAGATTGATTTTTTGTACAGTAAGTTCAACTATGAATGTTTAGAATTATTAGAGGTGGAAGAGGAGACTAGGACACAACAAAAATTTTAGCAAGTAAAAACTAATTCCCTATTGTTAAAGTTGTGTATAATGTCAAAGTTCCTTGCATGAAAATTATTATCTAGTGTATTTAGTTCACTCTTTGGAAATAACTAACTGAAATAAATGAATTAAGTTTAATGAAATTTATTTTGTAATAGAGATGTTTGGAGAAAATTTATAGTTTCTAATAGAAAAGAAAATATGAGGTAATGCGGTTCTATGGACAACGTTTAACATTTTTTTTAAGCATTCTACAATAATAACGAATTTTTGTCAAAATACGTACTAAATCGGGAAAAAAATGGATTTCTTAAATTAAATGTTGAACTTTATTTTAAATTATCCTTCACATCTCAATATTTTTATCTTGTATTAGTTTCCTCTACTACGACTCAAAATACTGATTATACATCCCAAGGAACACCCTACAAATAAATAAAATATATATTCTTTTAAAATTCAATTTGTAATACTTTAGGCAAGGGCGACGTTTTCGGTGATTCATTTTGGAAAGACAATGCTGTGGGTCAGTCAGCTGCCAATGTACGTGCCCTCACGTACTGTGATTTGCACACAATCAAACGTGACAAATTGCTCGAAGTACTCGACTTTTATCAAGCGTTTGCGAATAGTTTCGCTCGTAATTTAGTTTTGACATACAATTTACGACATAGGTTAATATTCAGAAAAGTAGCAGATGTACGACGTGAAAAAGAATTAGCGGAACGAAGAAAAAACGAACCACAACTCGATCAAACACAAGATCATTTAGTTAGAAAAATATTTTCGAAATTTCGAAGAGATAGGGCTTTACATGCGCCAGTAATTACGCCTCAACCAACAACTGATGTTGAAAAAGGACCTGAAGAAACTAATGAAAAACCGGTTGCAAGAGTTCCTACAACAAAACTATCATCAGTCGTTGAAAAGGATGATACGGGAGGAACTAGTCCGAACGCTTATGTTACTAGCGTAGCGCCGAAACCTGTTAGTAGACCGGCTACTGTTAGAACGAGTAAATGGGGTCGTTTGCTCGGTTCGTCTAGTCTTGATTCTAGTTCAGAATGTTCGAGTCAAACGCCGGCTGCATTCACTAGAAGTCTCAGTACACGTGATCCAGCTAAAGAACGTCCGAGTTCGTCTTCTTCGAGTGCTGTTGTTGCTCCGGGTACTGGTAGCGGTAGTGCCACGACAGGATCCGGTAATAAAATATTTCCGAAAATGCAAAAAATGGCAACAACGACATCTGGATCCAGTATCACTAGACAGGACACGATAGAAGAAATTGTAGAGATTGATGATAGAGAACGAATTAACCGAAGCATGAGTTTAAGAAAAGTAGATAGTTACGACGGTGGTCTACGCGATCCACCAAACTTATCATTATTGTATCCGGGGAGATCTGCTGATATTTCAGCACCGATGGAATATAAAGAAATAATGAATAATATCATGGATTTTAAAGTTGACGTGAAATTGGAAATACAGAGACTGAATCAACGTATGGAACGGATGGAAGATCTTCTGGGAGAGTTGGTGAATAAATTAAGCCATAGCCCTGCTTCTCAATCGCCGCAAGGTGAATCCGATCAAGAAAAGTCAATCCGAGCTAGAACGTTTACGTCTACAGATCAACCGACTAAAGTAGTTGCTGTTACAACAACAATGCCGAGTTCCAGTATACCGACGACCGCTGAAGGTACTGGTCTTGGTCAGCTCATTCTTAAGAAGAGACGGGCGAAAAGTCGGAGTAGTAAAGGTACTATTCGATCTTTTTTTATAATTACTATCTCTGTGTACACACATCACGCAATAACTGTAACAAAATATCCAAATAAAATTTTCTATCGGTAACTATAAATTCTTACTAACTTATACATAAATACATACACACAGATACACATACGAGATGTACATACCTACATACATACATACGTGTATATATATATATACATATATATATATATATATATATATATATATATATATATATATATATATATAATCTATATTTCGAAGGTAAAATATTAAAAGTGAATATATAGTCCTTTTTTGTCCTGTTAAAAGAAAATTAACTTAAACACAAAAACCATATTAAACACTTTTTAAATTTCTAAAAGAAAAGAGAAATTTATATATGAAACAATAATTACCTTTCTCAAGGAATTTCAAATTATTACTTACTACTATTTTTAAGTTTTCTGGAATTAAAATAATTTTTACAGTTTGTATTATGAGAGTTTATTTCTGATATATATATATATATATATATATATATATATATATATATATATATATATATATATATGATAACATTATTTTTAATCAAAAAATATTAGTAAAATTATTTAATTTATTTATAAAACACTTTTTCTGAAATTGCTTACTTTTCAACTTTATTTACACTAGCATAATTAATTCAATTTAATTCATTATTAACCTTAATTTATTTTACTTGAAATTTCTGAAAAGTACTCATTTTTACTTCTTAGATTAATTATACTAACTTTGAAAGTGAAATATTTTAAAAAATTTTAACATTTATTTATTAATACGAATAACTAAATCTGATGTAAAATTTATAAATATAAAAAGTGATTAGAAAAGATATTTATAACTTTTAATATAATAAATAACAATACAAATTCGATTCGTAACTTCTTAATTTATCTAATTTTTGATACAATTATCCATATTTATAACATTCAATTCTATTCTGTATATAAGATAATTTTTTTGTGGAAAAGTTACAGATAATCATTCAAAAGGCTATTAAAATATATATTTATTTTTATAATTTTGTAAAGATTTTTTTTCAAAAATATTTCATTATAGATTTTAATGTAACAATCAATATACAATTCGCGATATATATATATATATATATATATATATATATATATATATATATATATGCAATTTTCAAAAATGCAATTTTCTGTCAATTAATATTAATTATAAAAAAAATTATATCAAAATTTAGTTTGTTTATAAAATTATTCTATTGTATTTTATTTTTACGATAATTTCAGACAAAACAGATAAAAAATGTTAAAAATATGGGAAAATATAATTCTATTTTAAACATTTCCATTATAATTGTTTTCCACTTAAAAAAACGTAGAACATAACAAATATCTAAAAAAATATACTCCTATATGGTAAATATAATGAATATATATATATATATATATATATATTCCTTATATTTATAAATTATTTTTAATTCTTACATTTTTTTGTATACTTTAAGCTACATAAAATAAGATATACAACAGTCAATTAATTATAAACGTATAAGTTCCTATGAATATTAAAAGTGGGTTACAGCTTGAAACTTTTGATGATCTAAAATGTTTTTCACTGTATATTATAAATTTTTGACATACTTTCAAAATAATTTTGTTAATAATCGCATACCTAAGAATATTACAATACGAATATGTATATATATATATATATATATATATATATATATATATATATATATATATATATATATTATAAATTTTTGACATACTTTCAAAATAATTTTGTTAATAATCGCATACCTAAGAATATTACAATATGAATATGTATATATATATATATATATATATATATATATATAAATATATATATATATATATATATAAATCTTCAATCAAAAATAATGTAATTATATCTAAAATTTATGAAACGATTTACAACTTTAGTTCTGGGAATTATACTTAACACAAATTAGAATAGAAATAACGCTTTACGTATTCTTTGCCCGAGGGTAGAATATGAAAATATGTGTGTATACAACAATTAACAACTTTAATGTTCATATATGTTTATTGGCATTTCAAAGTCAGGTAAAATTAAACAAAGTTTCATAATTAAATCGTTTCACTTTATACCTTTTCTTCTTTATATTTAGTCAAATTAACATTGAATTTAATTTTATCAAATTATATTCAATGTTTAAAAAGTTATAAATTTCAAATTTTGTGCTTGTTCTAAAATAATTTTTAAAATATAGTCATATTATATATATATATATATATATATATATATATATATATATATATATTCCTTATATTTACATTTTTGAGATATCCATTTTAAACTCGAATTCTCAAGACTCGAAAAATTAATATAAAAATATAACTTTGAAAATACATTTAGGATCACACCTGATTGTAGGAAATAGTAACAAAAAGTTTCCGAAAGGACTATGAAAAAAACAAATAAAACAAAAAACCGTATCAAAAATTGTATATATATATATATACATATATATACAATATATATTATTTTCATATGAAAAATAATATTTGTAATTTTAAATTTTATAATATGGATAAAAATATCAATAAAATATTTTTAAATTGTATTTATAATAAAATAAAAAAACAGTCTTTATTTTTTAAGATATTTGCAGATTTGTATTAGACAAATATTATCACCTGTACGAATTATTAAAATACAATATAATTTAATTTAATAAAAAAATTGCTTGTCAATATATTTTATTTTATATAAACTTTGCTTTTAAAACACTGAAAAAATACAACTACTTTTTTAACACACAATTATAAAGAAAATAATGTTTTTAATAAAAATAACAGCCATTTTAGTGGAAACAATGACGAAATAAATTAAATTGAAATATATTGTGTAGTAAATAGATTTTAAAAATTTCGTTTTAAATTTCTATTATAATATTTTTTTAATATTAAATTTATAATATTTATCATTTGAGGCTTTTTTTGTACGATTAACTTCTTTATTATTTACTTTCAAATAATAACAGTACAATTTATACACAAACATTTATATATATATATATATATATACGTATATATAAAATATTTTTTAAATAATATATGTTTAATTTTTCATACAAACTTTGCTCAAATTATATAATATTGAACAAATATTTAATAAAAATATAAATATTTTGGGCTAATCATATACGTTGTACAGAAACAATTAAATTATTTATTTTTTTAGTAAAAGATAACAAAATTAGCAATTACACAAATTCTAATAGAGGAATAACAATTAAAATAAAGAATTGAATAATGTTGAACTATAATTAATAATAAAACGTATATTCCTATTATACAAATTTATGCCTTGTTAAAAGAGTATTGTAATTGTCAGGTGCAGCGCCCCGAGTTCCAACCACGCCGACAGAAATGAGTGGAACAAGTAGACAAGATTCAGCACCGTCAACAAATGTTAGTCCAACAGAAACGACCAAAATGTTACCAGAAGAACCCTCCAGTACATCTACTTTGAGACGCAATAAAGAGTAATAAAATAAAGACTGCTCCGTCTAAATGTTGTTTTCATATTTAACTTTTTAGACTATACGAAGGGGATTGAATTAATCTCGACGACGATATTCATTGGACTCATTACAAGAATATATATTGTTAGGCCTTTCTAGAAAATGATTCTAGGTTACGTTACTACGCTTTGAAAGCGCTGTATGAAATAAACGTTCTATGAATGCCAGATCATTATTTTATTCACTTGTATAATGTACAAAACATGTAATTTGAATGAAGATAAACATTTTTTCTAATGATTTTACAGTATTCTTTCAGAGTATTGTTTTCTTAAAAGCCAATTTTGAGGCAATACTGATATTGAAAATGTTCATAAATAAACGATATTTTCGATTCACTCAAAATCATTTTATACTCACACTTTAATGATAATTACTACACAGATTTAGTGACGTTTGTTACGAGGTTTGGAGAAAAAATAAACGTATCGTTTCTACTTCTATCAAATTTAAATATTTCTTAAAAATCGAGTCAAGAAAAAAAACGTTTCTTGAATATTATGCAATAATATATTTTCTATCGGTATACTGTATCTGTGTTTTCTGACAAACCTCTTAGCAATTAATACTTGTCTGTGAAAATAGATTAACAGCACCTCTTAGATTAAATTAAAACCAAAAAGCCTGCCATGTACACCATGTAAGCCGGCGCACAGATGAATGTTAGATTCATTGTAAAATTGTGACGAGTGAAGAGTGAGTTATAATTAGTATATAGATTGCAGAAAATATCTATGCGCCTGCATTATACTTTCGATTAAAAAGCCTCACATCATTTATTTATCAAATAATTATTTATGAACACGAGACTTTATTGTACAAAAATAATACTTAATAGCTTTGCAATAAATATTACTATGTAATATAAATAAAAAAATTGTTACAATAGATAGTATTTTTATTTATCAATTGATACCATATTAACTTTTTTTTATTTAAATGGTGGTTACCGAGATTGAACAAATATATTTCTAATTCTTTTCTAACTGTTTTTTTGTTTTAAAAAATCTATTTAAAAATGATATTTTGTAAGATATTTGATTTTTAGGACAGCGTACATTAAGTAATTTCTAACAACAAAGACTACATATATATATATATATATATATATATATATATATATATATGTATATATATATGTATATATATATGTATATATATATATATATATATATATATATATATATATATATATATATATATATATATGTATACATATATTACAAATAAAATTTCTCTCTAACAGAAAAAAGGAATATTTAGCATGTTTGAAATGAAAAAAATATATTTGAAGGAAATTTGGTATCTGTAAATTTTCATAAGTGGTAAATTTTAAATTAATATACAAATAGATTGTTATTTGAAAGTTACCGAATGAATTCGAAAAGTTATCATGGTTGTAAAATAATTAAAACATAAGACTCGTATTTCAGTTCTTAGGCAATTTTTATTATTTTAAATAAATTTGTTTTTTTTTATCTACAATAAATTAAGAAAAATATTCATTTTTTTAGTTTGCTCATATTCTTTCATTCAATTTCTTACAATCGTTAAACTTTATTGGTATTCTCAAGTCGATTAGGTAAGAAATAAAATATATTACTACATATGAAGATATGTTTACTATTATGTATACTTTATAGGAACTTACGTAACCAAATATTTCATTAAAAAATGAAATATGTTATTGGTTTAAAATTCCTTGTATAAGTGAGTTATACAAGGAGTATGTTCAACTGCAGCTAGTAAATTTAATACCAGTTTTGAACTCACTACATGTAAAACCTACTTTAGATTTTTTCTCGCTCTTACATTAAATCTCTTTCATAAATACATATATATGTGTGTATATATATATATATATATATATATATATATATATATATATATATATATATATATATATGCATACACATACACATACACATATAGAGTTGTAAATAAAAGAATTTAAATAAAAAAATAACTACAAATTTTCATTGATATGGCTATTAATTGTCTAATGATAGAGATACAAATCATCTTATAATCTTATCTATATTAAAATTACTTAAAAAAAAATTATTAAAAAAATATAAGTATTAAAATTTCTTTAGATTGTTTTTGGCATTTGTGACGAACAGTATTACACCATTAATACTAATTAAAAAATTATAATAACTGATTTTGATTTCACTTTACTTAAGATAGATTACAATTTTCACTATTGGTTTGCGGTATTGTGCATTGAGAGATAATACTTTATTCGGTTTTATTCCTGTCGAACCAAACAACAAATACCTCGAACTGTCTGATCGTGGCATGAACATGGCCGATTAAACTAAGAAGTAATTATGTCGTTTATATAAAACCAGTTACACGTTGTGGAGGTGTTTAAAGAATGTGCGTAGTAAATTTAAGATAATAAAAACATTTAGTTGTACTTTTTGTTTAAACCCTTTGCAGGGTTAAAAATTATTGAAATAGTAAAAAAACATTCATATATCCATTTATGTTGTTGTTTGATCACCTGCTCTTGTTATTTGACAGAAGGAATAGTATTCTTTAAATATTGTTCTTTGTCAATGCTAGAGACAAAAGTTGAAGAAAGATAAAATTTAGTTTGTTTAATATTTTAAGAAATCATAGCAGTTACTTTAGTGTGAATTGTGTACATTTATTTTGAATTTTTTTAGATATGGATGGAAAACAACTAAATTTTTTTAAATAAATGACAGCGAGTAACACGGATGCCTCCGCTGTTGCGCTTTGTCAATTCCAAAGAGTCCATGGAATCATCTCGTAATGGAAAAAGAGTCAATACATCATCTTTGGCAAATCCGATTGGGATGGGCGTCAGTAGCGGTAGTTCAGGTCTCGTGTCAGCACAGAGTGGAGGAGCAATGCTCTCATTGTGTACTGCAGTTTATGATTACAAAGCACAAGGGGAAGATGAGCTGTCATTACGACGTGGTCAGATAGTTGAAGTACTTTCGAAAGATGCGAAGATATCAGGTGACGAGGGATGGTGGACGGGGAAAATAGGTGAAAGGGTAGGGATTTTTCCTGCGAACTTCGTGGCCGAAGACGATCCGATCAATTCATCTCACATGAATTCAGTCATAGGCGAAATTCAACCGGTCGAAATTGATTTTAGCGAACTTAAACTCGATGAAGTTATTGGCGTCGGTGGATTTGGAAAAGTGTACCGTGGATACTGGAAATCCCGTGAAGTAGCTGTGAAAGCGGCAAGGCAAGATCCTGATGAAGATATTTCAGTGACTCTTGATAATGTAGTGAAAGAAGCTAAGTTATTTGGACTGTTAAAACATGAGAACATTGTAGGCTTAGAAGGTGTATGTTTACAACAGCCTAATTTATGTTTAGTTCTTGAATATGCAAGAGGTGGATCCCTTAATAGAGTTCTAACAGGCCGAAAAATAAGACCGGATGTTTTAGTTGATTGGGCAATACAGATTGCTCGCGGAATGTTATATTTACATTCTGGTGCACCGATAGCTTTAATCCACAGGGACTTGAAGAGTTCAAATGGTAATAATTATAAATTTTAATAGTATGCTAATTATTTATTGAACTATTTTTTTTTTAGTTTTAATAAGTGAAGCTATTGAAAATGATGATCTTCAGTTTAAAACTCTGAAGATCACTGATTTTGGCTTAGCTCGAGAAGTTTATAAAACAACAAGAATGTCACAGGCTGGGACTTATGCTTGGATGGCGCCAGAGGTATTTATTTATTGTTTCTTAAAATAGTATGTATTATTAATTATGTGCGATATTAATCAATTCTGCTTTAGGTTATCAAGCATTCATTATTTTCACGTGCCAGTGATGTTTGGTCGTATGGTGTTTTATTATGGGAATTACTTACTGGGGAGACTCCATATCGTGGCATTGACACACTTGCTGTTGCATATGGAGTTGCAATTAATAAATTGACATTACCGATTCCTAGTACTTGTCCACAACCATGGAGAAAATTAATGGAAGGTAATTGATTGTACTTTTTATTGTGAATATTTCAATTAAATATACTTGATTTATAAGTGTGAAATTTATTTAATTGCTCTATTGATCGATTTTTTTTTAGCATGCTGGGAATCTGATTCTCATCGAAGACCAAGCTTTGATAAAATCTTGAAGTCTTTGGATGATATTGTAAATTCATCTTTTACACAAACACCCCATGAAAGCTTCCATACAATGCAAGATGATTGGCGACAAGAGATTGAAGAAGTTCTTCATGAATTGCGCATGAAAGAAAAAGTATGTATTTTTATATTCTCAAAGAAATCTAGTTTAATTATTTATTAGCAGAATAATTTAAAAATCATTATCTAGTTTTCATTCTATTGATTAATATGTAAAATATTGTGTATTAGAATTCAAAATGGTCTTGAAGTACACAGCGAGTTATAAATTGCTTTATAATTAATTTGGTTTAATATGGTCTGTCATTTATCTGTAAAGTTTATATAAAATATATTTTTTTACACGTTGCTCAGGCTTGTTTATCATATGAAGAGGTATGTTATTAAAAGTACTATTTTACATAGATTCTGGTAATTTTAATCAATTTGCAATTTATATATTCATTAGGAATTGCGCTGTCGTGAAGAAGATCTCAATCGTGCTCAATTACATCAAAGACTGGTTGAAGAACAATTACGACAGCGAGAAGAAGAACTAGCAGCAAGAGAAATCGATCTTCTCGAACGAGAACTACACATAATGATTATACAAAGCACACCGACACCTAATAAAAGAAAAGGTGAAATGACAAATGATTATAATATTTTCATTGACTTATAATATCATTTAAATTTTAGGCAAATTTAAGAGATCTCGTCTTAAATTATTAAAGAAAGAACCAGGACAAAATATTAGCTTTCCTTCAGATTTTCGACATACAATTACTGTTCAGAATACAATGGCATTAGAACGAAAAACAAGAAGCCCTCCTGGATCTCCTGCTATTCTACATTTAAGAGCTATTGCATGTTAGTAATGAAAATTATTTTTTATAGATATGTAATTATATATAATATTTTTAAGTACTTTTTTTTATTAACGTGATATATTTTTAGAATCACTGCTACAATTTATTTTGTAGTATATTATTTATTGCTATTATGGAGTTTTCTCTAAAATCATATGTTACGGAAATCTACCACACTTTGATATTTTATAGTACCTGCAGATGGAGTGAAAGGTAAAACATGGGGACCAAGTACTTGTCATCAACGTGAACGTGGAGTTTTACCTTCATTACGGCCACCATTGGCTCATTGTTCTGCCGGCCGAGGGGCCACTTGGAGTAAAAGTGCACCAAATCTTGATAAACCTGTAGGACGACTTCCAGGACCGCCACATGCTGTTACGCCTGGGTGTCCGCCGACAGGGTATCAGACACATGACCTAGGTAATGAAAACGTTGATTCACATACTGATGATTTAGGTACTTGCTATATGCAGATCAAGAAATGTTTAAATTTCTTTACAAATGATAGCACTACTTGTGCGAATTGTTCAAAACATATTCAAAACTTAGGTTCAAATATGGTCTTCACACCACGTTGTGAAGCTTGTGATAATTCTGAAGGAAGTGAAATCGATTCTAATTTTGAAAACGTCGAAAATAAAAGAGAGAGCTCAGATAATGAGAAAGCATTTTCAATTAGTAAAAAATTTTCAGTTATTCCATCATTGCAATCTGATTGTGATAAATTTCCAAGAAAATTGTCTTTAGACTATTTTCGCTCCTTTGTTAGCTCAAATAGTAATTCCAATAAAAATAACAATGTTAATCAAGTTTCAATGACTACCTGTCAAAAATTTTCAGAGAACATGCCAACAAGACCATTAAGTAGATTATCTCATTCAATTGGGAATTTAAATGACTCCTCTAACTATGATACTGTATTTATTTCAAATAAATTTGTAATTGCAAAAGGTAGAAATAGTAACATCATCAGTACAAATGTTTCTGTAAATGACACCGACTTTGAGTCTGAATTTAGTGATGAAAGTGATACTCAAAAGTTATTAGAGTAATTAAATGTAATTTATCCAGTTGAAATGTTTTCATCTAAATAGTTAGGAATTTTTTCAAAATTTTCAATGCTGTGTATGTATGTATGTATGTATATATATATATATATATATATATATATATATATATATATATATATATATATATATATATAAAATCACATCGTTGAAGATTTTTTTTTCTTAATATAAATATTTTTTGTCATTCTGCTCAGTGGAAAATCTCCATTATTTAAACTGTAAGTGTGATAATACCATATTTAATATCGTAAGTGTAGTTTAAGAAAATCATATAATTTCATCGGGCATGGATAGTGCTACTGGCTAGTGTCATTTTTAAGTGTTTATTTTTTTTTTTATTTTAAACACAATTATGTTTTTTTTTTATTGTCAGTTTGTTGTGTCAGTTCATTGTGTGTAGTAATTTTACTTATACGTATTTTGTAATTTCTATGTACCAATGTTTTTTATGAAAACGTGTTATTTATTAAATTTTTAATACTTCATTTGTGAAGACCATATAATGAAAGAAGTTACAAAATATTTAATCGAATTATTTCTTTTAATTTAAATAAAATAAGTAATTTAGATTATTTCAGCTTTTGATAGTAATCTACAATAATTTAATATATACATAGATTATATTTTTATTATTTTTACAATATATGTAGTAGTTATAGAAGTGAGTGATAATCTTATATTGACTTATTTTTCAAACTTTGATATTAAATGTAAATCACAATGAAAAAGTTAGTGTATTCTAAAAGTCATTCCTGAACTGCATTCCGAAAAATAAACAACATTTTCTTATTAAGTGCCACTAAATAACATTTTTTTATAGTTTGAATACACTAACTTAATTTTTACCAGAATGATTAAATGGTTAGTAATTAGAATTAAACATGATTACTATAATTTATCATTTCTGGTTTTTATTTTATATGTTGTGATCAATTTCTATCTTTTTGAATTTAATTAGAATTAATTTGTTTTTAATAAATTGATATTTCTAGAAAAATTCTAAACTTCAATGGAATTTGAAAGTGATCACACAATTTAATTTTAATATGACATACCTTTCCTTTTGGTGATGGTTATTCAAAATGTAAATAAGATTAATCCTTTTAATAAATTTGGTTAAAATTTAATGCTACTGTTTATTTTTCATTGCATGCTATTTCCTTTGGTTTGCATGTTGTTGTCTGTATTGTTTTATTTTAGTTTTGTACAGCTTATAGATATCACAGCTTAGAGTCAGTGTTATTTGTTAAAGAAATATAACTGTTACATTCGTGATTTGTAGAAAAACTATTTAAATCTCATTGAAATAGAAATAAGGGTTGTTTTCTTGATGTTTGACAAGTAGATTTTTGCTTTAATTTTATTTTAGGATAAAATTGAATGCAAAATAAATTTCTCTAAATATTGATTTCTAATGTAAAGTTATTAAAACAATATTAATTTATAACATCCAAATTTAGTATGTGTGCTAATTTTTAAATGTACTAATAGTTTGGTGAAATGGTGAATATTTTTTCGGGTGTATAAAATTTCTAATAAACTGTTTTTAAGAAATTATAGTAAGTATGAAAAGAAGAATATTGTCCAAATATGTGTAATAATAAATTAATAAACGTTAGAAAAATAACAGTAATATGTAATAGCTGAATTTTACTAAGAAGAAACATTGGTATGTACTGTTGATGTGTTTTTGGTTTATTAATTTTGTACTATAATTATTTCAGGTAAATGTTCTGTAACTAAACAGAAAATTATATGTGTATAATATGTATCTATATATATATATGTATATATTTATAAATTAATTTATAACATGTTTATAAATGTACAAATAAAGTTTTCAGCTTCATCTCGACTCCAAATGATCAGTTAATGTTTTAGATAAAAAGTATCTTTGAATTGATATATTTGTTTAATTCATTTTTAAATTACATTATGTGAATATAAATAATTCTAGCTGCATAATATGTATATATATATATATATATATATATATATATATATATATATATATATATAAAATAACTTTTGTTAAGTAATATCAATAACTTTTGCAGAAAAATATTATAGTATTAAAAAAATATGAAAATTGCAAAATGATTTAGGGAATATTCTAGATATTTTTGTTAATTGTATCGAGTTTTTTTGTCTTGTTTTATTTCATATTGAAAAGTGGTTGTTTTGTATTGTTTGGCTTGTCATGGTGCATCCGACATGACACGGTAATGACTGTGTATGTGGCATGCTAGAGTTGGGTCGTGTGTTGTTGGTAGATTTGGTGCCACCGGATGACTGGTCTTCAGAATATGGTGCAGCAGGCGTCAGTGCATCTTTTCAAGAATCAATTCCAATGCCTACTCTTTATAGTGCTATCGAAGGTATGTACAGAGAGAAATGGATTATATTTATTTGAAATTTCATTGTGTAACTTATTGAAAGTAAAGTGCAACTACGAAATAGTTACATCAAAATTTATATCTTTGTTTAATTGTTTAAGACAACATGAAATTGTTATGAAATAATAAGAATAATAAATATTTATAATGAGTTTTTATAAAAAATAATACTTTTTTTTGTAAAATAGGTGGTGGACGTAGCAAATCACCAAAACTGAGTATTGTTGAATTGGTGTTATACAACATGGCTGCAATGTTAGCTGGAGTAGCAGCTGGTTATGATGTTCGACTTTCAAATGTCTCACCTTTGCATCCACGGTTACAACCACAGAGGTAACAAAAACATACTGAATTATACTATAAATCATTAGAAGCATAAATGATTTTATTACCATATTAATTTGTATTATGAAAGTAAGTTAACTTTTTGCTTAAATTATATTTTAATAAGATTTTTTGTATTACTAAAATCATCTAGTTTTAAATTATTATTATTATTTCAAAGTAAAATATTCATTATTTATGATTCATTTTTTATAATAAACATTTCTTTTTAAATAACAAGTGAATTAATTGGAAAAAATTAAATGTTTTAAAATATTCAAAATGTTTTGTACTCTCAGATTTTGTTTATTTTAATTATAAATAGTCACATTTTATTATATTTGTTTATACACAGACAAAATACAGGACCAGAAACCTTACATTGGAGAACACATCAGTCTGATTATGATGATTATACTTCAAGCAGTAGTGGTGGTGGTGGTTATGCAATACATAATACATACCACGGTCCTACAAAACATCAACGACCATTATTGAATGCAGCTCTTAGCAATGCACCTGGAACTCCACCTCAGATAATGGCTTTGCAAAAACCATTGCGTTTTACTGATTCACCTCAACATTATGCATTACCTACACAAGCACCTTTGGCAACTCCAAGAAGAAAATCTAGTTCGACATCAAATGATGGCTCAGAACAACAATTTAATGCATATAGAAAAGATTCAGGGACAAGTTATAATACTTTTGAACGTGTGCCTGGAATTTATATTCCTGGTGAATATCACAATATGGCTCTTGGAGGTGAATCAAACTTGTTTCTTGGATCTTCAGCATCATATAATATAAGTGCTTATGGTTCACGATTAGAGGGACCTGGATTAAGGACTGAAACCAATTTAGCATTTAATTATAGCAGTGAATTTAGAAATGATTTTTCTTATGGTACAAAAAATGGATCAAATAGTGATTACACAAATCTTCCATATGGAACAGCTGCATTTCCAGAGTCAGGTAGTGATGTAAGTTATTCACATGCTTATGATAATCCTAGTAGTGGAGCAAATAGTACGACAGTATCACATGGCTGGATGCCAGCAAGATATGCTTTGCCTTCACATCGTAGAACCCCTAGTAATGTTTCAAATGCGAGCTCTACTAACACAAATAATTCTAATGTTAATCCAAGCTTTCGGTCAGAGGATGATGAATATGCTGCTCAAGCGAGTTCATACAATACACCTGCACATTATTATCATAGACGAACACCGAACAATGATTATGAATACAATATAAAATGTGAAGCGTCTCCTTCTCGAGATTATTTCTCAAGACAAAATTCTCATGATTCAAATACATCTGAAAGACCAGTTACCTTAGATATTGGAGTGCCGACAAAACTTCGTTCAAGTTTAAAGCGATGTAATTATACTCCACTCTCTGGATCTACTAAATGTAGTCCTGACACGCCACCTGATAGTTTCACAAGTGATGATGCATCTTTTGTTTCGGCAAGGGGAGATTCTAGCCAAAGTGCAAGAGTCAGATTTTCACCTGATACTATGTTAATGGATATGTCAAATAGTCAAGATGATGGAGTATCTCCATTAAGCGGAAGTTCTCGTAAAATGCCTTCAACACCAGAAAATACTGATTTAGAAAGAGAATTCGTATTATAGCAGATAGAAAATCTTAATTTAAGTCTTGAATGATACGTATGAAATGTACGTATAAATCAAATTTTGCCTTGCATGGACATTGTGTCTAAAGTTGTGTTAAAATGTACTGATTTAAAGTTTTTTATTTCCATATTCTGTTTTTGCTTGAAAATATAATAGCTGAAAAACTTTTTGAAATACTATGTAGTGTGCTGAATTTGATAGGTGATGTAAGTGAATTCCATTATTTTATCATGCAGTAAACGTGTTGTCATATAAGATTTACTTTTTATTTTGGAAATCGTATTTTTTAAAAGAATGTTCTGCCAATAGTATTTGTTAAGTCGGATTTACAACTGTATGAAAAATATTTAAAATATCACATAATTTGCTTAGTTAATTTTGAAAATCAACTAGAGAAAATTTTTTGAACTTTATCATCTGTGTATTAAGTTTTTAGATATATGAAATTTATAAACTTATACACATACAACATATATTAGATATAAAATATTTGTCGGATGAGTGATTCGCATTAATGATCAAAAGTGCTTTTTATATAGATATTTTCAAGCAGAACAGTTTTTTTATGCATTTTGTCACATCAGCTGCTCAATTTTTTTTATAGATAAATTTTTAGATCATATATTGCACTTGTTGCCATTGATGGAACGTGCCTACGATGACTTAAACATTCCATTGTGTAAGATATGCATTTTATTGTTAGTAGTGCCCAGTATTTACGCTCTTTGTGTAATGTAATGCGATGTACGCTTATGTATTTAGATAATTAAATGTGACAAAAAGTATCGATTTATTAGTAAACTAATTTTAAATGTTTTAACTAACTTAAGACACATTTTAATAGTAATAACTCTAAAAAGTATCGTTTATACTTATCATTGATAACATTTATATACTGAAAAATGTGTATATCTAGTATTCACGTAGGCTGCTACCTGAAAAATACTGAATAGATTTTATAAAAAATAAATATAAGAACAATAATTATAGTATTATTATGGCATAAACTTGTGTGCAATCAAAATTTAGTCATTGTCAAAATGACAATATTGTACTTACATAATATATATTATAGAGTGTAAGTTCGGAGTCATTACACAGTTCAATTTGCTTCAAATGAAAATTAAGTACAGTTTATATATAAAATATCAAAAAAATATTACTATTTACAAATTTGTAGTTATCACAATCAAAGATTTTTAACTAAATGAACAGAATAACTATACCAATTTCAATTGTTATTAGTCATACATAATGTATTCTTTATTTTCTATCTTATGTCTTTCTTAAAGTTATCAACTGTAAGAAGAAGAATGGACTTTTTGTAATATACATTTGTATTTTATAAAATGTAGATATCAATATTATAAATTAATTGTGAGAGTCTGTAAGTTTACATACTTAAAAGTGATTTTTTAAGACATGTAATCGATTAGTGTTATTTTATAATTTTTTTTCTGTGAAGATTTTTTTAATATATAACATTTTACTTGTCATGACATATATTGCATTATGAAATTCATTTTATTTTCTTGCAGTTGAGATTCGATAACAATAACCACATTAGTTTTCATATTACTTTACAGTACACCAATGATATATAGTCGTCAACAAATGTGCATATTTTAATAATAAAATTTTTAAAAATACAATCAAAGAAAATATATAATTTAACACTGCAGATTAACTGTTTCCCAATGCTTATTTGTACTGGAAGATATTTAAAAAAAAATGATGAATGAAGTACTGAAATTATGCAAATTGTGAAAATAGCACTTTAAAGTAATCATGTATCTATTATAAAATTGTATTTCATTGCAGTTTATGTAAGATAGTGTTACCTGGTCAAAAGAGGTGAATTATGATGAAACAACCTTAAATACTCAAATAAAAAGTATGCAAGATGTATTATATTTAATTAATTAAGCACAATTACATTCATTTAAACATATATATATATATATATATATATATATATATATATATATATTTGTTTGTATATGTATATAATTATTTTAAACGTACTTATTGAGTTCAATCATAACACAATTTTTAATTATTAAATATTATTTGTATGTATTAGAAATTTTTCAAACAAAACAAACAGTTCTTGTATTTGTTGTTTTTGCATTTTATGGAACATTTTTTAAACATTTTGTTCAAGTGGAAAATTTCTCAATTTTTACAGACATAAGATATTTTACAATAATATATTTATATTATATATAAGATACATATAATTTATAAATTTTTACTTGTAATTTTTTTAATTACTATGTGAACAAAAAAAAAACATGACCTAAGATTTATACATACACATTCTTGGTCTGAGGGAAATTGACAAAATTTTATTTTGTATAATTATACATTATATAAATTATATATAATTTATTATTAACAACTAATTTTAAACTATGATTTTATTAACATATTTGATATTCAGTTAACATTCTAATTTGTTAAAAATAACTTAGGTCATGAAACAGTGTCAAGAATGGTATTAAAAAAAAAGAAAAAAAATTAAATTGTACAGTTTCATTTAAATGATAATTTTTAATACTTACCTTATTGATTTCTTTCAGATGAATTCATCGTATTAAAAAAATCCATTGAGGTTTCTTCTCTTAATTGAGGATGTGTTAATTCTTCTTAACTTTTAATTATATTTAAAAATGAATGACAAGTATTCAGAGAAAATTGAACGTTTATTTAATATTTTCTTTTATGAATAGTAAGGAGGTGATTTCTTTTGTGTATATTTTTTTATATAAATCCCCAAGAATTAAAAAGATAATGAACCAATATATAGTTAATTAAAATTAGAAGCAAAAAGACAATTTTTTGAAAGAAATTATTATCTTGAATTAATGAGAATTAATTTGAAAAAATACAATTATATGAAAATGTTTGTAAAGCTCAAATTAAATTTTTAATTCATTTTTGAAATAACCGCTTTATTTCAAAAGTAGTTCTAAAAAACATCACAAGAGTACATAGTAATCGGCAATCATTCTTTTAAAATACCTGGAAAGTATTGTGAAAAAGGAATAACTATTTTATTTGTGCATAAATTTTTAATTCATGTAAATATATATTCTATAAAAAATAATAGACGTATGTTGAAGTGAAAGTAAAAAGTGATTTTAAAGTTAGTGATAGACACACTCCAGCATGTGATTGCAAGGTATTATCTTTTATTTTTTTTAAACATTCTTTTGTCACAGTAATTTGAAAGCAAATTGAGAAAATGGCCTACAAATGTCTTTAACAAATGATTTTTTTTGAAAATTATGTTTGTGTATCATAATTTATATCAAATTGCTGAAAAAATGAATTCCATAAAAATAATTTATGTTTATATAAAAGATATTTTTTATATCATTTATATATTGCTATCCCGATTCTTACATGTTGGTATTCAATCAATATTAGAGCTAAATGTTTCAAATTTATATTTGTTTTTTTTTGTGGGGGAGGGCACTAGTACAGTACAGTTAATAAAATTATTAATAAGTATTTTGTAAAAAAATATTTTTATAAGTGATATAATTAAAAAGTTACAAAAAGAACAAGTTTGGAATATACAAAGATTTTTATAAAATAATTTGTAGACAAAAATGATATTTTTTACAAAAAGTCTTGTATTTAAATTTCCAGGCTAAATTTATGAAAACAAATAAATGAAATTTCTAAAAGTCCTTATCCTTAACTGTATTCAAATGACGTAAGAAGTATTGGGTGTAAAAATATGTACAAAACTATAAACCTGTCTTGCAAAGAAAATGCGAATACCTTACATAAAAGGTTATGTCATAGTTAGACTCTCAGTTAACTCTTATTTTTATCGAATGTCTATTTAGTAGAATATTACTTGTGGTGTTGTGCAGTTCAGATTCATTTGATTTATTCGTTACCGACTTTTCTGTTTTTAATATTGGTAATGTACTTAGAATTACATACATTTTGTTCATATATATATATATATATATATATATATATATATATATATATTCGATATGCATTTCATTGTTTTCAATTTTTTTAGTTACAACTCTATTACATTATTTTTTATCTTACAATTATAATATACACGGCCAAATATATATATATATATATATATATATATATATATATATATATATATATATTTGTCCGTGTACATTATAATTGTAAAATAAAAAAATAATCTAATAGAGTTGTAATTAAAAAATTGAATACATGAAATGCATATCGAACAAATAAAGTTTTAAAGAGCAAAGACTAATTTTAAAATGCAATTTAGTTAGCAGCTTGCGTGTTTAGTCTCTATATTTATTTACTTGGTATCGATGTGAACGTTTCAATGTTGGTTCAAATGAACGTTTTCTATATGTAGTGTTTCACTTACGTAATTGACCTAACAAGTTTACAAATTATCGATAATTTAATAGTTTATACAAAATATACACAGTCATATAAAATTGTAAATTCTATCCAAGCATTATGCGCAATTTTAAATTATGATTCTTTATCTTATTGAAATAATTTTAATACCAAAAGGTTGAATTTGAATTATGGTACAGTTATTGGCAGGTCAACGTACTTGGTCGGTTATCATCGTCTTAAAAAATATTGTTATCTAACTCATTCTCGGACAATTTTTTGTAAATGTTTGTTTCCGACCTTTGTTTTTTAAAATAGATTGATTGAAATCTAACAACAGATTCAAGTCATCTATTAGAGAATGACGTAAGTAAAACCAATTGTGAAAAACAAGAATTTAAGAACAGTAACAAACATTCTAATCATATTATTTATTTAATAATGTACATTTGCAGCGTATTGTTCTTCGTTATTTATGCTGTTTTAATTTTGTACTTTTGTTTATATCATCTCTTATTTATGTATTTTTTTCTTTCTTACACTCATAATAATTTTACCAATAAAAATATTTACTTAATCAATAATAATAATTTTTAATTTGATAAATTTTCAATTATTTTCTTAAGAGTAAAGAAAATATAATATTTAATATTACAAATTGTATATAAAATCACTTTTCATACACGTATAGCACAGTTACGGATACAAAGAGAGAAAATGAGTATAATTATCTCCCTCTAAAGAATGTTTGTGATAATTAATATTTAGTTTTACATTTTTTCAATAATTTATTTTTTTATATAAATAATTAGGACGCTATCCTCTAGTCGCTACGCTCGACAGCCTTGAGGGCTCCGCCCTCGCTTGCTTATATATCAGCTCAATATCGTAATATATATATATATATATATATATATATATGTGTGTGTGTTAGTATATCTATACAATAACTCTCACGGTTATATTGCGACGTGTTGTTATAACACCGACCGCCGGAGGGCTCCCACAACGCTCGCTTTCCTCGCTCCACCGACTGACTTTTCTCGTATTGCATCGTAACGCAAATGTCTATATAATCACTCTCATGGATTGGTTACGCGATTTGTTGTATAAAATCGCACGAATCATTGCAGTCTCTATGTTGAACTACTGAGAGGGTGTCCGCGAGGGCAACCTCTCAGTAGTTCATTCTGAAGCTTCGCTGGTAAACATTTTTTCAGGGGCCATGGAAACGCTCTTCTTCTTGGCGATGATTTTTCTTGTTCAAATGCAACTAACTTCAGTGTTATGCTTTACGCAAACTATAAACGTTCACACTCAGTGCTTAGGTACAACAAGGGCACTTCAGACCGTGCTACACAGATCTGCAGGTACTATGATACCGATATCATCATTTTTCATGTTACTTCGGGTATCATCGTTAATAATGATTTAATACAAAATCTCTACACGTTTTTTATTCAATATTTTGCTCGATATATTGTTCAATTTTGTGCATATATATATATATATATATATATATATATATATATATATATATATATATATATATATGTAGATAGAAATTTTCAAAACCTATTATGTAAACATGAAGATTGATAGTATAAACGTGGATTTGAATATTCTTTAAATTTTTGTTTTGGTGGTCTTTATTTTTTTGGATTAGTTAAATGTTTCTTGCAAATGGCACAAAAGAAAGAAAATTGAAAAAACAATGTATCAACGAAATCACAAGTGTAAAAACACAAATACAATTTCTCAAATCTCTTAAGTTTCTTAAATTCGCAGAGCGGATATGTCTAATATTATATGGTTCATTGAATATTTTAAAAAAAAATACTTTTTTGAACTATATATATATATATACATACATACACACTCGCACAAATTTATATATATATATATATGTGTGTGTGTGTGTAATAAAGTAGCAATCATTTTTTGTGATTCAGACAAAACAGGCGTTTGGGATACTTTATAAAACTTTTAAAAATTAAGAATAATATGACAAACTCTTGTTAACAAATTCTAAATAAAAACCGTACAAAAAACTCTTAATTTAGAAACAAAACATTCGATTCAAATATAATTTATAGACAATATAATCATGAAAATTACCCAAAAATTACTTCCCCTCATTTTCTGTACAAAAGGTAGATCAATTTATTGTACAGTAGCTATCATTTTTTTGTTTCTTATTATACTAAATGTGTTTTTTAATAATTCTTCATTGTTTTCAATCCCATACATTTTTTAGTTTGCTCACTTTGATGAACTAGAGCTTTAGGTGTGTGCCTAGGTTGATTATCGTCACATTATGGTGCTGTGTACATCAATTGAATTCTCTCTCTCTTTCTGTATATATATATATATATATACACCACACAGTATAATATATATAAATATTTGTTTAAAATAACCTATGTTTCTTTCTGATTGAAATATAGTGAACATTTATATTTGATTTTTTTATAATTAGGTTTGATATTTTTGAATATTTTTTATAAATAAAATTTGTTCTTACACACACCCACCCACACACACACACACACACATATATATATATATATATATATATATATATATATATATATATATATGTGAATATATGTCTTTATAAAATAAGGTATTGTATATACGTGTGAATATAATTAGAACATCTGAATATATTGTTATTGCATTATATCAGTTGTGGAAAACATGAAGTAGAACTTACTGTGGGTTTCTAATTGAACGCGTAAACTTTAATACGGATGTAGCAAAGTAGGTTTTTTATCACCTCTTTTTTTCTTCCGTCAGCGAAGATATTTCGTACTTCTCTTATATGTATTAATATAGACCGCTGACGTATTTTTTAATCTTTTTTGACTCGAATCGGTGTAGCAACGAAGAAAAGAACGCGAGCTAGTATATTGTCTTGTTATATAATATGGAAAAATGTTCATTT
Organism: Acanthacorydalis orientalis; assembly: GCA_034766995.1. NCBI lineage: Eukaryota > Metazoa > Arthropoda > Insecta > Megaloptera > Corydalidae > Acanthacorydalis > Acanthacorydalis orientalis. The sequence continues at coordinate 21,358,041 of CM068322.1, read as the reverse complement.
TTTTCTTCCGTTTTTCCGTCGAGCTTAACTTTAATAAAGAACAAAAAGAATACCATTCTAGAACAGACAGTTCATATATGTCTAGTTGAAATGTAGAAACACATTTCTTGCGTCGTTCGTCTTTGACTGTTGAGACACCTGTATATAATTTTAATAATGTTACATTATTGTTTTTTATGGCGCGCACACTTACTTTCGAGATAAATATATTGGGTTTCAATTTAGAATAAATTAAGGATTGTTAATTATGGTTTTTGTGTAATTTAATTAAATGAAATCTTATATCTGTTATGTAAATTCATTATATTAATGTATTTTTTTCCCGAATCGTGTTTATATATCTAAAAAAACCTTTTAAAGAAAGTGATATAAAAACTTGTTTAATAAATATTTTCTCTGTATATAAATGCTAATGAAATCTAATTTATTAACAACGAGTTCTTAAATATTCAGTTGTATTTTAAAATTGTATTCAACGTAAATATTTTTGCTTTATGTAAAATATAATTGTTTATCCATTTTTTTATTTTAAAAAATATTATTTTTTATGAAATTTACTAATACAAAGAAAATGGAAAATACTATTACAAATATGTTTGTTACTTCCCTCACAAATCACAGAAACTTCTGATCAAAAGTGTTGAATAATTGATCCAGATTGCTAAGGTAGAGAAAATTCATACTTTAATATTCATAGGACAGTGATATAGTCATTGAAACGCAAATGAGCAACAAACAGAAATCATGAACCAATATTGATCATTTCTGTCCCGAGAAAATGAAAAATTCATGTGTGGAAGTGAATTTAGACACAGTGTAAAAATTAAATTGTTAAAAATAGTATTTTTAAATGGGAATTATTAATTAGCGTTTATAATAATTTTTAATAATGCAAAATAACATGAAAATATGTATTTCAACTTCTGTCGAAATATAATATTTTATTTCGTGTATATGAATATATATATATATATATATATATATATATATATATGTATATATATATTTAAAAAGAGTAATAAATGCTTTCGTTTTAATAATACATTAAGATTTATTTCTCTGATATGTAAATTTTTCAAATAAAATAACGAAGTGTGGTATCTTTCATTTCAATGTTTTTTGCAATTAATATATCTGCTTGCACTTTTCTGTAAGAAATATAGTCAAATCTGACAACGATAAATAGCTTTCTGAAACATTTAATGAAATGCTAATATAATAAAAACTGTACATCTGCATTTTTATTTCGTTGATCATCAATCACTTAAAAGTAACTAATACAAACAGGCTACCGAAAAATATTCTCGCCGTTGTGTTAATATACACCGAAATGTTTGAAACTAACTCTTTTTGTACACAGTCATTTATGGTAATTAGTTGATTTCATAAAAAAATCTTTTACTTTCGTTAAATAAATAAAAAATGTTTGTTTTTAATAAATTTCATTTATAAATAAATTAATTAGAAAATTATACAGAAATATTTGAAGAATTTTGTTCAGAATAATATGTAATAAAAATATATTTTCTATATATTTCGTTTTTTTTTAAAAAAAAGAATTATTTTGAAACAAGTACAAAAGATATTGGAAAAAAATGATAATGACGTTGACAAATCTGTTTCTTTCATAAACTATATGCTTACCTAGAAATTTAGGGCGAATTTTCATAAAATACTCGTGCATGTTTGCTATAGTAGTTCGTGATAGCAGTCACTGTATTAGATATGAAGAGATTTGTATCGTATTTCAGAAACATTTTTGTCTAGACAAAGTTTGTTATTGACTGTTGTTTTCTGATTACTTCGGAATATAATGTTTCGAGAAAACAATACACACACACACAAACTAATTTTAACATAAAAGTATTGAAATATTGAAACTTAAATTAATTCTAAAAAAATAATTGTCAGGTTGTTAATAAGATAAACATTTTTACATGAATTATTATTAAAAATAGAACTTATTTATTAAGCGAACATATTATGCATTAATTGTAAATTAAATATCTGTGGTGTAATTAGAGCGCTTTCTAATTTTTGTTTAGATTTATCGAATTAGGTCATCTTCACGTAGTCTTATTAGAGTTGGTCTTAAGTTATGCGAATAATTCTATTTGCTTTGCTATCTAGCGTTTTATCTTGGACCGAAAATGAATCTATGTAGAAATCATTGTTTAATTTATCTTTTATTTATATAGCCTTGTCTATTCATATTTTCTTTTTAATCGAAATGTTTTATAAGAAATAAAAATAAATGAAAAGAAATTATTGAAAATGTCAATAAAAAAACTTTTGCAGTACTTTAAACAGTAATTTATTTTTAAATAGAATGCAATCATAGTTCCAAATTATGATTATTTAAATCTATTTTCAATATAAAATTATAACTAATACTGAAAAATATGATTTATTAAATTATGAACAAAATTGTTATGTATTTTAAATAATTAAGTATACTTTATAAAATTACACTTTTTTAGTTCCCTATCAGTCACAAAAAATCTAGTCAAATTTTTTCAACAATTGAACATTGATTATATTTGATTTGTTGCTTACATACATTTAAACGGCGATCCAATCATCCTCATAGTGTCCAAATACAAAAAAAATAAAAATGATCATTGCTCAGTGATCATTTTTCAGTGATTAAAGATTTCTGATCAAAAATAGTTTCATAATGGAGGCAAAATTATATTTGTGAAATGCATTTTTATTATGAAAACGCTTTTAAATTTGTTTTAAATCACTTTTAATAAAAAAATGACTAATGTACATAAAAAAATATTTTTTTCTGTTTTAAGTGAATAAAAGATAATTTAGTTGTGAATAATATTTTTATCAACGTCTTTTTATATTCCTAGTGTCTTTTTTTTAGTAAAATATTTAGTGTAATATTATCTAAAAATGAAATAAAAGATCACACTTCTAAATGAACGAAATATACGAAATAAATTTATAAATGGAATTTCGTAACTTGATATGGATTAATTACTATTCTAGAATGTCTGTTCGTTAAGAAAATTTTTAATAAAATAAACTGTATTTATCTTTGAATTGATATAACGAAAAGTATATCAATCAAAAAAAATGACAAGAGTATAAATAATTGAGTATAAAAAATAAATATAATTAAAAGTAATTATTAATAAATTTGTATTTTCATTGTATGTGCTTTGAAAGATGGTTGTATTGTTATCGAAATGCGTATAAGTCAATTAAAATATATTATAAGACATTGTTGAATAGTCTGTTGATAATTTTTGCGATGCCTGAGGGTTGACTTATTTGTGAAAGTAAATTTAGTCATAAACCGAAACTATTATTATGAAAATATACTGTACTTTTAGTATATTCTGTTTTTGGTAAATAACTTTTTAATAGCGTAATAAAATAATCATAGATCTATCATTAGTGAGGAACACAAATTATATTAGTTTAATTAAAAGTTTAACTTGTTTCTAGTATATATAAATCAGTATTTACGAGCTTCAGTAGTTTTCTGTTGAATAACTATAAAAAATTATCACGACATGTTCGAAGGAATTTTGAATCAAACGACGAGTTATGTCAGTTTTCAGTAATAAATTGTCGTTAAAAACGCTTAAAACGTTATCTGTTGAAAAAGCGTCCTGTATTAACCTCGATAAAAATGATTAAGTTTAAAGTTCGGTGTACATTTCGTTTCGTCGTAAAACATCATAAAAGCTCTTGTGTAACACGAGCTTAATAATATGTTTATGAAAATGTATTTTTTTCAAAGCGGTTATAAAATTTCCATCTATTTCAAACAACTTAGTGTCAACTTGTTTGATACTCATTCAATGCAGCAGACACGTGTAATTACAAGGCACGGTATTACACGCGCATTATATTCGTTATCGTTGTTATACAAAATAATCTTTCTCTGCTCTACGCCATCACATCATCATCGTCATCGTCACTGGCGCTGTTTTAATTTTCACATGAAAGCTAATCTACATAGACCCATAATAAAGTTTTCTAGTGGGGGAATTTTTAGTCGGAAATTTGAATTATTGTTTTATGTGAATCACCGTAAAAGTTTTCAAACTTTAAACGTCATGTTCGAAGGGTTTATGTTTCCGAGTTGTTTTTATGACAAGTGCTTTGAAAATTATCAATCTGCCTCGAAATTTACGTTTCTAGACGATTGCCTTAATTATCTGTTTAATTTCAGCCTTTCGCAAATGCGATTTTATCGTTAATTATATTAGTGTTTTGCTGAACGAAATTAACAATTTACAGTTTGGGGGAAACGATTTATGTATAATAGAATGTATACCTTGTTAATCTTGATATTGTTAAGCGTTTACAAGTATCAATTTATAAAAGCGATTGTGTACAAATTACATTACATATTAAACATGAGTATATTTTTTGGAACATTCAGAGCTTTCGAAGTAATTATAAATAGCATTGCGAAGTTTAATAAAACCTGATATCCACTTTATACAATTATATTCATGTTTTCAATTATAGAACGGTTTTAATTTTGTAAATAAAATTAAAATGTAATTTTTCTAAGTTATTCATTTTATTAAAGTACTTACTAGTATTATTCATTACATAAAATAATGTTATTTTTTGAAATTATAAAAACGTAAATTATCTTGAAGATCTATAAACTTGTATTTATTACTTTTAATTATTTTTATGTTATAAATTAAATAATTATGTGGATACGTACAGTATGAATAAAAATGAATGAAGCTGATATTATAGATTTTTATGTAATAATTTTCAACCTTATTTTCTAAAATGATATCTTATTTATCAATACATCTAATATTTAATTATTTTAATATTTTAACGACAGGCTATGTATTGGAGGTGAAAGTGTTAATTTCTTTGTAAAGTACAAGTGAATTTACTCACAAACAAAATATACTATAATTTTAATAATTACTGCTATCCATTTGTGACTTCAATTTTTGATTACATATTGCTCTATATGTTTGTTATTAGTATCTTATTTTTAATTAGTATTTTTCTATATCAGATAAGGACATTTGATTTTTAAGTATTAAAAATAATAATTTATAAAGGAGTTTTATATATGTATATATATATATATATATATATATATATATATATATATATATGTGTGTGTGTGTGTGTGTAAGTATTATAGTGTAGCAATACTAGAAATTTAATAACAAGTAACACCTTCATTAATATTGACAAAAAATAACTACATTTTTTATATAATTAGAATTTCCTTGGGATTATACGATAAAAATTTTTGGTTTTAAAATAGAAAATTAAAATGTGTTAATTCAATTTATTTTCGTTATAAACTTTTAAGAACTTTATTTGAATGAACGATTTATTCATATATTTTATTTAGAGATTTCGAATAAAAAATAGTTTATTTTTGTTTTATTGTCACTTGTTAATAATTTTGAGTTTATTTTACAAGTTCTAAAGATTTCAAAGCTGTTATTTAATTGTATTTTATCAATTTAATTTTTCTATTGCTTGGTTTCAAAATTTAGTATTTTTTTGACGAAGCTGATGATGTCTGTAAGTGAAAATAACTTACTTTTCATAAATGATTATTTCTTACATTCAGTTCCATCCTCTTTTTGATTCCAAGTTACAATTTTTATTATTTAATTTAAATTTAATTTCTATTTAAATTTTATATGATATTTTTTTAATAAAAATATACACAATATTAGAAAGATTAATTTTGCAGAGTATTTATGTTCCGCGATATACCTTTTAGCACTGTGGCTAAATTTATTTTTAAAAACGAATTTTCATTTCTCCACAACCATAACAAAAATTCTGATCAAAATTGTTCAATAACTGAATACTGAATATTGTTGAATGTTTCTTATGTGCATCATCATCAGAGCGCTAAGATAAAGGAAAATTTTGATATTTGAATTTAATTAATGTCAGTCACGTATGTTTTGGTTAAAATTTTCTAAAAAATTGAAGCAAAAAAATTTTATAAAAAAGAGCTTTAACTTACAGATAAAGATGTACATATATATATATATATATATATATATATATGTATGTATGTATTTGTATATAATTTTCTTTCTAATTATAGAACATTTACCAGAAATCGTTTTAGTACAAAATTAATAAACCAAAAACACATTAAAATGATTAACAAAACATCTAAATACTCTTAGTAAAATTCAACTATTGGATATTAATGTGTTATTTTTCTAACATTTATTAGTTTTGTATTATTAAAAATATTTTTTAATATAATTTTCTTCTCAAACTTACTATAATTTTTTTGTTAAGTTTGTGTTATAAAAATAAAAGAATCAATGAAAACATATTTGAAAGAGAAAACAGACTTGTAAGTAAATAATCAATTTAGAAAATCTGTGTTTCGTTCTATATATTTGGATAAAAATCTTATTATATTGAATGACTATGTACTTTTTATAAAATGAATTAGTGATGGGATGTATTTTCATTCTAGTATAGTTTTTTGTAAAATAAGTTTTGAAAAAAAATTATAGTCACTTATTTCCCTGAAGTTTTATATATAACTTATGTATGTATGTATGTATATATATATATATATATACAATATGAGTTTGTATGTCAGAAAACATATGTGCAATATGAGTGTATATTAAAAAAGAGTTTAATATTCTTCACTGTGAAATGAAATGGTGTTTCAATGTTTTATTTCTAACGACTGAAAATGGTTTGTTGAGTTGTTTCGTTTGCACTCTGTACCCGATGCAATCAACAGCGTTATATTAAGATTAACACGAAGATCCTCTTAGCATGAAATCCCTAACGAGTACACATCTAGTTTCTATGCACATTATTTGAGAACTAGTTAGTATTTGATATACACTTGCATAATGAAAAATTGTACTATAGAACTAGAATTGATGACATTTCTAATTTTAAATGTCTAAGCTATTGCAGCATTTGAACAGTTTTGTAGCTATAGGTATGTTTTAAATTATTTTTAATAACGAGAATTGTGATTAATAATATTTATACAAACTTCTTTATTGGTCAATTCTACAATAAATGACTTTTAAAAGTTGCAACGTCAAACATACTGTATTTAGTTTTAATTTCGAGTAAGTTTTCGAGAATTTTTCGATTAAGTATATAATTTGATTTGAATACATTTCAATAAAAGTGTATGTTTATTATAAAATAATGAAAAATATGAATTGTCTTTTTGATTTATTTTAAAATATTATTAAGATCAATTGCAATTGGTTGAGTAATTATAAAATGCATTGATTTTTTTACTCATAGATTTTTATTTTTGTCGGTGTACTATGTTTTTGTACATAAATGAAAGGTATATTTCTCTGAACATATTCTTTTTTTGCGATTCACTTGTTTCGATGATGTAGAATTTTTTATAGATTAAATTTGAAATATTTAATGTAAAATTGAATAAAAGTTTCAATAAAAAAGCTAATCTTTAGTAGTTGTTTAGATGAATGAAAATCACGTAATAAATATAATCATTAGGTCGTCCAGCATAGAAAAGTTTTTTTTCAAAGACAGATAAATGAGTTTTTAAATATATTTATATATGGACACGGGAAAAATTTGGCAAATGGTTTCAATGAAAAAAAGTCTTTATGTAGGATAAAAATATTTTAAAGTGAAAACCTATTTTTTTAATTTATCATATTTGTAAGATAGTCATTGGAGAAGTAAACTTTTGAATAAACGGGAGCTCACAGCTCCCAATCTGTAGGCTAAAGCCATGTAATGATTCACGTATTTTAAAAAAGATATTTGAAGAAGTATACATTGGCTCACAAATATAATCTAAACATTATATTTTTTTAAAGAAAATCGTGATTTTTATACCTTTGTAAACACAAGGGGCAAAATTGTTTAAAAAATTGATATGGGAAATGTAAAAATATATATTATTATTTAATATAGAATTGACAAAGTAAACAATATATTAATTTGTTATCAACGATAGGATTTTTGGGAATATATATATATATATATACACACACACACATATACATACATACATATGGTTTAGTGACCAACTAATGAACAAGATCTGCAACATAATGATGTGTATAGGTGATGAAAATATTTTCCAAGGAAGTGTTCCATAACAAATACAGAATGTTTTATATTCTCTTCACTATAATCTATAATACCATATAAATAGATCAGGCTGATCGATATACTACGGTCATAAAGTAACCTTTAAAAGCCGACATCGTATCCATAAAAATCACCCATCGCGCTACGTTAACTGCTCCCTAACTCGTTGCCATTTTTCGGACAGTTATAGACGCTACCTACACCACCTTTCAAACATGTACTCACACCACTTATTCCCATGCAGTGTGGTGTTCATAACACATGAGGGTATTAAATTCTTTCAGTAGGTCACTGGTGTTCATAACACAAGGGATATAAATTCTTTTCGGCGAGTTTATACATACTTTTATGGATTGACGATGGTTCTATTATTTTTTTTTCGTAGTAATATTCGTATTATTACTTGCTTGATAGTTATTTTTGGAAAATAAACAGTTATTAATTTTTATTTTTATATATATAACACGCACACACATACATATATATATATATATATATATATATATATATATATATATATCTATATTTGTATGCATATATTTTTTGAATGAGTATATGAATTTTCATTAAAAATTATATCGATTTAATTTTCTAAAAATACCATTTATACATATGTAACTGAGCCAAGAATTTTAAGTTTAAGCCCTTGAATAAAAGTTGTTTTTTTCTATTATAAAATATTTAATAAATTAATCTAAAAATATTTCATAAAAAATATATTTGTTAATAAACATTCATTATTAATATTTATTTATTAATAAACATTACATATTTTTTTCATAATACATTTAATTAATAAGAGAAGAAAAAATTATAAAATAGATAGAACTATTTACACAACTTTCCATTTATAAAGAGATTAAATTCTCATTGATTATAAAAAAAGTTAACTTGTAAAAATACTTTTATATTCATTTAAATGCACGATATGTGCGCTGTTCAAGTAATACAATTATCAGATCTATTTTATATTACGAAACAGTAAACACAGGTTTCTCTCTGGCTCTTTTCCAGAATAATTTAATTTTTGTAATAACACGATTTTTTCTAAGAGACGATGGCGAGTCAATGAAGAAAAAAGTCATTTCTTCAACAAGTTGTAGTATTATTGTATATATTGAATGCAGTTCTCGATTATGACCTGAATATTTATGAGTCGTTTTGAATCGATAGTTTGTTGGACTAAAACTTGATGTTTTACAAGAGAAACTTTTAAATAAGATATAATTAAATTATTTTGTCAGAAGAGCCATTATATATATATATATATATATATATATATATATAGTTTCCGTTCTATTCTATTAAATAAAATAATTATTTTACAGAACTATTTATGATTTTTATTATAAACTATGATAAATTGCATTTGGTTTTGTTTCGTGTACTAATATCCTTTTATTAAATTTTATATACTCTAATCAATTTTGTAATGTAATAAATGTAAAACTTATTAAAATTGGAATGTTCGTAATCTCTCCTGTATAGTAAAATCAATAAAATTTATCATTAATCCTGCTGATCTCAATGACAAATAAACTGCATTTCTCGACAAATGCGAGCATCACATAAAACAACGTGAATGGAAAGCAATACTTAGTGTGCCGGTCAGGTTTTCAACTCAATGCGGATGATCCACCTCGCCAGCCGTCCGTTCTGGCCGAGATGAGGTCAGTTAGTGTTAATTACTTCATCATTTTTCTCTATCACTCCCCGGCGATCACTTACACGTTCGTGATGTACTGTGTAGTGTGGAGATCTATATTCCCTTTACTCGTTTTCACTACGGTTCTCACTTATTTTCTCACTACGTCTGTCTTTCGTTAATGTTCTTCTTTCGTTGATGATATGTACATATGTCTGAAATTGTTTATCGCTCATTTTGTACCTAATGGAGTCGTTTCCTGCTATTGAATTTTATTCGTTTTTTTTTTTATTAATATAAATTTCGGTTATTATTTGATCTCTGTTAGTGACATGGGAAATAAATTTAAATATATTTTTAAACATATTTTTAGGTATTTTTCTTTCTTAGAAATGTTTTTTAAATTTTGAATAAATAATTAATTTGAAAATTAGAAATGAAAATTAAATTTCAAATCATTCGAATCAACTAAATATTTTTTATAGGTATACCACTAAGACTATATATTTCCTGTATATTGAATTAGATATATATATATATATATATATATATATATATATATATATATATATATATATATATATAGAGTGTGGTAAAGAGGAACAATCAATCATACAAAATGAAAAGACAAGGAAGAGGCCTTTATCCAGCAGTGGATTGACAGAGGCTGATAATTATATATATATATATATATATATATATATATATATATATATACATTCATTATATAATTCTTTCATAATTTACAAATAATGAAATATTTAATCGATCATTTTATATTATGGGATGCACGTAAGTAATTTTACATCACTATGATTTATGAGTTCAATAAAGGTGTCGATGCTACTGTTATTAAAAAGTCGATAAAGTTTATAGAAGAAATTTATAACATTCTAAGATGACTGCATCTTAAAATTTTGTAGTAATAAATTTAGTTTTCGGAATAGACATTATTTGAATCTGATACTATTTTAGTCAGTATAGACTTATTTTTATTTCTAGTTTGGTATAAATTGAATTTAATAAAATATAAATATTGCATTGCTATTTTATTGGAAAATGTATTTTTTTAATAGTTCTTTTGTTTTGAATACTTTTTTCTATTCATATACAGCTGAGTTTATTTCATTGTGAAAAAATTATTAGTTTTTGGAATCAATAAATTATTTAGAGCCAATTTTTTAAACATTTATTTCAAAGCTTTTAACTTTTTATTTAATCCGAAGCACAAAAAAGACAAATTTAATAAATATAAAATTTATGAATTGTTACTGAAATTTTTTGCAATGATTTGGTTATGTTTATATATTACTATAAAAAAGTATTAATTTTTTTAATTTTCTATACATTATTACTCATAAAGTGATAGTTTTGATATAAAAATGCATACAAGCAAAAATCAAAAAGGATCGTTAATTAAATATTGAATATTTTTAATTAGAAAAAATCATTATTTGTGGGATAAGTTGAAAATGCATTGGAGAGAGTGAATTTAACTATAATACTACAATTATAATGAGAAAAGAATTGAACTTATTATTTGATGATAGTTTTTTTCATTTTAATATATATATTTTTTGTATAACAGCTTTATGTTTCAATATAGCTGTCTTATTTGGAGACGATATTACAATTGTAGACTACAATGCTCTTGACATTTAATTGTAATACGTTTTTTCTGGTTTGTTGTCTTTTAAAACTGATAATTTTATATTCAACTATTGTTAAAACTATTATTTATTTCATATTGCGATTTTGCACTATATATGGAGGTAAAGGTGAGGTTAGAATACTTCCAGGGTATTCCCGCCTGTCGTAAGAGGCTACTTAAATAAAATTGTGTGCTCACTGATACAAATTATCCTTTCTTTAATGCTACATCCGTGTTTGTGAATAGAAGAGCATCAAATAAAAGTGAAATCTTTTGATTGTGAACTAATAAATTGATCCTAAAGCTAGAGTGACGAATTTATTGATTAAGAGTACAGAATTGAAAAAAATAATTCAGAAAATAATTAAAGATCCCAAATCATTACAAAATAATGCAACTCAGAGAATACAATCTTTTCTCTTAAAAGAGATAAGAATCGAAAATTGTAGAATATCAATTTAAAGGAAGATTTTTTTATTGTTATCAGAAGTCATTCAGATGATTGATCTCTTTTTTTGCAATTGATATAAATTATTTTTAAATAAATAAGTTTAATTCTGTGTAGTTCTGCGAGATGATAAAATATAGCGTATGTTGATATTTTTTAATGATTTAGAAAACAGAAAAAAATCATAACTTTATAAATTTCTGTATTACTTTAAAATGATTAAACAAGGCCAAGTAAAATTTCTCAGAGATGTTAGGAAAATTTTCTTTACACTGTGTTTATTTACACTTTTTTCTTCTTAATTGCTACGACTGGTTTAGATTTTTAAGTCATTTTCATATAGTCTAGTTTGAGTTACTTTCTTTGTTTCTAATGAAATTAAACTGTGTGATATATCTGTAAATAAACATTTCGTTTAGACATAATTGATAATTTAGTATTATATAACAAATAAAAATACTTCTGTTTATGAGTTTTAAACGTTTATCTTCTCTTTCATTATATATATATATATATATATATATATATATATATATATATATATGTCTATTCTCTAGTATATTATTTTTACAACATCATAAATGAACGTCTTTAGTGTAATGATTTCTCACTGTGTTGACATGAAATGTTCGTCGTTTTGTGTAACATACTCAAGGGAGTTAAAATTCTGCCTATTTTGGTAAATATTTTCTGTTGCGTGCGTGTGGTGCATGTGAGTTGCTACTATCGTCATCAGTTCACGAGAAAAAATTCATGTCGCTGTTCATGGTACATGGTAGTCGATAAAGACCCAGCAGAGATATTACTAAATGCTTCTACCACGTTTGTTCGCTAAAAAATGGAAATGCGTTATATATATATACACATACACACGTTATAATTTGATGTTAGGATGTCGGGATAAAATCACTCGATATTTGATTATTGCATCAAATAACCTCAGTTGGATTATAGAAACATTAATGTAGAACCTAGTTTAAAACTGTATATATATATATATATATGGAAATTATACTACTTGATAAAAAATTCTATATTGATCTACGAATAAAATTGATTAACAAAGTCATAGAGTATTAGACTAATTTGAATAGTAATTGATGTAAAAAAATATCATAGTACTTATATAAATTTAATAATCACGAAATTATCCAGTTATAATGCATATAGCGTATTGTTTTACTCATTTTCGATAATATCAGCTTACATGTCACGAAATTTTATTTGTCAATCTAATTAAATTCCTACTAATGTCAAATACAGACTAAAAAGCACTAAAGTTCGATAAAGTCCACAGTACTCGCATATGCTCGAATATTTTTTTTTTGGTTTTATAAAAAAAACATTGTATGTTTATGTTCGAAATGGACACACGAACATGGAATTTACATACATTTGAAGTTTTGGTATATATGTAATATGAGTCGCGTGAAAAATATGTTCAGACTGAGAATTGTGCATTAAAATATACTGACACTACATATTCACATTCCACTATAAATAAATACAGCAGTGGACGTAGAGATTGCACGTTCATATGCATTTTTGATGGTATTTCAAAGAGATGTAGCATTCGTGTACAGTTGAGGTGTACATAGAAAACAAGCCATGCATATTTATCCAAATGGATAAAAGTATGTTATTATCTCATTGTACACTATGTGCACTTTTAATGATGTGAAATAGACGTCAACTATTACATCGTTCTGTTTCGCTGAAATAAACAATGTTCCATCATTGTGGTTCGTTTAAATAATACAGTTTTTTTTCGTTTATTTATTGGTTAAAATATGATACACTATAATATATATATATATATATATATATAAATGTATATGTGTATATATATATATATATACATTTTATATATATATATATGTGTGTGTGTATATATACATGTGTATATATGTGTATATATATATATATATACATTATATATATATATATATATATATAGTAAATAACATTTTTTGACAATCAAAACTTTTGTAACGCTATTTTAAAAACGTTTATATATTGAAATGAATTTACGCTTCACAGAAATTTGTTTTAATATTTTATTTAATTTTTATATTTGTGTCAACTACATTTTTCATTTAAAATTTATATTTGTTTTTTCATTCGGTTACAAGTGATATAATAATTATTCAATATACCAGTTATATAATTTAAATGATTTGAAATTACAATTTGTGGGGAATGATTTACTATATATATATATAATTAAAAATAGATACTAATGACTGAAAATATAAAATTTGTGATTTTATAAGAATGTCTTTAATTAGGCATATTAATGTATGAATCTCTTTGAAAACTATGATTACTTAATTTAAAACATATATTGAAGATAATTAAAAAAATAAAATACATAAACAGTGACTAATTCGTCTGCCTTTTTTCATATTTTTAATTTTACGATGAGACACTTATATTACAAGGTTTAAAAATACCTTTTTTAAATGAAGTAAAATTGATATTTTTTATGACAAACATGATATTTGAAAATAAATCAATTAAACTTTTTTACTATTTTTATCTCCATGTTTGAGGGAAAATATTTATAAAAGTAATTTCTGAACTGTTTACAAACTAATGATCGAAACATAACATGATTACATCGGTCAATAAATATTAGGTGTGGTTATAGCAAATATCGTTTTTGGAAAATCTAATATTGCAAATGTGTTTACCAATATATATATTATTTATGTACAAAGTAATATAATAAAATATTATAAAAGATATATAGAGAGAGAAAATGTGACAGATTTTCTTGTAGTCTATATTCACGACATTTTTAACAGTTGTGTAATACTGACACGTTCACAGATCACGTTTATGTGACTTGAAAAATGTATATTTTTTATTCTGTTATGTTTGGTTTGGTTATAAATTTATGATTTTTCAATTGTGGATTTCGTTTCAATTGAATGAAATAGATTTTTGAAAAGCCTGTAACTTTTATAAGTATGGTACATATATATGTTTATATATATATATATATATATAAATCGCATGAATGTATTTATTAACTTAGAAATTATAGTTTCAGTACTGAAAGAAAATAACATAGATATGATTATAGATTTTGTCGTATCTAAAAAATTGCATTATATTTTTTGCGATTGTGGTTAATTTTATTTTTATAAATTACTTTTCTGACTCACACCAAAAACCACAAAACTCTTCAGATTAAAGAAAATCAATAACTGATTTTTGATCACTTTTGATTAATACTTATGCACATTTTTATGCATATATTATCATTTTAAGAGTACAAAGATATAAAAAAAAATTAGAAAGATATACAGTGATTAGATTTTTAAAATTACTAAATTTACTTTTTCCAGTAAAATATTTTTCAAAATTTTTTACAAAAAAATGTTTGTGTAGAAAAATCAAGGTACTCTGTTCCTTGTTGCTCTAAAGAGGATTGTATTTTCAACGAAATGTACTTAAGCAACAATTAGAAATGATTAATAATGATTTATTGAATATTGATTAGACATTTTTTAATGGTTTTATGAGGTGATAAATAATTCATTTGTAATAGTGAATTTTTAACTCCAGTTTCAGAACTGCGTTTGCATTATAGTCACCTAACTCTATTTGATTCCATATGTTTTTGTCCCGAAAACTAAAAATGTCTTTGAATGGAAAGTAATTTAACAACATTGTCGAGATAAACGAGAAAACAAATCTGTATATTTAAAAAACTGTAACACTTGTTTCCAAACTTGAAAAATCTAGACTGCTTTTTGCAATTGACTCACTCTTCACGAACTCTAAATATCTTTCTACTGTACGAAAAATATTTATTTACGAATATGAAATTAGTCATATGTAATTATATATATATATATATATATATATATATATATATATATATATATATATAATTACAATTTGTTCAGAAAGTTTTTAATTAGTTCGGTTATGATAATAAGTAACATTTAAGTTTTCTGTCAAATTTATATTTTCTGATACAAATCTACGCATAGAACATTGGTCTTAAAAAACAAAATTTAATAATTATAAAATAAGTATCGTGATAATTTAGTTTTGAACTTTTAGTATCTTTTACAAAATATACCATATTTTACTCTAGATAAATTGTATACTAACACCAAGAAAGTTTATCAATTTCATAACAGTTTAAGAACATTTAGTAATTATAAAAAAGATTACAGCAACAGTTATTAGAGACCGTGGATAAAATTACTTTCAAAAATGAATTTTCACTCCTCACAAATACATTTGTCTGATTCAAATATATAAATTATTAAATATTGAAAGTATTCAATAATTAATTATTGATAATTCTGTATATTAATTAGACAATTTCTAATGTCATATTTTTTACAGTTAAATAATTGAAATATATAATTTCTTTTCTCTATGATTATTATAATCCTTAATTCTCAGAATGATTCTTATATATATATATATATATATATATATATATATATATTATAATAATAATAAAAATCATTAATAATCAATTACTAAACATTTTTATGTGTTTTGTGAAGACTAAAAATTCATTTGTGAAAATGCAAAAAGGATAATAAATAATAGTTATCTTTATAAAAAAAAGGTAGACAAAAAGTAAAATTTATCAGCTTGATAAATTTTTAAGAACCTGATCGTTTATTATATAAGTTTTTATCACTAACTTCATATAAATAAAATAATAGAGAGATATTTATACGATATACTATTTCATCCAATACAAAGTATTGGGGAATTTAATTGAATAATGAAAAAAAATCCAGACTAGAGTATAAACTGAACACAGCATCCATCGATTTAGTGAAGTGTCAGTTATAGTTTATTTACTTTTTCTATTCTGGTGCGGTGTTACGAATAACCAACCAACAAAAAAAGTACGCAAGAAGAATGTAAAAGAAAACGTAACAAAATCGATTCGGTATTTGGCGGTCGTTCTGATTTATTGGTATATGCGAAGTCAGTTGGCCCAGTCAAGTTAAAATTTAGCTGAACAATGCAGTTGTGATTTTACAAACGTAGTTGTTTGTATCAATTTGTTTGTTAGATTTCATGGTTAGTTTTTTTACTATTATTTAATTATTTAGAAATGACATTTCAATGAAATCAGTTCATTCATTGTTTAGCTATAAAAATATATCTACTTTTTAAAGAAGTTCGTTTTTTTTCATTGAATAATGAACTAGAAAGATACAATTTCAATACAAAAAAAAACATTAATCTTATTCAATAAACAATAAAATTTAATTATTAGGAAAATAATTTTTGATATGTAACATCTTTACAAGTGATACATCAAATCGTATAATATAAAATTTGTTTTTGAATGTTACTGAAATAGCGGATCAAAAATGAAATCTAATCAATAAACAATTATTGATTGTTTTTGATCAGAAATGTTTTCCTGTTTTATAAGATACGAGAAGTTTTATTTGTAAAAAACGCATTATTGTTATGCGAAATCGTTTTTATTCAATTTAATTTTGTAAATAATAAAGATTTAATGTTCCTATTTTTATTCATCAGCTAAAAAAAATAACGATGTAATAAACATTAACAGTTGAAAAATGTCATCTTGACATTAGAAGAAATAGAAAAAACAAAATACAAAAATACATGAATGTAAAATAGGAATAAAGTTTAATATAATCGATGGCGTTGTACATAATATTAATTATTTATATAGTCATTTATAATTAAAAACAATAATAAAGTAGATAACGTTGAAATTGTATTTAACATTAACATTCATTACATACCAATTTTTTGAATCAGTACTATTGTGTATTGATTAGAATAAATATTTTTAAAAAGTTAGACATTTTTACAACAATACGTAGTGATACAATTCTAAGAATTATTTATTATCCAAAAAATAATTATATACGAGAATTTTTGAATAGACGTTGTAACTTTTATTCCTGGAGTTTATTTAAATAATAGTTTTTAGAAAATTTATTTTTAACATTATGAATGGAAATAGTTTATAACCTCAATCTAAAAATTTTGTAATAAAAATACAAATATTTAAGTACATTTTACTATGTTAAAATACTTATTTGGGTTACATTAGAATAGTCATTTTTTAGTCACTAAAATGTCTTAAAATTCATTCCTACAAAAAATTTTTAGAAGTAACTAAATTAAATTATAAATTGGCAATGATATGTCAGTAGTACAAAAAATGATTCAGGAAAAATAAATTATGTAGTCGCGACCTTGACTGGAAAAATTAAAAATGTTTTTGTAGTAAGTTGATTGGGGTTAGCAGTATGTTTATAAAAAGAGAATATAGGGGTTGAATGAATGAGTGATTTATCGTCAGAACGGGTACGTTGAACAATTTGTAAAACAATTATGAAACGATCAAAGTGATAGGATTTTTTAAATATACGGTCGTGTGACAATAAACAACAGTGATATTTTATGGTTGCTAACCAAGGGATTATGGATTTTAATTAAGACTCGTAAATTATTTTTATTAACGTTATGATTTTTGTAAATAATTTTTTTTTATCAAAGACTTCCATTATTTTATATGGTATTCATTCTGCTTTATTCCCTAAGAATTTTTTTAAAGATAAATTCTTTTTCTTTTCATAAACTCAAAATTGTAAATTACTAGATCTTTGATATGAACAGTTTTTATATTAAAGTTCATTTTTGTTCTTATCAAAATTGTGTATCTTTAATGTATTATTCTTTTAGAGTTTTTACTGTCGAGTTAAGTCGATAAAACCTAATAAATAAACAATTTCATTAAACTGTATGTAAAAAACCTAAAAGCGTTTCAAAATCTGATAGAAATCTATCTGACCGTGGTAAAAGCGCAGAAATTAGTTGTCGAATACAATAACAGTGTCCTAATAATGAATATTTTTTTAAAAAAACAATATAATTCCTTCTCTCTCCATCTTTCTGTCTCTATATGTATACATTATTATTCTTTGTTGTTTCGTATGAAAAATAATTCAGTATTAATTTTTCACTTCATAATTCATGAACACATCATAATCTAGAAAAAAATATAATTGAAAATAAATAGTCTTCTCGGTTGTGATAGAAATGTCAGTTTTCACATATTAACATATAAAAGCAATTGTATGTATGTATGTCGTACAATTACGTCTGAAATATATACGTTTTGAACCGACGACAACCTGAATAACTGAATGGCTACCCGGTACGACGATGGCCTTTTCAAGCTTTCGAACCTGAGCTGATACACATAGGAAATTCGATTTTATATTTCCTTTTTCATTTTCATATACATTTTGGATTATACGTTTCGCATACAAGATGTTTAAATCTGAAAAATTTCTAAATTTTCCTTCAGGACAATCGTTAAAAAGAAAACTTTTTGGAAATAATTTCCCTGTTATAAATATTATATTAAAACAGTATTATTATAATATAATAATTATTAAATTAAATATATATTTGATTATAGTTAAAATTCATAACATTTTTAACAATTTTGTTGACTGATATTTAACTAGTTATGTACTAAAAACTTACTGGATGAAATTAATTGTAAACTAGAATAAGATATATATATATATATATATATATATTATATATGTTGATAATTTATAAAATAATAAGGTATAAATAGCAATGTACGAAAACGAGTATCTCTCAGGCTGCAAATGAATAATGAGATAATGAAACCACAATAAATTCTTATTCAAACCGGTACACGCAAATAGGTATCATCTCTGGAAGTTCCGTTCTTGTTGTGCGATCATAAATTATTTGAAAACTATTATTAAATTTACGTGGGTGTACATTGTGTAGGTGTAGTGTAACTATTTGTTGTACATTTTATTAAATTAATAATATTGTGATATTTATTTCAAAGTAATTACAGTTAATACAACAGTATAAAGTTACTCCTTCGAACTGAATATATGGGGTTATTAATAACATCCTACGTTTCTTGAGTGGCTATTTGCGTATGTGTTTTTGTAAGAACTAAAATAGGTGTTTTGATTTTTTTCTGTATTTATACTTTTTATATATTTTTGATATGACAAACATTATATATATATAAATGTTGAAAAATCTAATCACTTAATACTAAATTTTTAAAAATACTTTATATATATATATATTGTAAATAATTAAAGATTTAATATTAGGAGATTAGATTTTTCAATGTGAAAAGTAAATACTTTCAAATATTTTTAAGAGGCAGACTACCCCATAATATTTTGGAGGTTTGAAAAAATTTTAAATAAATATTTGTTTTGTGTACGGATACATTTTAACGATTAATAATTTGAATCGATTCTATAAAAATATTATATTTATATTTATTTAACGGAAAAAATAAAATTAAGTAAAAAAAAAACCGTATAAAATAAGTAAATATAAATCAAACAGTATAAATTATCTCAAAATAGTATGTATTGTAAAAGAAGCACCAATGGTCATATTATTTCACAGGAAATGAAATTGTTTATATTTATCTTTCACAATTACATTTTTCAATCAGAGTCCACTAACTGTAAAAATCTTTTCTGATTAAAAATTTTTAATAATCAATTATTGATATTTTTTTTTTGTTTCTTATGCGTACTTTGATTGGGAATCCCTCATTTTCAGAGCTATAAGGTACTAAAATTTTATTAAGAGATTTTTTGTACTTAGTGTTCTAAGAATGATTGCATCATCTTCGCAATACATATAAGCAGATAATCAAAAACGATGAATTATTAAACAATTTTGATCAAATAAAAATGTGATTTGTAGTCTGTGCATAAAAATCATTTGTAATAATAAGTTTAATCATAATACCAGATTTATATTTGTCCCCTTATTTAAAAAAAAAATTAATTGAAAAGATATTCACAATCTTATTTGGACTGATCAAAAATCAGATAAAAGATTTTATTGTACTTTAGCGTTTTGAAGATGACATTACTATCCAAATTCATATTAGTAAAAAACAAAATTTATCAATAAATAATTATTATACATTTTTTTTAATTACAAATGATTGTGGTTTGCGAAGTGAATGAAAAAAATATATATGAATATGTAAATATTTTATGAATATTCAGTCTATTTTTTGAGAGAAAATATTAGTTTTTTAGCAGTTGAAGTCTTTACATATATATATATATATATATATATATATATATATATATATATATATATAAAATATAACAATTTGCGCGTAAGAAGATTTGTACTTATGTATTGAATTTCAATTCATTTAACTCTATTGCTCTCTTCAAGCAAAATTTTGTCATATTTAACATTATTTATACAAATTTTTATAAGCTTTCCAATAAATATATTAATATATTTTTTAAAAAATCATTCAATACTGATTGAAAATTATACATTCCTAATAAAAATGTCATATCCAGTTTATAACGTATTTAGTTTTTTCCTACGCATTTCACATAGACGGTTTAATAAAGGAAAACAGATAAAAAATGTATTTCATTACACGCAAATAATTTGAATACATTCATTCTAATAAAATGTAATGATACAGAAGGAAAGTTATTCATCCGTACTACTCAAATTTATGTGTTCGCATTCATACGCAGTTTCCACAGTTCCGGAACAGGAAACAGATGTAATAATGACATATTTTCAGAGTCATTTCCTGAATGCAATTTCGCACTGTATTTTTCATCTATTCATTATAAGTGAGTTCGTTTATTTGCCAAAATATGTGTAATAAAAGATTTCTTATAATAGATTTTATGATGTTTGTATTGAATCTCGAGCGAAAGATTACAAATTTTTCTCATACAACAAAATAATATGATTATATATTAATTTTAATTTCAGTTTAACTGTTTTCTTTAACAATGGAACATAGTTTAATAACTATTTTATTTGGTCTCTTTTAATTATTTGGCTAATTTTTACATTTAGTAAAAGTTTATCTAAATTTTATTTACTATACAGTCTCATTGAAACCGAGTTTTATTTTTTAAATATTTATTATTTAGTTTTATATATATATATATATATATATATATATATATATTCAATAACAATTATGAATTTAAAAAAATGTTTTAAAACAGCAATAAATGAAAATGCATTTTATTTGTAGTTCTTTTATAAACATTTTCCTTATTCTGCTATTATTATTTCACTGTATTATTTCTTTAATAAAAAGTACTCGGTAATGTAAAAGCAATTAAGAATTGTAGAAAATGTACTTTTACGATTCTTGCTTGGGTTTCTTTCTCTCTCTCTCTCTATACATATATATATATATATATATATATATGTTACAGGACACAGTTTTAATTAAAATATACAATAATAGATTGCATGTTTAATTTCCAAGGCAGAGTTTTAGTCTATACAATAAAAAATGACTGTTTTATGAAATAACAGTAATTTTATAAACTGTATGACAAAAAAGTAGAAAGAAGATATTTTCATCAAACATATCTGAAATGTTTTTGTAGATATAATTTATATGAAATGTTGTCGTTAACTAGATTTGTGGCAAAAGTCGAAATATGAGAAAGAATTGATGACTTTTTGAGTTCGATTATTATGTTAAGAAAATAAATTCGTTTTCAATTTTGTCATCGTATACTATTGAAATTTTTTCTTTATAATTAACTCTAGTATTTTTATGTAACTGTACGTGTCTTTTAAAAGTAATATAGTTTAGTAACAGAAGATAAAAATTGTTTACTTTTAGAAAAAGTGAAATGATGCAAAATTATTAATTATTAGCAATGAATTGTTTACTTTTCTCTTTTATTCCTGACTGGAACAAAATGTAGTCGGTTATTAAACGTAGAGTAATAAATAACAACTAAATGAACGGATATGGAAACAGAAAAAAATTATCTAATCAAAAATTAATATTTAAATTATTTTCAAAACACTAAGATACAGAAAACTTTGTATATAGATTTATTTGTACTTTCACGTTCTGAAAACGATAGCCATGAAGCTTTGAAATCAAAATACACATCATCAACTATCAAGTTTGATTAATAATTAATTATTGAAGATATTTGATCATAAATAAAATTTGTAGTATGGCTGAAAATAGCTTTAGATACAGTGTTAAAATAATATTATGATTTTGATCTCATATGATCTCATTGAATATAAACAAAATATATAATTCTTTATTTATATAATTATTGTACTGTTAGAAAAGTAATCTAGTTACAGTGAAATTTATCTGTTTATTTTTATTATATATATATATATATATAAATAATATAGACTTCATTGTGTTGTAAGTAATAAAAAATAAAGTACATTTTAGTTCACATCGATTTATGCTAGAATTAGGTCAGTTTTATTCTTATATTATACGAGAACATAAATAAAGTATGTGTATCTACTATGTTATTATTTCCTAATAATTCAGTTTGCTGTAAATTTCTATAAAAGAAATATAACATATCAACCAACAGAAAAAAAACGACGTTTGTGTTATTTTGTGCATTTAATTCATAATATAGTTTTTATGCCTTGCACAGAAAGGTAAACTAATTATACAAATGAAATTGTTTAAGACAGAGACTTAGTCTCTGTTTTAAATAATTCAAAAAGATGAGGTATAATTTCAACTGCTGTTCAATATATTTGAAATTTTGTTCACATGAAGAGCTATTTATAACTTTTAACTAGTTATTATGTATTGAATTCTTGATTATAGAACATATAAATATGTAGTTCAAAGATGCATGAATAGATATTGCAGTTAATGTTTATGTAAAGTGGATATTTTAAGTTAGATACGTTTATAGTCGAGTAGTATATTTTCTCTTCATATATATATATATATATATATATATATATATATATATATTCTAATGCGAAGAATTCTTTGACCTATCAAACCATCAATTCTCTATACTGACAGATTGTATCTCATGTGAAGTGTTACGAGTTTGATTCGTGTTTGAGGTATAGTTGGTTTCGAATGAATGTCAGAAATGTATTCGAACTTAACCGCCAAGAATTCGTTTGTTGTTATGTTTAGAAAATTGTTCTGTTTGCTTTGAATATCCTTTTTTTGATGTGGTCATTTTACATTTGTGAAATACCTGCAATTTATATAAAATATTATTCTCTATGTGCATGTCTAAACAATTGTAAGTATGTGTATGAATATATTCAATTTTACTTTTGGTATTTTTGTCTGTTGAATAAATGGAATAATGTTTTGTTCTGGAGATTTGTATATTTTATGAATTTTATTTGAAAATATGTTTAGATTTGTTATATATATACACACACATACAAACATATCTATTTACCATATAAAACATAGAACCATGTTCTTTTTGCTGTCTTGTAAAATTCCGTCTTCAAAACTAGAAATGATGTTTTTTACTAAAACTTTTGTAAGCTGATATTATTTAAATTTACGTTCAATAGTTTAGTACTAAACTATTAAAACTCACGCACTATTGTTTAATAATCAGTTTTTTCCACCCTCATTTTCTATTGTAATATGGCTCTTATTTAACATTTTTACTGCATTTTCCTTGACTACTTTCAGGTAGAAGTAATTCAATCGCGTGTTTCAGTTACGTTATTTTTAAATTATTATTTTTTTTCTAACGATTTTTCTGTTCTTCTAAATCCAGGAGAAGATAGAATAGTAATACAAATGTTATAGGCTGTAAAAAAATAAATAATAAGCATTTTTGATAAAAAATATTTTGCTAATATATGAATAATGATAAATAATGATTAATTTGCAAAAAATCTTCTTTTATTTTAAATAATTATTTTATAAATATCTCTTTTTAAACTTATTTTTAAAAAGTTTTATATTTAAGACTGGTATTTTTAGAAAAAAAATGTTTTATTATTGTTTTTATTAAGTAGTTTGTTGGCTATTGGGGTTTTAGGGCGCGTTTTTATTAAGTGGAACTTATATATATATATATATATATATATATATATATATATATAATGCATGTATATAAATGTAACCAATAATTGTACAAGTAATTCTGAGAGAGTAATCTGTTTATCTTAATTTAATGTTAAATGTACTAAATGTACTAGAATTTATATGTTAAACGTACATTAATCTCTTCCACTTGATTACTTTATCTCTTGTACACATATTTATGCACTTACTGTAGAAATAATGTTTGAAATTTGCATTGTTACACGAGAAATAAATTTAAGATGCAGTATTTTAAGATATAATTAGGAAATACTTTCATAGAATAAGCAACAGTTTTGTATGTTATGTATTTTTTTAAATATTTATATGATTCGATTCTGTTGGGAAATAAATACGGTAAATATTTTTTTAAAACTGAAACAATTCTTCCTGATTAAAATTTGTTTAGAGTGTATTTGTATATAAAAAAAGTAAAAATCTTAATAGCCATCTAGCACATATCATTGTTAGCAATACTTGAAATTCAATTCACAGAGCATAAGAATCGATAGACAGGTGTAGGTGTATAGCAACCCTCGTCCAACTTGTTGCATCTAACGTTAGAATGTAGAACATGGAAGATGGAAGAGAGAATTAGAGCAAGTGCCACAGGGCTCAGAAAACACAATAGAAATCTATTGAGATGGATACCGATAGCGAAGAATTATATTTGCTTTCGATTTGTCGTGAATGCACGATGAGTTTATTTCTGATGTGTAACTCGAGTTTATCACAAAATGGCCTGAAAGACTTGAAGTTGAATGGAAAATATGTAAAAGTTCAGTTCTTGTATTATTTTCCAATAAATAATTTCTTATAAAGTTTGAATATTTTGAAAAGTTCAATAATATTTCCTAATTTTTCTCGATTAAATTTTTTTTATATTTGACAGTAGTTTTAATATTTAATTATTTATTAATTAATTACGAAGTCTTTCTAAAATTATAACTATATATTTTTTACTATCACAGAGTAACTACATTTTCAAATCAACTGCAATTAATTTATCTATTTTATAGAATGACTCATTATTTTGATGAATAATTTTACCAAACAATTGATTATACGTAATTAATGTAAAATTTTTATTCATTATTAACTTAATCGGAGCGAGTTATTGATGATACAAGAAATCGTTTTATACAAGACAATTTTTTATTATTATAAATAACTATAAAATAATATTATTCCAAATCACTTTAAAATATTTGACGTTTCTTTTCTTGAAAACAAACACAGTTATCATAATTTATGATTATTATTACAATTGTATGTTTTATAGCTTTAGTTCAGTTGATAAGTTGCCTTTGTGATGAGTGTTTTTCCTTCTTTTGGGTCAGTTACGTTTTTGTATTCCGTTATTAGTTTCGGCACGGGTATATTCTTCAGGTTAGTTTGAGATAACTGCTACAGTTACATAAATTCTAGCTAAAGTTAACACATACCAAAATTTCTAGTGAAAATAAAAATAAATTTATGCTTAAGGATGAAAACCATCAGGAAATCACATTTGAAAATTTGATGTAAAAACATTCATATTACTTTTTACATTAAATGCATGATTTCATGTGTTATATACCGGCTGGAATACAGACCAGGAACTCAGTTTGTTAATAATTACATTTGTAATAATTTATATTTAACCTTATAAATCACAAAATTGCTTTGTAATCAGTTATGTTTTTTTTAAAAAAATATTTAAAAGGTCATATTTTTGTCGTATTTTTTAAAAATTGATTTAATGATAATATTTATTGATAATAAACTATTAATAAAAAATTTAAAGTTTGAAATGAAAAAAATCAATCTCGACAAAGTTAAAATATTAATATATTAAATGTATTTAAATAAAATTAAATAATTAAAAAGAACTCATTTTTGGTGAGAAAAAATTGATACATTTTATGAAAATCAATCTATTATATTTCTTATTAAAAATATATTCTTTTGAATGAAAATATAAAATTCATTGAGAACTAGTCATATTTCAACCACAAGTGATATATATATATATATATATATATATATATATATATATATATATATATATATATATATATATTAAAATACTAGTCAGTGATTATATATTACAATATAATGAAAATAATACTATAGAATTTCGTTTAAACCATCTTCCATTCAATTGTCTTTGAGCAATAACTTTCACTTGTAAATTATGCATCTCCATTCAACTGTATGTATGAATTAAATCAAGGAAACATTAAATTAATTAATACAATAACTATATTTTATGTGAAGTCAATGTTTTGTGGCTTCACAATAGTTACAGAAAATTACTAGCACTCTATTCAATACAAGAGCTAGCACGACAAAGCATGTTCTCGTCCAGCCTGTAACAATGCAAATTATTTCTCTGTGGTTTGTTCCGCCTCCAGCTTGAACTGATGTAGTAGGTACGCATTATCCTTCTTCATGTTTATACTCTCACATGTTCGCGAAGACGTATCCGATAAGCCTTGTCAACGTATGCACTTGGGGAGCGAGTATTGGGTTCGTACGGATTGAGTATAGGTAAATTGTGTGGGTAATGAAGTCTTGCCTTCGCAGCTTCTTAATTATAGGATCAATTTTACAAACGATTCCGTTCTCATTTATCGTGTTTGTATAACACATCGTTTGAGTTTCTCTTTCTTTCTACACTTATTTATACAAGCACATGATTTATTATTTTTGATTTAAGATTTTATTTTAAGAATAAAACTCAAATACTATTACTATTGGTAATATTTATACTTTCTCTAATTTTAAATCTTACACATATGTAAAAATAAAAAGAATTCAGAATTTTTTAAATTCTATTTTTATATATTTAATGAAAAATAATATTTACTATTATAATTTATATAATAAGTTATCCAAAGAAATTATTATTAAATTTATTCTATGAAAGTAAAATGATACACATTAAATAAATACTGATATATATATATATATATATATATATATACACACTATTGTGGATGAATAAAAAAAGTATAAAATTAGTCAGAAAGATGACATTTAGGAAAAGTGAAGGATATACGAATTTTCACAAATACAAAAACATCTTTGATTAAATAATTTATCGTGTTTATATTTTTCATATAATCTGTATAGTAGGTTATTATATAATTTCATATTTCTACATAAAATTTATTTGAAAATAAGTTTATTGAACATTAATAAAATAAATTCTTTATGAAAATGATAATTTATTCTTTTTTAGCTTCAGGATTAGAGTTTGAGAAGTTTATTTAAATTACCTCCAGAAGAGAACATTCTAGTCTCTCTAAAATTATGTTTATGTTTTACAACGTTAAATAATTGATTATTAATCATTTACGATTATTGTTTTCCGTCAAAAATGATCATCAAATCAATCTTTGTAATTAGATATTTAAATAATATTTATTAATCAGATAAATTAAAATCAGTTTTGAAATAAATTGTGCGTTTAGTTTTTTGTAAAAAAGTTTCCTAAATTAATGTGTGTCATGTCATTTTAAAAATTAGAGGTGTTTAAAAATTCGTTTAAGTGATTAAGGTTAGTTAAAATAAAAAATATACAATAAAAATAATACAAATTAATTTAATTATTTAATGTATTTTTTTATTAAATTATATTTTAATTTTTTAAATTACAAAATAAATCAATTCCAAGACAATGATCCTAGTACATTTAATATATGTTGTAAATTCGAATTTATTCTCTTAACAATTGTTTCACATTTCAACGTACAACCGGTCGCTTAAAACTGTTTCTTAGAAGCTACTTCTTCAAAACCGACACATTCTGCGGATATATATTTAATAGATTTTCCACTTTTCTCAATCTTACGATGACATTTATAAATAAAAGATTTCGAAGAAGATACAAGATAATTCAATAAAAATATCCTAGATAATACAGCAGCAATTCTAGTGAAATGCTTTGAAAACTTTTACAGAAATGAGCGATTGAAGTATCTGTAAATAAAAGGATTGTTTTCACGATATTAATTTTAATTGAAGTATATTTTTAAGTATAAATTAATCAATTAATATAAAGTGTTTAATGTTTAATTATCTATAAATATACTTAAAAAACTGAAGTTAATATATCCGGACATTTATGAGAATATATTAAATGTCATAATAGATAAACCTAAGCTGACGTCTACTTGACATCAACAGAACACGTTTCTCACGTTCTTACATACAAACAAGTTAACGTATAGATACCATACATCTAGGTATACATTTACCTACAACGACTTTTGATAAATACACATATCAAGAGTAAACAAGTTTGTATATAACTTCGTTTATATATATATATATATATAACAGTATATTATATTAAACAAACACTCATATATTGCGATTTCAATACTGAAACTTATATTCATATAATTTAAAGCATATATTTATTTATATATATATATACATATGCGTGAGTGTGTGTAAAGAAAGCCCTGATGATATTTAAACGAAATGCAAACATATATATATATATATATATATATATATATATATATATAATGTGTGTGTGTGAGGAGAGTGAAAGTGTATTAGTTTTATATACGCATCATAACGAATTCTGGTATATGTCACGTATTTTGATGTTCCAGACACATACCCTTCGAGCATAAGGGGTGTTGTGGTCTTTACCATTTTGAGATGGTCCTTCAACTTAAATAATTACCGTACACGTGTGTTAAAATTAAATTTTAATTTTGTTACTTCATCAATACATACTTGTTTTTATATAAAACGTGTTTGAAATATTCTTAAATTGATATTTATGTGTATATTAAAAATGAAAGTATTAAATTTTGTTATTTCAACAAAAATATACTACAGGTACTAGTTTTGTATAAGTTTTTAACCGTTATTTTCTATTTCTTGAAAACTATACTTTTTTCTAATGCGGTTCTGACACTCATGATAATTTCACGTTCGTAAATTAATTCCTTTTTCACTATACAGACTACGAAAACATTTTTTTTGATTAAAATTGTTCAATAAATAATAACTACTGGTTACTCATATTATAAATGATACATTATACTTAAAATAGTTTGGACAGTACAAGAGCCGAAAGACATAAAGATAGTTGTTCTGTATCTTGTTACTCTGAAGAAGTTGGTATCGCCCTTTAAATGTCTATAATCAGCATCAAAATGATCAATAATCATTTTTTAATGAGTTTTTGATTAAAACTTTTTGTAGTGGTTTTTGTGGTAAGAAAAGATTTCATTTGTGAAAAAATTAGGTCTACAAATTAATTCGATACCTTTTTTATAAAAAAGTGAATGTTTATGGAAAAAATAGAATATATTTAAATCTTCAAAATATCTCCTATTATTTTGTATAATTTTGGTATAAATTACATACGTACATGTAATTTATTTCAAGTAAAAATAAAAATCTTTTTCTTAAAAAATATATTAGGTGTAAAACATAAAATTCGGTGCACTTAAATTGAGTCAATGATAACTCTGTTTTAAATTAAAATATTTTCTTGTCGTCTGATGATTTTCGAGTGCCAAATTTAACATTTAAAAACGCTATATATCTTGGCGAAGCAGTTGGTATAACCTCACAAAACAGTAGTTAATACAATGGAGCCCGAAAAAGCATATTAGGCATTGCATCATTTCACATTCCAGTTGGAAAAAATGTTGTTGTAGCTGCTGAAATAATTTATTTAGTTATCTTAATACTTAGTCAACATTTTTTTCAATATCACTTGTTAATGTAAAATAGATTTTTTTAAATTATTTCAACGTCTTCTTTTGAATGCTTTTGTATTCTTAAAAATTCTTACACAAAGCATTTTTTCAATATTTATAGAATAAATTTGAAATATTTGTGTTTATACTTCTGATTCTATTAGAGTACCCTCGCGGTGATTTTCGTTTTGTTGAATCATGTGTGTGTTTATTTTCTATACTGTTGCAATTAATTAACTTTCAAAGCGTTAAGGTATAGAAAAATGAGTTTTTCTTTACACTTGAATGCTCTGAGAAGTCACATTTTCGTAATCAAGAATTAAAAATAAATTTGCAAACATTTTCGAAAAAATAGGTTTTTACTGTTAGTAAAAAATAATTTTGGAAAGTGAATGTGGCTACAGTGTTATAATAAGATTATACAAAATATTCTTATTTTAGTCAATTTATGCAATCCCGTTTATTAAAAAATAGTTGTTATAAAATCAATGATTGAAACTATTTTGCGATTGAATGAATTAAGAATTTATTTTATTTAAACTGTAATAATATGTCTGTTGGTTTAGATTTGGTTAGTTTGACAGTTTTTATAATTAAGGATACATTCAGATTAATTAGTTTGATATTAAACACAGTGTTTAATTATTTTTTAAGTAATTTACTTCAATAAAAAAATGATAAAATTTCTACGAAGTAATTCAATTTAAATGTTCAGCATTTTATTATTTAATTGTCGTTATCATAAACCTGAACAATAATACAAAACTCTTAGACCACAGCATTTTGTTAACGACTATGAATGTAGAAAATTAAACTACTAACTTGAACATAATTGGAATCAGATAAAACTGCGGTAGTTGTAACAGTGGAGGTATTCAGTTAATCTTTCATCAAAAAGGAAGCATAAACAGAGCTGTAGAATCCAACTGTTATATTGTTTATCTAGTTCATCGTAGTTTTTATTGTTTGTTTATCTGAATTCAGTAGTTGTAGCTCTTTATACTAGGAATACAAGTACTAAATTCACGTCTAAAGCTTTTATTTACATTTTCGCAGTCTGTATAGTCCGGTTGATTGTTTAAATGTTTACCGAACAGATATTACTAAACCGCAAGTTTGAATCCTTGATCTAATTAAAAATAGTTACAATGAACAAAATTAATAATAAAAAAATGTTGTATGATCGTAATAAAAATTGGAATTTAATTTAATTATATTTTAATTTTCACTAGTACGGTTATAACCACTTTATAATTTTTCTGGTGATCTTTGTCATTCAGAAGCATTTGATTTTCTTTCCTTATCTACTAATTTCGGTACGTGTACCATATTTAGGTAGATTGTAGATAACTAATTTCATTTAGTTGCACTTATATACGTTTTTAGTTAAGGTGTGATTTATAATTTTAAGATATAAAATATCGAATTACTGTTTGTGTTTATTTCTTCATTTAATAATTTGTATGTATTTTTAAATTTCCTAGAATATTTAATTTTATGATTTTATTTCAATTTTTATTATTTTCATTTTATTATTCACATCATGTCCCGTTCTACTATATATTTAACAAATATTGAATGTTTTATTATCACAATACATATCTAACCTTGGCTAAATATACTTTCATAAATGAATCCTTTTTTAAACTCACCAATAATAAAAAAAATTCTGCTTAAATTTAGGTTATTATTGCATTTTGATACTCCTAATGATACCTCCATCGAAATATGCATAACAAATCAAAATTGATCAATATTCAGTTATTCTTTACAACATTTTTGACCATAAATTTTATTTTGATTTTTTAGAGTAAAAAAGAATTAATTTGTGACAATTTTATTATATTTAATATAATTTATTTATATATATATATCTAAATTTACCATCCGTAATAGTTTTCTTTTTAAATCAATTAGACAAAGAAATTATACATTTATAAATATTTAAATCATAATATTAAATACAAATTTGTTATTTTGCAGTTGTTGCTATTACTAGATAATTTGTATTATTTATTGTTATTGGTTAAAATTATAAATATTATGAAAATATTTTACCAATTTATCTACTTTTTAAACAATATCCAATTATTACGTTGAGAAATAATTAAAAAATAAATGATCGTTTACTAATTAGAAAATTTTATATGCAGTAATTAGATTCTTTGATATATACATTTTTTACTCACTGAAACAAAAAAAATATTCGAATCAAAAATGTTCAATAATTGATTTTTGATTATTTATTATTTTTTTCTTGTGTGGTTTATAGTGAATAAAAATTCATTTTAATAATATTTAACCATAGTGTAACAAACTAAATTTTGATCGATATATGATTTCTTAAGTATTAATTTTTTTTCTTATATCTTTCTGATAATACAAATAAAATTTCTAGAGATATATTAAGGAAAATTACTAAATAAATATAATTTTGAAAATAATATACTTTTACTATATTGAATCAAGTTATAATATATTCAAAATTTATCACCAATGTTCATTAAAAAAATCAGGCTAAAATTGCCTAGAGTAGATATTACATTTTATATTTTCAATCATTCCTTAGTTTTTATCAAATTTACTCAGAAAGAACAATAAATGATTCAATTCGTCATTTTTAAAACTTTTCAGAGTATTTTTTTAAGAAAAATGTAAGTTTAGCATTAAAATAGAGCATATTTGAAATTGAACTTTAATTAAAATTAATATTTGACATGTCAATATAAACTACTGTATTACTGTTATACTAAATGTTAATATCATACTTATTTTAAATTATTTTAAAAGAAGCTGCATGGCATCTATGTAATCTTCTTCACTGCAACAATTATATCGAATTTATCAAATAATTGAAAACATTAATATTTATTTTCAATGATGTCTCTTAATTTCAATTTAATCTTTTCTTTACGACACAATTTGTGTCTGATATTCCATTTCGTTATATTATATAACACTTACACATATAAACGATCTGCAGTGCAATACGTTATGCGTTTCACTCAAGGGCAACTAAAATATGTTCTACCATTGCTTACAACCCACGCTGCATTTATACATTTCATAGGAGATATTAACTGTACTTTGTATGCTGAAATAGCATGTTATTTAGCTCGTGAAACAGAAGCTTTGTGTAGTGTTTCATAATTAATTAACTGTTCATCAAACAGTTATTTCTGATGTTAATTTAGTTGTATGGTCAATTTTGTTGCATTAAGTTTATGTAAAATTTTGAATATGTATATATATATATATATATATATATATATATATATATTACTTAATTTATTACGGCTTATAGCAAAATTGATCCAAAATTGAATTATATCTGAAATTTATTTCCTCATAAATTCAATCTCAACTCTACTTGTAGGATTTAATGGGTTGTTATAAAAAAACGAATAAACCTTTAATATAATTATACCTGCAGCAGGCAGTTAAAAAGGTAATATAATTATTCTTTTTATATTAAATAATTAATAAATATTATGATTTTTTGATAAACATCGCCAATTGATAACAATGAAAATTTGTTATCAAAAAGGACTACAAATAACACATCATTTTACAAATTGTTTATTGAACAACTCTGTAAAGATAATAATTTTTAAAAATGATTTTTTTCAAATAAACATGAGTTGTATAATAATTTTGAGGCTTCTAAAATAGTAATATATTTTTCATTTTTTAATTCAATTATTAATTTGTGTTAGTGGATTTAAGATAAAAAATATAATTGATTTTGAATATTCACTAAGTGTGATTCTTATCGAGATTTTTGTATATTATATTCAGGAAAATATTGTGTATGTATGTGTGTATGTATATATATATTATATATATATATATATATATATATATATATATATAAAGGGAAGTCAAAAAATGAAGAAGAAGAGGGTAAAACAAAACCAGTAATTATTTTTCTTTTTAAATATATTTTTCCTCAACTCTAATGCATTTTCTAGACCTTTGAATAAGTTTCTTTAAAATCTTATAAAAATATTTTTTGTCTTTCCACCCAAAATAATCTGAAATTGTTGTGTTGACCTCTTCATCTTCCCCAAATTTTCATCCCACGTAACTCTGTTATAATTCGGAAACAAATAAAAATAACTTGGGGCTGGATCTCGACTATACAGAGGTGGTTCATAATTTCGAAATCGTATTCACAGATTTCAGCCATTGCAATCTTTGTTGTTTTGAGAAGGTGCGTTGCCTTGCAAGAGCAACACTTTTTCTCAACTTTTCTCTCTTTTTCCCAGTATTTTTGCTTTTAGTTGTATCATTATAGTGACGTAGTGTACAATATACCTTCTTTATCCCAAAAAACAGTGTCCAACAGCTTTTCAGCCAACAGCGACACATCAAACATTTTCGGGGGTGATATACCCTTTTTATGCCACTGTATGGGCTCCTACTTTAATTCAAGCTCATGGTAATGACCTCACGTTTCATCTCCAGTAACTCTGGTACAAAATTTTACCGGAATTGTCTTTACAAAAGTTAAAATTCTCTTTCGACATTTCAACATGATGTCGCATTTGAAGCGGTGTGAGCATTCTTGGTACTCATATTGCTCTGATGTTTGAGAGACCAAAATAATAATTTAAAATGTTCATAACGGTTGTAGCTGATGCTCCAACCATTTCTGCAATTTGATTCTTCCTTAGACGGGAATTATCCTATGTTAATTTCTCTACTTTTTTAATAATTTCCGTCGAATTTGCCTCTATGAGCCTTCTTGAATATGGATGGTCTCCTCTTAATTCTCTGCCATGCTTTAAGTGACAATTCTACTTGTTAATCATGGTTTTGGTAGGACAAGAGTCACAGTAAATTGATTTCATCTATTTAATAATCATTTACGGCGTTTTTCGTTGTTTTAAGTGGACGTTAATGACGCCTCGAAACTGAAAATTCTCTACTTGTGGATATTTTTCCGATTTGAGCTGCGTTTCAAATGATAGCTTATACACTACAATTCAGAATCATTTAAAATTTAGTAAGTATACAGCTGAAGAAATTTACTTGTGAACGCCTGAGGACAAGATCCTCTCTTCTCCCTTCATTACGACCGTATATATATATATATATATATATATATATATATATATATATATATATATATATATATATATCATGGTCTTCCTTTTGGATTATCTGAATGTTTGTTCTCCACTGCTTGTTTTACTAGGTATGATGTATTCAGGTAGATATTAGACTAATATCTATTTGAAAATGGCACACAGGCAGACACTAGAAGCATTATATCATACTCAGATTATCCAATAGGATGAAGACCATCATGATAATGTATCAATAGAATTATAGCGATAATAAAACAAAGAATTAAAATTTGCATATACATGTATAATATATATATATATATATATATATATATATATATATATATATATATATATATATATATATATATATATATATATATATGGAGAGAGAGAGAGCTTGTGTGAGAGAAAAAGGGAGACAGATAATATATTTCAATCTTAATCTAAATTTTTCTATAATTCATATTTATCATTGCATAATTCTATTGAATATTTGTATTTTTGGAAATGTGAAAACAATAGAATTGTCGTTGAATTGGGTAAGAGAAATTATTTAAAACTTTTTTGTAATTTTGCATTTTTTTTAGTGATAATAACATTAAATTGTTATATAATGTTAAAAATATTTAAAAAATAATTCCAATGATTATTTGAATTACTTCAGATAAGAATAAAGTTTTGTATTTGATAATTTGATTGTACACAATAAGTCGGGCCTTAAAATTGAGAAAATTTATATTAAATTTTCTGTTCTTAAATTTTTCATACATTTTTTTTATATAAGGAATAATATTATTTTTATTTTTACTTATATTTATTTTATATTTATTGATAAAATAAACAAAGTCCGTTTAAAAAATATACGAAACCTGAAACAAAAATGAAACATATAAATTGATTAGAAAAACACAGGAAAATACAATATGGGAATGCACATAATTTCCTTCAGAGTTTAAAAATTTGATAAACTACGCACTCAATCGATAGTAATCATATTTTGAACATTCTATTAAAATCTTCACCGACTTCCGCATGATTGCCGCATCGTCGAATTGAATGAACAAGACTTAAGAAAAGTATCGTTGCACTAGTATTCGTATAAGGAATAACGTTGTAATCCTCTAACATAATTGAAATATTCTATTTTTAATCATAAAATATATAGCTGATGATGCAGTCATCCTGAATTTAATATATTTCTGAGATTGAGAAAAACATTGTATCTTGTATCATCTTTATGAAGTATTTTTTTTATAGATTTTTATTTAAGTATATATATATATACATATATATATATATATATATATATATATATATATATATATATATATGTAATTGTTCATTTCAATTAATTTAAAAGTGTATGTCTAAAAACTATCTTATAGCTTCAAGGAAATTTCATATCTATCTTCTCTTTTCAATTTTCTTGAATACTTATCGTAAGATGTTTGTTATTTCTATTTGCTATACGTTATTTATAGATATCTATATTGACTTAATTTTCTCTCTATATGAATTTATATGTATTTCTATTATTGAAGAAAATACATTGATCATAATGTATACAAAATTTAAAGTTCAATTATTAGGTTTTTAATTAAGATGATTAAATACCATTTAAACAAATTATATTTACAAAAAATATCATATTAATGAAAGATATTCCTTATTTTTCTTATAGAATTTATTTAACATTTTCTCAATAGCTGTTGGTTTATTTTTAAAATTTTTATTAATAATAAATAGTAATAATTTAATATTTTATTCAAAATATAACTTCAGAATTCTTTTGAAAAAAGATAAAATTTTCAAATATATTTATACACAATATTGTAAAAATTTTTTTTTAAAGAAAAATATGAAATATATCAAAATTTGTCTCAGAAAACCGTTATGAATTCATTTCTTCTCTAATCAGAAAATTAAAAATAAATTATTTTCTGAACGAATATTAGATTTTAGGTATTTTTATAGCCATTTTCATGTATATAAATAGATTTCTGTATACTTTCAGCTATTCTATAAACTTAGTTTTGTGATTTTAGATGACATTTTATTATAAAAAATGTGGAGAAGTTGTTCTAAACATGGCTTTTTCATATTTAAAAGCAAAGAGTAATATGAAAAAGTTAGTTCAGGCAAAAATTATTTTTCGGAAATTTGAGCTAGTCTCTATATGTATATATATAATTGAATGTTTTTGGACTGGTAAATTTTTTACAATTTTAATTTTAACAATAGTACTTACCAACAAAAAATTAAACTAAGTGAATTTAGAATTGAAAATACGAGAGAGAAAATACGAAAATATCTCGTATGAACGAAGAGCTGCAAACAAACTCCTTAAATAATTATTTCTTTTTAATGTGCAGACTATTCTTTCAAAATTAATTTTTATTATTTTATTAATAATAAATTAATTTTATAGTTAAATATTTCACACATTAGTTCTAGCAAAAAGTAAAGAAAAATTTAAAGACTGGACGATGTAGCAACTGCTAAGTGGGAAATATAAAAAGTTAATTTCAGTTATGAGCTATAATAATTTTATGAATAGCAAGGTAATGCTTATTTTAAAAATTACAGTTTGTGCAGATACTTAAAAAAAGAGCGTTTAATAGAAAACTGTCTGAGTCATATTCTTAATATTAATCAGAAATATGTATACTGAATTTAATATGCACTTTTTTTAAAAAAAGAACTAAATTTATAAAAGAAATATTTTAGTCTCATTAAAGAAACTTTTTTTTTAATATTTTTTTCTCTTTATATTTAACAAATATTTTTTTTATTTATTCTAATTCCTTTTTCGATTTTCATTGAACGCTAAAGTAATTGCAATTTGATATTTTTAAAATCGTGTGTTATTATAAAATATAATATACTAATTGTTTGATGAACTAAATTATCGTAAGAAAATATGGATTTCTTTTTTTTTATTTAATCAATAATTTTGAGAATTTCTTTTTTTTGTCTTGCAAAAAGAAATATTATTATTTCTAAGAAAATTTCTGTTAGAAAAATCTTTCATTACATTAATTTTAAAAATGAATTATTCATGGTTCTTCTTTCGTAAAATTTTAGTATCTAAATGAGTATTTCACATTTTTTCTTTATATATAAATTATAACAGATTTTTTCTATGTACCCTTTATTGTTTATTTAAACCGTTCCCATATAATTTTATTCGAATGCTCATCTCATTTTTCACTGAAATTGGTTTCGACATTTGTGACACAGCTAGTATATTTTTTAATAAATCAATTTTGAAGTGTTTGTGACATTTGATTGTGTATTATTCTTGAAGAACGTTCGTTTTAAATAATAAAATATTGAATTATTTCAGTTTCAATAGATATCTATTCTAAAAGTTGCATTTTGTAATACGAAATGCATTCAAATTTAAAATTAATATTTTAAAGTTTATGGAGAATTGTTCATTGAAAGGTGAAAAGGTATCAAACTATGTCTAGAAATAGATATTTTTTATTTAATTTAAAAAAATATGAATGGAACTTTATAAATGTGAACACTCTTTTCAATTAATTTATTTATTTTGTTTCATACATTCATTTCATTTTTTCCTTCTCATTAATACTTTCGAAGTACTTTTCTTTCCTAACAACAATGTTAATGATTACAACTCCGACAGTTACATTACTTGCAACATAAATTATATTATATAGCACCTAGCACATTATTTACAAGTCTGACTCTGGTGATCGACTAATTTCCCGTCAAATGACTGCTTTCTAAACAACTTCCCGTGACGTAACTACGTAGCTCGTAAATCACGTTACTTATATTAGAATACATTTCACATCTCTGGAATAATATAGTGTTTTCTAGTATGACATTTTTTTTTGTTCGAAGTCTATTATTATCATTTTTTAAACGTTTTAGAATTATTTGAATTATTATTATATTCATTCGTTTTACTATAAAAAAATATATATTCGTAAATTACTGAATAATTTCAATATGAAATAACTATTATAGTTCTTGTAAAAGAAAACAAAATGGTTAATATATTAAAAAATTTAATAAAAAATGATTTATTTGCAAAAAAAGTATATAACGAAAATTACTAACGACATAATAGGGAATAAATTGTATTAATATACGTGTTTTTTGTTCTACCAAACAAAGAAAAAAAATTAATACCAAAAAGACACGCGATAATAATAGAGAAACGTCGACTGAGCTTTAAGGATTCGTATATATACGTACACGGTATGAGCTTTCGACTCTTTGTACTACTATATTCTAAATGAACTAGTATTACGTACACGGTGGTGAGCCAACCTTAAACTTTACGGTTCTTGATGTAATCAAGTACGGAAAACTAAAATATAAATATAGAGAAAATTTAATCAGTTCTGACGTACACAAGCACTTGCACTGTATTAATTTATAATGAAACGTTAAATATGCTGATATGTTGATTTATAAGCTCGACTCGATTAAGTTTTGTGCTGTCTTCGTACAATTAATGGTTTGTCGTCTATATATGTTAGAACCTACTTTGTACTTTGTTTCATATAGAATATTACAGAAAGAAAAATCTGCGGTTATTTTTTTTGATAAACTTTCACCAAATATAGGTTTGAAATTGCAATACAAAGAATCATTAATTAAATTCAATTAAATTTGTTATTGAATTGAAATTAAAATAGAATTTAATTATAACAGGTTAAATTAATAATTCAGTCAACGGTAAATTCATACTAAGTTCACTAAATGAGAGACAAAAATTACCAAAATAATTTTGTATATATTTTCAATTATATATATATATATATATACATATATACATATACATATACATATACATATACATATATATATATATATATATATATATATATATATATATATATATAGTGCTTCCTGTCATCCAAAAACTACGGTATTGCAACGATATCTTTTCTGCCTCCTGCACTTTTACTCTACATAGCTGACTGTAATTAAGGGGAATCGAAAACGAACACCGGAGAGCTTTAAATGGGCATCAGAAATATATTTTAAAACAGTTATAATTGATTTAATTTAAAAGCACAGAATTAATTTTAATATCTAATATTTTGATGCCATTAGAGAAGTACGTGTGTTCGATGATATCTATAAAGTGTTCGAGTATGAATTTTTGATAAAAGAAACGAAACTTAAAATTATAGCAGTAAGAAGAATATTTTGAATGATCAAGCCTTAATTTTTACTACAGTTATTATACAATATTTTAGTAAAAATATATTTTTCCTGCAAATGAATTTTTCACTTACAAAAAATTCTGATCAAAAATGTTTGATAATTGATTTTTATCCTCAAATCACTAAGATATGTGGAGATAATGGCATCGATATTGAAGTGGGTATAAGAAAGAATTAAAAATAATCAATAGCAAATTATTGAATATTTTAATCGGATACTTTTTGTGGTCTATGCAGTGAGTAAAAAATGTATTTATAAAAAATAAATCATTGTATTTTATATTAAAAATAAATATTTTTTTATATTTAGATGTAAAAATGAATGATTTTTAGGGAATTAGATATTTTTATAAGTTAAACTTTGTTTTATATCTGTTAAGTGCAGTTACCATTTCAATTTTGTCTAGTATACATTTCTTATTACTATGTATATGTATTCAGACATTATATATATTTTTTAGCAATGAATTTTTCTATTCCCAAAGACAAACAACTGAAATTACGCATTTATTATGAATAAAGGTGTTGAATCATTAATCATTATTTCTTTGTTCATTTTGATGGTGATTTCACCATTGTCAAAGCACTAAAGTAAAGAAAAATTGTATTTTAATATGGAAAATGTTTTTATGAAACTTCATTCATCCATACAATACTAAAAATTATTTTGGTATCATATATTTTCTTTTTAATTTTTTTAGTATTGAGTTAATCTGAGTCTTTTTCCAGAATTGTACAAGACTCAGCAAGTGACTTAATGACTAAACATCAAAAAGCATACTGTAATAAAGGATATATTAGAACTATTTGTACAGAATTTATAAATTATTGACTTATTTTAATTTTTTTATCTTCGTTTTTGTCCGATGCTAAATCAAAATTTTGTTTTGGATTTCAGGCTTGTATGTAAAAATTTTTTTTTTTTATTTTATTTGAGTAATGTAACCAAGAATGTTTTCATGCTGCCACAAATGTAAATATTAATGAGAAAATCTAAATAAACAGAATTCGTATAAGGAATGGAATAATTCAATCGGTGTTTTAGTTGCTTTGATGTTAGATTGATAAATTGTACACAAATATCAAGCATCTCTTTACCTGTACATTAACAACTTTAAATGTCAAATTATTAAATGTTGAATGTAATATCGTCATTTATATGTATGTGTTTTATATGATGGTATATAAATGTACGTGTTTTCTCCATAAACGTATGTGTGTGTGTACCAATCGATTTCCATGTTTTGATAAGCCCGGTCTTACGGAGGACAGAGGGTGCTCAACACGAAAGTTTAAATTGATTTAATTCAACTAATGACAACATACCCCAGTAGTCCTTTTGGTTGAATTAGTCAATGATAATGGGCCTGTAATGGGTTTGTTTGCACATAGCTTTGACGCTTCGCTTAGGTTAAAATTGTTCCATTTTTAAAAGCATCTGTTTATAAATAAAGTAATTAATTCCATCAATCATTTTATAGACATAATATACAAGTTAATAATTTTCGTGTAAGACATTTATTTGTATTTAAGTTTATATAAAGATGGTCATCGGTTTTCACAACGTATATTTTTAGGTTTATGTTTTTTGAAATGTCATTAATGGTTTTATTACTATATGTCAGAAATATAAGTTTCGGTTTACGTGTCGTGATCGTTTTTTCTTCTTTCTTATTACTTCTGTTTTTATTTTTGACAGTTTAATGTTGAAGTTCTGAGTATAAATTTTGTCTCATTAGGTTAAATTTATTGTTCATAAAATTAGAAATACTTAATATTAAATAACACAAACATTTAAATAATATCCTTGAATTTTAATTCTTTATTATCTTCATTTTAATAATAATTGTATTGTTATTAAAGGAGAACTACTGATTATTGCATTAAAATTTGTCAAAATTGGAGAATTTTAACTTAATATAGAAATAAAATAATTTATTATTTTTAAAAATAGGTGTTACCATTAAAGTATTTATATTTTTTGGTTTTATTTGTAATAAAAATTAAATTAATGTCAATTTTAATTCACTTACAGAATTTATTGCTTTAAATAATATTTAATTACAATTTGATCATTTTCTTCTTTCGTGCTTTTATATATTAAAAAATATATATTGATAATTAAAAGTAAATATTTAGATTTATTTTCGTATTCTCTTCATTTTATTCTTGACTTTTTAGTTTAATGCGAATGATTTTCACTTATTATTAACAATGACAATTAATATAACTAGCAGGGTTGCAAATATGTCAGCGTGGGTTATAAAAAAGAACAAATTCTTTGTTTCCTATTTTCCTTTTCAATCTGTCCTTCAAGACTTGCTGATGAATATACTGTATTTGACAAGAAGGGATAAAATTTATTCTAGGATTAGTTTCTATGCAAAATGTCATCAAACATTCATTAATCCACCTGCTGTTTTATTATTGTTCAAATTGATTTTAAACTCATAATCATTCTTTCCGTAGAAAGAAAGAGGAATCATTCTTAAGTTACAACCAAATTTGATATCTCAAACGATATAAATATAGAAGCTTAATTTACAATTTTTCTTCTTTCTTTCAAAATTTTTCCACTCAAATTCTTTGGTAACTCCAAGTAGTCTATCAAATATGAAATCTTTATTCAAATAATTTTTTTTACTGAATTTGGTCGATATCAACTTTTTTTATGATTGAATTTGGACCTCATACGATATCGCCATATTCTTGTAATAGCGTTTTGTCTAAAATAAACTTTTTTTCCCTTTGAAATTTCAACTCCTGGACATTAATATGAGATTTTCTTACAAAATTAGTAAATAATAATGTTCAATATGACTTGTTTTAGAGTTTATTTCTAGTTTAAATTTGTTTTAGCTGAAACAAAGTCGAATTTAATTGCTAAACACTAAATAAACTCAAAAGTAAGCCTTTATGTAAATGACTATAACTTTTAAATAAGTTACGTTCAGCAACAAAAATTTCAATCATAAATCACAATATAGTTTTAACACTGTCTTTTCGTTCATTTATAAAAATAATTGTTTTTCTCATGCTACAAACTATAATTTTTTTGTGATCAAAAATATTCAATGATATTGATCATTTCTGATTTGTTATTTATGTCTATTTCGTTGGCGATGCTATCATCTGTAGAGAGTTAACGTATAGAAAATATAGTATATATTCTTCATTTGTAGCATAAAAATACTTTACAATAGTACAAAATTTTTAATGTATTAATATATGAACTTAAATAAATAGTACATATTTAATTAGCTTCTTCAAAATAAACTATATTAAAAATGGGA
Organism: Acanthacorydalis orientalis; assembly: GCA_034766995.1. Classification (NCBI taxonomy): domain Eukaryota; kingdom Metazoa; phylum Arthropoda; class Insecta; order Megaloptera; family Corydalidae; genus Acanthacorydalis; species Acanthacorydalis orientalis. The sequence goes on along the minus strand of CM068322.1, from coordinate 21,313,977 downwards.
AAACAAGTTATAATTTTTAGACATATTTTTAAATACGTTCTATGAAGAATGAGGTTTTATTTAAATAAGAAATTTTTAACAACAAAAATTATAATAAAATTAATATTAAATATTTTTGGAAATAAGATCATTTCACTTAAAAATTAAAAATATTCAATTAATGAATAAAAATTGAAATAATATTAATGTTTAGTTTCAACTCAATATTTCTCTTAAATACAGAAAAATCTTCATTAAATGTATACTTAAGTGCTCTAAAGAGAATGGAGTTCTCATTGAAATACTTAATAAAATAATTAATTATTGAACATTTTTGACTAGAAGAACTTGTTTGTGTGGTTAATGAAAAATTTATTTGCAAAAACAATCCTAAACCTCAATTATTTATGCTAATCATTTTTATTTATTACGATTATTAAATCAATTTAAATAAATGTAAGAGAGTTTAAAAATATGACACACTTACTTGATATGCTAAGATTTAAGAATGAATTATACTGGAAATAGTATGTGCAATAATAGTTCTATTTAAAATTAGAAATTATAATGAGTAACGACAAAGAAAGCTATTTTTAACCATTTTTTCTAAAAAAATCAAAAAATTACTATAGAATTAATTTCGTGTTTTATGAATTAGATATCAGTTGTTTTTAATAAAACTCGTATATAAAAATTCTGTTTACAAGTTAAACGAAGCGTATTGCATCACATTGCCGTACCCTAAAAGTTCTCTATCTCACATCGCTGTAGTGTAAGTTATTAATAAATCACCTGGTCTTAAATGAATGTGTGCATATTAGTTGACAACTGAAGTGACGACTCACGTGACCTGAAATATGACATATTACACGAATTATGTACAAGTAACATGTCAGCTGGTGTAGAAAATATAGTAAGTAGATTGTTCTTGTTTAGTAGTTAATTTTATTTAAAAAAAATCTTTTATAGAACAGAAGATATGGTATATTTATTTATTTTTTTATTAAAAACATTGAAATAAAAATTATAAAAATATAAATAATCTAACAAACTAAACATAATGATAAATGATATCGATTTGTATTTCCTGATAAACCTGTACTGGTGAATTGAAATCAATTAAGTACTTAATCTTCATTGCACATTTTCTGTCAGTTTCGATAATTGGTATATTTTTTTCCTTGAAATAAATATTAAATAATGACAAAACTGGTACTTGACAGTATAAAAACCGTTGATATATTGAATCTGACAATTTGATCTAAATTATTGCGTAAAATCCAATCAGATTGTAATCTGATTAATGTCTTGTTTGTTGAAGATTTTCTTTCTCAATGAGATACTTTACTTGTTACGTGCGATCGATCCTACTTATGTTTGTAATGAGCTGATCTGAAATTTGAAAAGGGATTTCGTAATGGAAATAAGATATATAATGTATGGTTTTATTTCAAACTCGAACTTGAAAAATTTTCAATACGCTTTTATGTAAAATGAGCACAGACGCATTATTATAAATACATCTGGTACATATTTTCCGTAAATTTTGTTAAGGACAAAAAATCATACAATGTTTCATATATATATATACTTATAATATTATGTTTTATTAGTATTAATATTCTTTTTATATTATTTTCTCCAAAATAATATGAAAACGTATTCAGTTAATTATTTATTGAGACTTTCTATACCTTATAAATTAATGTAGTTATTACAGATTTTGTTTCACTGAATGCATATATATATATATATATATATATATATATATATATATTTATATATATATATATATTCAATAAATTTATGAGACTGCTTCTCGAGTTGTTTTCCAACGTATTGATTGTATATTTGACATAATATTTTTAAGTGAAATTAAAATATTTAACTTATCTTTGTTGAAAATTGAAGTTTCATAAATGTAAATTATCAAAAAATAAGTCCTGTTTATTATCAAAAAGTGCTAGTTCTATCGAATAGTTTTTCATTGTGTTTTACTTTAGCAGCATTATTCACTGAAGTGTAATACGCATTTAAACGTAAAATTCATTTTAAATATTAAATTTATAGTTTGAAATTTCAATATCTAATTAAAAAATAATTAATAGGTTTTTATATATTCAATAAAGCGTTTAAGTTAGATCTTATTCATAAAAACGATAATTTATTGTATAAATATAAACTGTGTATGATATATATATATATATATATATATATATATATATATATATATATATATATAAAGAATATTATAAAAATCAGTAAAATTTTATATAAAAAGTGTTTAAAAAAATCTTAAACTGCTACTCTTGAAATATAGTTGGTGTCAAGGACTTCAATTCAATTAATTAATTAAATTTGTAATCGGATTCACTTTTGTCAATATGTTTTAGAATAGTTAGTTGAGCTCGTTTTTTCTAAAAAAATTATAGATATCTCATTAATGATTCTTGAAAAAATATGCTTATAGAAATTTAATTACGTAAATCTTGTGTTAATTAATAGACTTGAAATATTAGTAGATGCTTTTATAGAGAAAACACTTGTATAAAAATATAAATTAATTAAAAATAAGTGTTCTTTGAGTGTTTAAACGGGTATTTAAACGGGTATTTAAGAATATATTGATAAGTTTTAATTTGTTTTTTTTTTTTTTTGTAGAATAAACTAATTCAAGAATAGAATATTTATTAAAATTAATTAAAATTTAACTTTTATACATATATATATATATATATATATATATATATATATATATATATATTTGTACATGTATATATATATATATATATATATATATATATATATGTGTGTGTGTGTTGTTCATACACACACATACATGATATTTGAATGAACTTCGGACGATTTTGTTTTTAATAATTCTTAAATAAAACATTGCTATTTATTTTTTTATGCATCTTTATTTATCTCGTGGTATTCGGTATAAAAATGTAATCGAACAAATGGCTATCTCTACCCACGTTAAAAATTCAAGCCCTTTCAATCACATTTGCATTACTTTTCTGTATATTTCGGTGTTATTTGAGCGATTTCTTGTTGAAAGTTATTCTTAAGCTATTGAATTATTGCTGGTTTGTTAGTGTGTAGACCCTTTCCTTTAAGTAGTTCCAAAGAAAAATTTGGTCGAGTCCAATCAGGTAAACGAGGTGGACAATCGATGACCAAATTTTGAAAATATAAAATTTGCATCGTAGCGCGAGCTATGTACTATGGGTATCTCTGTTCAAACCACATGTGTTGTATACCTTGTTCATTAATTTCAGACGCAAATAAGTCTTACAACATCGCATAATATCGTTCACCGGTGACAGAAACAATATTTTCATTAGCGTCTTCAAAAAAATAACATATGATGCCACCAACTCAAATTACACACTAAACAGTTACTCTACGTGGATGAAGAGTTCTTTAATGGATAAGTTTTGAGTTTTTAGATCCTCACTGACGACTGTTTTGTTTGTATACATATCTACGGATGTCGAAATGAGCTTAGTATCTCGTGATTAAATTTTCAAAATAATTGGGGTTGTCAAAATTCAGTTGGAACACCTTTTTACTTCATTCTCCTTGCAGTTTATTAGATTAAATAAAGTAGGAACATATACAAAAGTACTTGGTTTAATTAATGAAAATAATAAATGTAGGATTATAAATCATATATATATATATATATATATATATATATATATATAAACATGAAACGTTTAAATAAAAATAATATGTTGTAAAATAGATAAGTGAAAAGCTTATACACTAGAGATGAGACGAAATTTATTTGTACTAAAATGGAAAAACGGGAAGCACTACTTTTTAAGATATATTTGAACGAAACCTTAGGACAAATATCGATGAACACTCGATGCGAAAAGTCAAATAAAAAATATGAAGGAAAAAAGCGAAGTGTATGTAAGTAATATTTACCATTACATCTTTCTGAATCGATATACGTACTTACGTAGGCAATAACCCCTATGATGCCCTTTTGACACCATTCATCGTCAAAGAATCAATCGAACTCTACCCATTGCTGTAGAGAATATGTGGGAAGAATGTACTTTATGAACAGGTCAGGGATCGTTTAGTTCATAGCATCCCGTCTTACAAAATGGCAATTCATCGGCTATCTATGTTACACATGATAGGAACATGACACTTCATTTATTTTATAAATGATATTAAATTAATCATGGGAAAAGTTTAACTTCTGATCAGTTTGTATGTTTTACAAGATTTCCTGTGAAGTACCATTTGTAGTAATTATATACTCGTTTTATATCTTTTATATCGTTAATTTTCTACGTTAGTAAATTTCACTTCCTATTTGTTATTGAAGATGAAAGATTTATAACTTAATAGTAAACTATATGAAATATTTTTTTTTCATTTAATATATTTTCATAACACTTTTATCGATTAATAAACAATATAAAATTATAATATGAACAATGCTGTTGTTTAACGAAACATGTAAATTATTATCCAAATTTAAACAATATTATATTGACGAATATAGTGACATGAAAAAATATCTAGTCAGTTAAATTTCTTAGTTAAAAAACAACTTTTCTTAAGAAGTGAGCGAAGCGAACAGTGGCGGAACCCCCCGGGGGTTGGCAAATGTAGTATGTAGGAGTAGAGCAACCTGGTATTTAAAATAATTTAAATAATAAATTAATATCTATTTTTGTATTCATACTCCTTAAATCGATTAATAAAGACAATCATTATAAATATACTTGATTAGGAGAGAAAATCTGGCGATAAGTTTAAAAAATAAAAAAAAGATTTAAATTTTTACTGATTTATTTATACAATTTACTCTCAAAAAAATATTGACTAAGACAGTTGTTTTAATATGTTGGAATACAATCTATTCAAGACGGTGAATTTGTATGAAAGATTGAATACTCATCAATTAAGTTTTTCTAATTTCAATGTGATCATATTTATATAAAAAGAAACGGAATTAATGAAAAATGTGTTATTTAAATTTCCCCTTTATTAAATATTTTTAAATGATTTTTAAATATACAAAATAAAATTGTTTATTCTTCCTTTCAAAAATGTCGTATCCCTCTTATTTTATTATTTTACTAGCACTATCCATCATGATATGTCTTCAACTAAAATGTAACGTTCTTTTTTTCAATTAGAGCAATATACAAAATACAGCTCAATCATTTGATTGTTCAACTTCATGGAGATATTCTCCATTTCTAGTAATATTTTTCTGTTCTACTATTTTTACTGATATTTTTTTATTTATTTTTTAAATAATTCGTTCATATTTCAATATTTGTCAGGTTCTAATTTCCTTGAACATGTTATAATTCAAATTTAGTGAGTGAAATGCCTAGTTTATGAAAAATATTTACACCACTAATTTAAACGTACGTTTTAAATAAGTTTTCATCCTTTCTGACGGTTTTCATCCGTTTGGATTACTGCAGTGTCTGTTTCTACTACTATTTTCGGCTCGTATATCATTTCAGTTTGATTAATTTTTTTCTACAAATCATTGATTTATTGAAATATCTAATCAGCCAATATAACTTTCTTCTCATATGCTTTAGATATATATATATATATATAATCTACTATTTTTTAAAAATTATTAATTATTGTTATCCTCACAGTTTGAATTTGGTATTGAATGTAATTTCACAATTTTAGTTGCAAGTGAGAGATTGTCATATTTATTACTTAAAAAACCTAATTCTAAAAACAATAATGACTATAGATATTACACTATCCTATGAAAATTGTGATAAACTATCGAAATATTTGTGGAAAACTTATTACATTTTAGAAAAATACACTTTTTAACAGTTTTACTAAATTGAAATTTTAAAATTTTATTTAAAATCGATTATAGATATTGTTATAATTTATTAAGAAATATATTTTCATCGAAAACTATATTGCAAAGATAGTCTTTATGTTAATTTTAAAAAAATTGCATAAATTGTACTAATATAAATCATTTCATTAATTGTTTCCCATTTTTATGAAATAAAAATTCAAATTTTTTTCAAATTTAAAACCATTTAGAGTGAGTTGTTACTTTTCTGAAGATATAACCTATTATTTTTGTATAAATGAATCAGCTTTTTTTATATTCCCATCTTAAAAAAATGTAATATTTTCGAATTACAAATTAAATTACATCTTAAAAAAATGAAAAAAAGTTTTAAAAAAAATGCTGAAAATGAATATAATTAATGCTTTTACTCTCTATATAGGATTAAAGGGACAAAAAAGATCAATATTTTTAATGTGTGTGTATGTGTATATGTATATATATATATATATATATATATATATATATATATATATATATATATATATATGCTTTCTCTATGTACATCAATTATTGTAGTAATGAATTAATATGTTGTAATAATAAATTAATTTACAACATAATTAACAAATTCTCTTTGCTATCCATTGAATTAATTAAATTGCTATAAAATTATGTTTGTGATTCGTGTGAAATTATTTGAGCATTATATAAAATGCTTTATTATTTGTTTTGTTTTCAATGATGGAAATCAGTTAAACAATAATATATTTGATTAAAAAATTAATAATTTAATATGAAGCATAGTTCTCTCTCTCTTTCTGTATATATATATATATATATATATATATATGCACAATATATTTAAAATATTTTGAAATGTCATATAAAATTAAATAAATAGTGATTGGTGTTTTATAACAAATAGGATAATTAGAAATACGATATATTTATAGTTAAATTATGTATATAATTAAATATTATTTTTAAATTAAATCGATTTTTTAAATATCATTTAGAAATGTAAAAAAAATTGTATTTCAGACAATATTTTAGTAGGATACTTTTCTTATTGACTACAATGATTTCATCCTTATTTAGGATTTAAAAGAAATTATTCATGTTATTTCATTTTTCTCACTATAAACAACAAAACAAATAAAAACCCATCTTATTTCTGATATAAAACAAATTTAATTTATAGAAATGAGAGTTATCATTATTTACTTAATTAACGTTTTCTCTGAAATTTATTATGAAAAATGAAGTTTTTATTTAATTTATAATCAGTCTAAAAGAAATATTTTTTATTATGAAGTATATTTTGTACAAAAATATATAATTTTACCAAGAAAACATAAAAATATCCGTTTATTAAACGTATCAAAAATGTATAAAATTTTAAGATAATTCGTTATTTTCCTTTTCGATAAATTCAAAATTATTGTTATTCAAATCTCGTATTGTCAAATGCCAATCAAGTTCAATTCAGTCACTGTTAATTTTCGATTGACGTGACGTACGTGGCTTATCGTGTATATCGAAATTGTCCTCACCTAATCGTGAGAACTATTTGTCACAGATTATATCAGATACAACTTATTCTTCGTAAATATTGTAATTGTTTTTTTACTATAGTAGTAGTTATAGTAAATATTTTTCAAAAATCAAATGGTATTAAATTATATAAAATGAATTTTAATATCTTTCATTCCACTTTATTCTTAAATGGAATGAAAACATTTTTATATTCCAATAATTAGTTGTTAATAAATTTAATTTGTGACCACTGAAGCTAACAATTAATTTTCATATTATATTGTAAACGATGTTATTTAAAATAGACAAAAATTATAAATGTATACTTACATACTAAAATATTTTAATAATTGTGTTGTTATAATATTGGAAAAAATTAAAAATTGATAGTGAATTCTCACCAAATTCTCTATTTATTATTAATTAAAAATCATTTTTTGTTCAATTTAAAATCAAGCTACAGCGTACACTAGAGGAACGAAAAAATTCTAAAACGCAATAATTAAATGAATTTTTATTTTTACATAATTTTGCATACATATTCTTGTTAGGTATATCGGGTGATTTTATTTTTTTAAAAAAGTAACGTTTGATAGATAAGCACCATTTCAGCTCACGAATTCCTGTAATCTTATTCGGAAATTTTCCATTAAGCGTCTTTACATGTCTAGTGGAATTCTTGCAATTGCTTCTTGGATTTTTAATTTGAGCTTAGGGATAGTGTGTGGATGATCAATAAACACCTTGCTATTTAAATAACCCCAAAGAAAATAATCTTATGCTGTCAACTCTAATGGATATTGCTGGCCAAACAACATCTCAATTTTTGGAAATGATTTGGTTCGACAAAAGCGCACTTACAGCATCAATAGACAATATAGCGACAACTTGTTACCCCATCTTGCTAGAACCATGTAATTTGTGGAAAATTTAATTGTCAGAAATTTTATAATCATATTGGTGTAGGTTGAGTTAACCTTTGTGGGATTTGTTGTCGTCTTCGAAGAAAAATAGCCTTACAATGACGAAAACGAAAGTTTATACCATACAGCAACTTTTAGACTATGTAGTTGCTTTTATGTGATTCAAATGGGTTTCCAGCACTCCAATATATTATTTTGCTTGTTCACATAGCTGTTTAAATGAAAATTCGCTTCATCTGATACGAATAAATTATAAGTCATGTTTTCATCTTCATCCAAACATACTAGCATATTTTGACAAAAATTCATGCGAGTAGACACATTACTATCTTTTAAATCCTGAACAATTTGAATTTTGTACGAATGAAAATTTAAATCTTTATGTAAAATTCGTTTACTGATGCGTTACTAATGTTTAATACAGATGAGTGTTTACGAGCTAAATGTTGTGGGTTACGATTTACAGCAACTCTAACCCAGTTAATATTTTCAGGTGTTCGGACTGTTTTTCTAGACAGTTGATGCTTCAAATTTAATGTGAAACTAGTTTTCTCAAACTTCTCAACCCATACGTTGATTGTATAAGCAGTCGGTACGTGATTATAATGAGGAATATTATAATTATTTTGAAATAGCCGTTGTTTAGTTGTAGCACATTTGTCATTTTTGTAAAATGATTTCAGAGCGAAAGATCGATGTGCACCGGATCACTATTCCTTATTTACTAAATGGTCATAAATAACTAACAATGTATCACTTAATTTTAACCTTTCATTCCAACACTAAGTGGATAAGTATACATTTAAAACTTCTCGTTCCATTGGCGCACCTATACATATTTTTTTTATAAGGAAAGCTATTAATGATTTATAATTAGTTTTATATAAAGGTAAATTAGTTTTCATATGCAAGCAGTGTTTTGTTTTGATTAGTTCTTATATTTTTATTTTGTAAATTTATTCTGTTGTTTATAGAAAACAGGAAAATATAAACATTAGTATTATTGTTATGACATTCTGATAAAATACAAATTATCTACATTTTCTCCGTTAAAATATAAAAATAAATCGTAATACAAACGATATTTTTTTAGTTGTCGGTATAAATAAGATAATCGCAGGATTCATTCATCGAACCACAATCTCTAAACTGTATTATAAATTCACACATAGAGCAAATACAATTTCACAATAATCGAATCGGTCCATCTCCTTCACCTGTATACAAATTCAGCGCCATAATTCGACTATACACCTTATAAAATTGGATAGGCACCTATATGCACAATAAACACGTACACACATAAACGTATACAATACAAATATGCACACACACGTTCGCAGATTACACTGTGTATGTGAGTATACGACTGTGTATAGATATGTGTGTATGTGTACATGCTTTGATACCTGACTAGTGACTAGCGTTTTGCATACAGTGCGCATGATCGCGACAAGCGCTGTCGTTTCTGCAAGCTTTGTGGCCTATTGAAAGCTCAGTAGCTCAGTTTCAGCTGCGCTCTTCAGCGATCACTACCGGAAGGTGACAGTTGATAAGCAAATCACGTGTTTTGGCTTCTGATACACAGTAACAACATAATATCCGTTGATATAATAATATTTCGTCGAGTAAACCTGTACTAGTGTACTATGTGATTTTCTGTACTGCAGTGGATTGAAGATTGTGCTGTGTCAACAATACTTCGTTAAAGTTTGTTTGTTGTTTCGATTGCCTTTTTTTCATCATGTGATTGGTCGACAGTGTGTTATTTTTATTACCACGCCTTTTGAATAATTGGTTAGTATTGGCTGTATCTTGTTTCTTTCTCTATTTGATGTGTCTCTAAATGAGATGATTGGGAATATGTGTCGTGTTGTTTTGTCGAGAAAAAATTATTTCAATAATATATTTGTGGTATTTTTGACGTTTTATCGCTATTATAATCACATTAGTTTCAAATTTGTCGAGGTATATTTTGTATAATCATCATTAAAACTTCTATGCAAGTTGTTCCATTTGTTTATTTAATACTCTTATAATATATTTGTGACAAATTAATTAATGAAAATATTTAATACTACCATTTATATGTATATATATGTATATATGTATATATATATATATATATATATATATATATGTATATATGTACATATATAATATTATAGACACAAATTAAAATCAATTAATGTAATATATAAAAGTGAAGCGAGTGAATATAAAAATTGCAAACTTAAATCCATTTAAATATATAAAATCGAAATATTAATTTAAATGATTGTGTATAAAATGAGATAATGGAGTTTTAGTGCGATATGTAAAATATTATTGTAATGTATAAATAAATAACAATTATAAATTACTTCTTACTTTTTTCTAAAGAAGTATTTACGAATGCTTATAAAATATTACAATCTAGTAAAAAATATGTAAAAAATTAAGTCCATAGAAGAAAACTTAACTCTTTACTCTTTTAAGAAAACTCAATTATTGGAACTAGGAAGAAATTATTATATTTATTGGACTTGAAAGGGTCTTTTTATGAAGCTTCAGAGGAATTGACGGAAAACGTTAAATTCCTACTTAATCATATATATATATATATATATATATATATATATATATATTTGTATTAAAAAATTGCTTTTTAAATAACTGACAAATAAGAATATATATTAGTTTTTCTTTCAATTGATTTTATATACTTAAGACTAATTAATTACCATGTTAAAGATGGATGTCTGCAATAGAATGTGTATATACAAGCGAAATTTTAGATTATTTGAAATCGATATCATTAAAAATGAATTGAGAATTAGAACAAAATCGGACTTGATGTTAATTAGTCAAATTTAGTACAAGAAAAGTAATAAATAAAAATTATTCATATACAAGCATACATATATATATATATATATATGTGTGTGTATATATATATGTATACATATATGTGCATATGTTTGTAAAATGTAGCTAAAAATGATTTTTAAATATGAATTCGAGTGAATATTTTATATAATATTTTTTCATACAATTCTTGTACTAATTTCTAATAATTTTAAAAAACAGCTCTTTGTTGATGCAAAAATAAATATTTTTTAAAATTAAACACTATAATAATTATTAGTTAATGGTTGTCGAAAATTTATAAAATACGATAGGAAACCAACTTTTCGACCGAAAAATCAGATTCATATTTGTGGCAAATTAACGAACAGCCTGTGCGGCAGCTACTTAGTAGTAATTGTTTCATACTTACACACGCATGTACATATATTATCTATACATTATATATATATGAACGTACACTAGAGTTAAATTTTTTAAATATTTCAATTAGCGTTATTTAATCCTTATATAGAAAGTAATAAATTATTTAATCCTTATATAGAAAGTAATAAATTATTTAATCAATTCAGCGCTATGAAAATATTTTTTAATTTTATTTTTTCCTTGTTTTTTTTTTTTTACAGCGTTAAGCTCAGTGTTCATTACTGAAAGAAATATTAGTAGGTAGTAATATTTCTCATTAGTAAAATATTTTTGATTTTATTAACATTAATTAGTATTTTTTTAAATTTAGATTAACATTATAAATATATATATATATATATATATATAAATTTAAACTGTTGTATTTTCAGACTCTTATATTAGTACATATAAATATATGGATAAGTGTTCATAAATATGAAAACATGCTAATATGTCGAAAATACCTTTCGATTGTCTGTTTTAATGTAAATATGTTTTCAATGATCAGTGTTTTAAATGTATATATGTATATATATATATATATATGTATATATATGTGTATATATATATATATATATATATATATATATATATATATATATATATATATATATATATGAATTTTGTGAAGGTACATCACTTTTTTAAAATAAATATTATTAAAAATACCTAAAGTAAATGTAATTCCATGGAAATTTAGCAAAAAGTGATAGTTTTAATTTCTATAACATTTTTAAATTAGAAAATTTATTTTTGAAAATCTGTTTTGTTAGTGTTTTACAAAATTATGTATATAAAATTATATTATAAATAACCTGAATGCAAATTTGGGAAATGTTCTAAAGAAAAGTATAAAGAAATGTGTATTTAAAACAAGATTTGTGAAATTTATCAATAATGCTATTTAAATATTCAGTGTCTAATTCAATAAAATATCAGTTTCGGGAATTAGTGTTGAAAATAAAGATCATAGTTTATTATTATACTTATAATAAAATAAGTATAATAATTTTTTTTATTACTTGCTTGATGAAAATAAGTATTATGAAGAAATAATTGAAATATTATTGTGGAATTTACTTTTATGTTGTAAATTTGTTCAGTTGTAAAAAAACATAATTACCGGATAAAGATTATGTTTGCTAATTGAAATCTGTTAATTCAGGAAATTGTATGATTGTTAATCTTTGAATACGTTGAATCAGCGTTTGTATTTTACGATATTTTTTTTCAAAACAATATTCTTGTTGTTAATAATTTAAATAACATAAAATTGCGATAAAATTTAGGAATAATTCAAATAAAAAATTATTGTACAAATAAAAAAAATCACTCATATCTACTATTATGTGTGTACATATATTCAAGTGTAGTAAAACATAGAATGACATAGACATTTGTGTTAAGTGGAATAGAAAATAATACATATATCATTAATTTTCCGCCTTGATTACACTTGATGAATACATTAGTGAACTGCATAATAAATTACATAATTTTGCATAAATTGTTAAATGATGAAAACATATTATTGTTTGTGTAGAGCGGGATGAATTTTGTTCTCTTTGTATTTAAAAAAATAAGTAGGTTTTCAGATTAGGAGAAAGATTATTTATATATAAACATGTTTCTTTTTAATTTAATATATTTTTTTACATTGTAAAATTGAAATTCTAATGTAATTTTTTCTAATTATCATTTAATTATTGTTAAATGATAACTTATGTTTTACAATATATATATATATATATATATATTACAATTCCAGTATTTATTTAACTTAATAAAGTTATATTTAAAAATAAAAAAACTTCTAAAAAAATCAAAATTAAAAAATGTGATTACGTAGGACTAGGGCGTTACTATCAAGACCTATTTGAAATCTTTGAAATTAAAGTTATCTTAAATAAGTACATTATGATTTGTTGAAAATTTCAATTTGCTGTTAATTGATTGAATATATGTGTTAATATTTTTCTAGTAAATCTTAATTTTTATCAAACTATAGTTCTGGTATTGTGGCTAAATTCATTTTTATAAATAATTTTTTCATTAACTTCCGTTTCATAAATGAATTTTTCACTCTGCACACAAATCAATTAATCTTTTTCTGATAAAAATATTCAATAATTGATTATTGATAATTCTACTGATTTATTGAATGTTAATTATATTATTTTAGGGCATAAATATATAAATTTTGACCACTAATCAATTGTGTGAACACTTTTAATGAGATTTTTCTTATCAAAATTAACTTTTAGTACATTTAATTCCATTTCAAAATCTATAAATTTTCAATGTAGATCAGACGTCAATTTTTGATAAATTAAAATTATATATATATATATATATATATACACGTATATATATTAATAAGTTTATTTATAATTTATATTATTTTAAAAATAATAAAATATCGAAATAAAAAAAATAAATGCTATTACGTAAAAATAATAAAAAAACTGCTCTAATTATTTAACGAAAATAAACTAACATTAATAATACTGAATCAGATGGTTGTAGTTGCTTGGATATTAAATCATATTTTTAAAACAACAGAATCTAAATAAATGTGTCTCAATACTAAAGTTTTTAACATATCAAAAAAATTGAATTGATTTATTACGTTTTACAAATTTTAAAATAGAAAGTGGCATAAATTTTATAACGAAATGTCATAAGTAAAAAATGTCATAACTTTTTTCAAAAGCTAGAGTAGTTATAGTTTATAGTAATAAATATAATACATATTTTAAAATCAGTACAAAAATCTTATGAAGAATGGAACTAAAAGTATTTATAACATTCATATTTTGGATTAAATCATTTATGTTATTATTTTTTTGACTATATTGCTTTTTAGTTATATTTACAATTCTTAATATAGCAAAATTTTAAAACAGTGATAAAATGTTAAATACGTGAGATGTTCAAAGAAAAAAAATAAAAATATACTCTCATATATAATTAGCATTAATTAATGTACAAATAATTTCTTATACACTACGAAGATTTTCGTATCAAAACGTTCAATAATTACTTTTTTGAATTTTGATTTGACTTATTTGCATTTCGATAGGATATCATATTCTTACACAACAGATTTCTACAAAAAAGAAAATGGGTGTTTTACATTATTTAATAATTTTATTAACAACAATAAGTAGTAGAAATATATTTTTTTTGTGAACGGGTATTTCAATATTGCAACGTTATGGTTCTAAATACAAAATTGAGATTTTTCAATCAATAAATAAAAATTCAGTAGAAGAAAATATAATAAATAATTCAATACTCGCTTGGCGTTTGAGATTATTTAAGTGAAAATAAAAAAGTGGATTAAAAATTAAATCCAGAAAGAACTTAAAATTATTAATAAAAAAATGCTTTTCATTAATTTCTTAATAAAATTAAGTGACAAATTTTAAAAACTCTACAATAAAAATCAGATTTATTACGAAAATGAGTTGAAGCAATATAAAATGAAATATTTAATTACTGATAAAACCAAATAATAAAAATAAGTGTAACGTAAGTAAGTGACATTTATTTTAAACAAATTTTTTAGATTTGGTCTCACAACTCGTTCCATTCTGAGATTTTTTATTTAACCAAATTGTGACAACTTACAGGTAATTTCAAGTCACTATAGACCATAAACGTGTTCGAATGTCATTCTCAATTTTGTCTAAATGCATTTTGTATGTAAAATAGTTTGCACTGTGCAGCTCACTGCAAAACTTTATTGTTTTTTTAAGTTCTGTTTTATGTAATCATAGTATTCAATATGATGATGATAGTAGAAGGAACGAAAATAAAATATGGTTTCGTATATTTTTATAATTTATATATGTATATATATATAAAATTCACTTAAAAATAATTAAAATAAATTAACAAAACTATCACTGATTATAAATGAATAAGTTTAAAATATATTAACTAGTGAAATTAAAGTGACGTATTAGCACGAAGGATCAATAATAAACTGTATAGAAAATTGTGTTCAGTAGATAACATAAAAAACAAATAACGTAGATATAAAATAAATACAACAATGTAGGCAAGCAACGAACACAAGTAAAAAAAATCATGTACAAATCGCAATCTAGAAATAAATAGTAATAAGGATAGTGTAATAAAACTGTAAATATTTGATTTTATTGCTAACAATAAACTGGAAGAAACTAACATATATTCATTATGTTAACTACTATAATATTACATGGCAATTCAATATGCTATATGTATGTTTGTATACAAACACACATAAAACAATGTGTATATATATATATAATATATATATATATATATATATATATATTATATATATATATATATATATATATATATATATATATAGACAGAGAGAGAAATATTTAACGTAGTTTTAGCGTATAGAATCATAACAAATACCGTTTTTAAATGGTGTGCATTTAATATCAAGTAAATTAAGAGGTTAAATTTCTTAGTGGTTACACAAATTAATTATTGTTTTATCCTATTTACCATAAACTTCTTTTGATCAACAATGTTTAATTGACTATTTTTTTTATTGTTGCTTTTGCGCATTTCAATGATGATGCCATTAGCCAGAGGGAGCTAGAAAAAAATATTTTTCTATGTGGTGACGAAGTAATTCATTTGTCAAAGTAAATTTAGCAAGAATAATAAATTAAATTTATCATTTTTGAAATAAAATTACGAATTTTAAAGCATTTTTTATATTTAAAATTGAAAATTAGTAATTTAAAAAAATCAAAAAATGAAAACAAATAGTTATCACAGTGTAATATTTAATAAAAAAATAAACTTAAAAAAAAAACATTTCAAAATTGATATGATTAGTGATATAATTTTGTAGTAGTTTAAAGTATTTAAAGATCAAAATTTAATTTCTTTTTTATAGTATTGTGTGAGATTTCATAGTTTAGTTTGCTGTGTTATATATATATATATATATATATATATATATATATATATATATACATATGTACATATGTGTATGTACATATATGTATGTGTATATATGTATGTATATATATATGCACGTACATATATGTATGTATATATATATATATATATATATATATATATATATATGTGTGTGTGTGTGTATCAAATGTTCTTTTAAATAAATTTAAAATTAGAATAAAGTCAAAAGTGAATAACGCAAACGTCAGTACTGAAAATATATAATTCATTCTACACAAAAAAATATCGATATTCGATTACTAGAATTTTAAATTTGTTTTTATCATGAAAAGTGCAATACGTTAAATGCGCTACATACATTTTGAAACTCGATACCATACTGCACTATTAATTATTTCCTTAAAATATGCAGAAGTGACAAAGAAATCTTTTTAAAGTGTGAATTCGATATTATCAGCAATAAAAAACCGACCGATTAGTTTGACTTGAAATTATAATTATAGTTTTTCTTTTTTCTTATTTTATTGCGCTTTATTTCAGATAAATTAACATGTTGCTAGCTGAATCGATATGTCGTCGAGTTTAAATTTGTACTAATTACTTCAAGATAAAAGCAATTTTTAGTCTGGAATAGTTTTAAAAGTTTAAGTCCGTATTGTCGTAAATTTCTGATTAACATATATGTTTATTGTACTAAAAGCTATTTTTATTATTTTTATGAGATTGAACGTTTTATTAGTAATATATTTAAATTCATCAGAGATTTTCTTAATTATTAATGTTAAAGATTATAGTTTAAACGATTGACTTTTAGTAACTACTTAATTAAAGTGATTGTTTTTTAGAATGTATGTACTTTTTATGATGATAACTGTTAAATTTTCTTTATACTTCTTAAATATATTATTTCAAAATAAAATTTGGTTGCCAGATATACCGAAATCATTTATCAGTGCACTATTAATTTTTTTCTAACAAATTATCTTAGTGAAATCAACTTTAACTAAAATGGCAATCTAATGCTCTTTAAATATTTAATATTTATAGTTTTGAAGTTTTTAGAAACCGTATTTCAATAAGAAAAATCATTAAATTTTTTTCTATTATTTAATATAGCACATATATCATGTCTATTATGACAAGTAGGTCTAATAGCATTAGTCTTATCTTTTTACAATTATAATCATTCTTTTATTAAATTAATTTCAGTTGAAATTTTTCCATATAGTAAACATACTCATACTTTTTATATTGATCTTCTTCGTAGTCTCGCATTCACTTACAGCAATGACTTTTTCACCACTCCCATAAATCATATTTTTTCGTATTAAAAATGTTAACAATTAATGATGATCTTGGTTATTGTTTATGTAAAATATACAGATATATTTATCGTGTTTATCTGTCGATTTTGACCTTATACTTCTTTATTTCTTGTTTTTGAAAAAAGGTATTTTTACATTAAAAAACCTTTGTCTCATATCTTCATGATTTTTTAACATTTTTTTTATATATTGTATTGGTCTTGTTTTCCCTTTTAAATTACTTGAGTTTTTGTTTCCCCTATTAGTTCAGACACGCGTACCATCTTCAGATAGAATTTAGATACAAAGTATCTAATGGTAAGAGAGAGCATCTCTCTTTTGCTATCTGAATTCTGCCTTCGGATGGTACACGTGTTAAAACTAGTAGAAGAGAACAAAAGTTCACGTTATCCGAAAGGACGAAAAAAACAATAACACGTAAAATAATTCATAAGTATAAAAACGTACAACAGCATTTTTGTATATTATTTAACTCACAAAGAGTTTTATTGATGTATTGGGTGTAATTATCTTATCATATTTACTAGTTTTATTTTTACAGCTTTCTTTTCTACTTCATTGTTGAGTATTTTTTTTTATTTGTTATGAATTACTTTTTCAAAACTGATACTTTATTGTGCAATTTAACAGCTTTAGAAGTAATTTAAACTAAAGTTTTAACTTGAGTAAATAACAGAGCAATATTGATTTTTTTGCTCTGATTATAGTGTGAAGTTTTATATCAGACATTAAAGAGTCCTGCAAATTAAATTTCTAATGTTATTTGATTTTTATCGCTTCTTATAACTGACAAAATGAAATTTACAACTCATTTTGAACAATTGTAACAACTAGAAACACTGTCTAGCGAATAGATAAAAAAATATATCAAAAAGTTTTTATGCTTCATAGAGCGACTGACAAATTCATTTGTTGAAGGAAAAAAGATACATTTATCATTTATAAAATGTATTTAATAAAACATCTTTTATTTTTAAACATTTAAATAAAGCTCGATCTCAATTCTTAATTGAAAATAGTAATAAACTTAAAACATTCTATCTTGTACTCTTTTAACATTTATTGAAATATATGTATTACTTCAAAGAAGAGTCACTAATAAACTTCATTGTCAAACGAAAGACACGTCCTTAAACCCCAAAAAATTAATGAATGTCAATTATAAAAAAAGATGTCCTCAATAAAATAATTAATTATTTTATGTATGATTTAGTCAGATCTTAATTATATATGTGAAGATCAGGAATAACAGATTTATTCGTTTTATTTTAGTCAATTTTATTACAAAATATATTCTGATTTGTCAGAAAATTACAAATTGTACAACTTATATATATATATATATATATATATATATATTTATATATATATATATATACATATGAATGCATATTTATGGATATGCATTAATGTAACTAGGGAATAGTTGGTTGTAAATAGGAACAGATAGGGAATATACGAACGAAATGATTAATAGTCATGTAATTGGTGGTTGGGTGACATAAAGGGGCGGGAAGGTTAAATGGATGATTACTATGATGGATAGATGGAATACGTGTGGATATGTATCGTCAATTTATCTATATCTTTTCGTATTGATTGTTTATCTAATTAAAGTTATAATAAAGTATCTATATTTTTATATTTCATTTATTTAAAAAAATTAAAACTCGTGTTAAAAATCATATTTGAAATAATTAACAATTATAATTCATATTTCAATCAATATTAGTATTTGAAAATATAATAATAAAAATAAAATAATATTGAAAAATAATACAAATAAAATAATATTATGTGTAAAAATTGATTTGGTGCCTTTAAACTCAATCAATCATAACTCTGTTTTAAATTAAAATATATTTTAGTCGTTTTAGAATTTTGAAGTACCAATCTTTTAAAGCATAATATATCCTGGCCAAAAAGTTGACATATCCTCATAAAACAGTAGTGAACATAATTGAATATGAAAAGTAGCAAATTAGGCATTGCATACTTTTCGAATTCCACTTGAAAAAAATGCTACCGAAGCTGCGGAAATGATTTGTTTACCTTCTAGGAAAAATATGACACATAAAAAATATAAAAAATGCTAACACAGTGGAAGAAGTCCGAAAATAGATTACAACTATATTGACTCATAGTGGCATTAGTCATAATTTTCGCATTCCAATTCAAAAAAATACAATCGAAGCCACGGAAATGAGTTACCCTTAGGAAAGGTATTGGGTAAAAATATTTAAAAAATGCTAAAACAGTGTAAGAAGTCAGAAAATGCATTACGACTTCATCGGCTCAAAACCGCCATATTTTTCTCGGCAAAGGATTCATTAAGTTGTACAAAATAATGGGAGATATTTTAATGATTAAAATGTATTCCATTTTCCGTAAATGTTCATTTTCTCTGAAAAAGGCACTGAATTAATTTAACAATTAATATTTTGATTAAAACATAACGAGGGAATATTCTGTGGTTAATAGTATTCAATAGATTTTATTAAATAATATATATCTATACATATAATTATCATAAAATGTAATATATTTTTTATTAGAATATCTGAACTTCATACATATTAAATATTAATGAAAAAATAATATTCGAACGAACTTTTCTCTAGAAACATTATTTTCAGATAATTAATTGCATGCAGTTTATATCAGTTTTGAATTATTAATATTTATTAGAGAATAATTTAAATAACCAGTATGACAAAAAAGTATTTTCAATTAAGTAGTGTTCTTATCGGATTAAACAATAATATCTGAAAACTAATTAAATAGTAACTATCTGATTATAAACACGCACTAACAACATTTCGATATTGGAATTTGAAATGTGGAGTAAATTGTATGATGGTTAAATTAAAATTTATATTAAAGCTGAGTTTTATCAGATTGTAAACCAAATAACTTTTTTATGTAAAAAAATGATTTAGTAATGTATTAAAAAAGTGTTGTTTTTAATTTTTACTGAACATGTATATGTATTTTAAGTATACTCTTATAAAATATAAGCATACTTATGTGTATATAAGTATAATATGATTGAAATGTTCCACTATCTTTATTGTGAAAATTAATTTCTATCGAATTTATTTTTAATTCTTTTCACTGTTTTATCAAGGGTTAAATTTTAATTTGGTCATATTTTGTTAATTTTTAAAATAAATAGTAGCGGGAAATATTATACGATTTATTAAAATTTGAATTTTTATTTATTGGATAAGTTGATTTCTTGAAATATTTCTTTCTTTAGTTATTTCTGTAATAAAAAGGTAAAGAATGAAAAAATTACAAATTGTTTAAAAACTGTATTAATTTCAAAGTAATTTTAATAACTTGTTTATAGTGTTTTCTCTTTTTATTAGTTTCTACGACTGATTTCGATTCTTGTAGTGTTTTCAGTTAGTTTTGTTTTTAAGGAAATTTATATTTATGGTTGATTAACAAATCAAATATATAGAGAGCGAAATAGATATAAATACATACAATAAGTATATATTTTGTTCCTGATTATTTCCGTTTTTTGCTGTTCATTTTTACTACTTGAATTTAAATATTTTATATCGAATTATTTTTACTTGAATTTATATCTGAATCTAAATTGTTGCGTTGTATTTACACTTTTATACTTGAATTCTTCAAGTTAAAAAAATTAAACATAATTATAATTTTCTTAAGTGTAAATAATATGTATTTATTAATAAATATTTGAGTAGTAAAATGATATTTAAGTAAACGTTGTAATTTTAAAATCGATCACAATATATTTAAATTTTTAGAACTTAATACTGACTGCTAATATGTCTAATCAAATTTGTAAACTATCTATCATGATATAATACATATTAGAAGTAATTTTTAGCTACTGTTCTAGTGGTATCGATCCCTATAAATTATTTATCTTTTTTTCAAACCAATCACAACTAAATTCAGATCTCACCATTTATAGGTAGCTTGTTGGTAAAATTATTTATCAAGTTACCTGATGAGATCATGAACTGAAACTAGTTGTGGAAGATAAAGATTTCAACAACTAATCAGACTAAGCTATCAGGAGAATGCATCTATAAGATCGTTGATATATAAATAAATAATTTAGTCTTTGAACTTAAACTATATAGTACATAAATGTACAAATTCACATTGTTTTAAATTTCACATTATATTTCTCTCTCTCTCTATATATATATATGTATATTGATTATTTAAAATGAAACTAACAAGTTTATTTTTTTTAGGCGATGGGCACGTGCCTACAGTTCAGACAAAACTAGACTTTACATGTGTTCGTATTCGAAATCCATAAATTATGAATTCAATTAGGAGTTAATGAGGTATGTTATTTATTTATTTATTTTTTAAAAACCACCTTTTTTTGAATGAAACTTGTATTATAATTTTCAAAAATTCTAAGATCGAAAATAAAATCTAATTTCTTGTTTTTCCAATCAGTTATAAAAAGTAAATTATTTTATTAGTCATTCATATTCATGTTATTCAAAAAGTTCATATGGAGGTATTATTTATTGTTCAGTATTAAATTGTTATAATTTTTCACTAGGGAATAATCTCTCTCTGCGATTTTACCTTGATTACAGATTCGACACTATTTAAAATGTTTTCAATTATGAATTATGATAATTTAAACAACTAATGCAGACATAATAATTATTACATGATATAAATTAATTGGATTATTCATTTCATATACAAATTTCTTGTTTCAAAATGTGCCATGTTTCTGAAATTATCATTAATTAAAATTGACATTAAAATTATTGTCAATTCTAATTTATACACACACACACACACACACACACACATATATATATATATATATATATATATATATATATATATATATATAATGTTATGATTATAGAATAATAAAACTTATGAAATTTAATGAAACTGATCTGTTTTTATCTTATAAACGATCTGAATTATAAATGTAATTAAATAAAAAGTAATTATTAATGACATAATTTATCGTACTTTCAAATACTTCACTATATTTTATTATAGACATAATTAGAACTTTCATACATCATTACCTTTGAATGTACGAGTAAGTACCGCACCTTCTAAACCTAGTACATCAATTATAAATCATTTTCTTAAAAGTAATATTTATATTATTCCGCTTAAATAACGTCAAATGATTTGTTTACCGTCAACTAACTATAGCTACATAGTTTTTTTTATTGTTTGTATGAACTGAACTAAATGTTTATTGAACTATAAATTGTTCTCGACGGAAATTATAAACGACATTGTATAAAAATAATTGCTTGTATAGAAAATATTTTTGTTTATTAGTATTTATTATAAAATATTGATTTTTATATTTAGTGAATATATAAATAGCAGTTATAAAAATATTTTCATTTCTAAAATAATTATGAATAACCAAAGTATTCAGTTCATATGACCTAAACTTGTAAATAAGTATTAATATATAAAAGTAAGATTGTGAAATATCACGCAAATGTATATAAATTCTTCTATCGGATTATTCAAGGACAGTAAAAGGGTGCAACCTATTAAACTATTTTCGAAGTATTTTCTTAAATTAGAATTTCTCTTTACTTCATTTAAAATTAACTATATATAATATTGTGGTGTAAATTGTTACCAAAATCATTAAATGTTATAGAAAAGTAAAAGTACTTGTATGAAAGTAATATAAAATTTTGTGAGGATCAGAATTATTTCGTTAATTTATGAAGGGAAAAAATTATTATTTATTTACTTTTATAATATAAAATACAGGAAACAACTCCTTTAATTTTCTTAATGAAAGCGTAATATAAATTGTAATTTATGAAACAAATCAGGAAAAATTTCATTATGCTTTAAATATTCGCTCCACAAACCACCAAAAATTTTCTGATCAAAAATATTCAATAAATCATTATTGATTCATAAGTAACAAACATGTTCAATAACAATTTATTGAACAATTTTGTCCAGAAAAAAATGTTGTATTTCACAAATGATATTCTTTTTTTTCTTACAAACTACACCAACCATTTTTCGTTTAAAAATATTCAATAAATTATTATTGATTATTTTTTTACTATTATTTAAAAGTATTTTGTTGCATCGCCATTATTCCCAGAGCGACAGGTTACCAAAAAAGGTAACCTTTTAAAACTGAGTACTCTCTCTCTCTCTCTCTCTCTCTATATATATATATATATATATATATATATATATATTTTGATACCTCTTTCATTTAAATGAGTTTCTCTGTTACATCTTCAACATTTTTTTATCTGTTTCTGATTATTTTTCATATTAGTTGTAGTGAAAGAGAAGTCGTGTGTGAAATTATTTTTTACAAATGATGTATATTTTATATTTCAAAAAAATGATTAAAATTTAAATTGTTTTTTTTTTAATTTAAAACTAAGCTTAAGAATTTTTATTTTTAAATTAAATGTAATATACAACAAATTGGTTTCTTGAAAGCAACGAATATTTTAAGAGATGCTTCTAGTAGAAAAAATATAATAATTATTACACTCTTCGTTCTAGTATCTGAAAGAATTCTATTTTCATTACGGTTTACGTTTCTATAGGAATAACTATTAAAATTATTGATTTTTCAAGTCAGTTTTAAATGGAATTTGTTGGGAATATCTATTCAAAATATTTGAGATACTTTTAGTACATAGGAAATTTATTTATTTTTCTAATACTTTGTTTAAAAAAATGTAATTAAATCACTCTTATTACTGGATGTATCCACTTTTATTTATATATATATATATATATATATATATATATGTATATAAATATGTATATGTATATATGTGTGTGTATGTAAACTCAAAGGTGTATTTTATAAATGTATCTACGTAGAAATGTCTATTTGTCTGCTGTTTGTACAGACATTTGAATTATTTGCTTATAATTTATAGGCTTTAGATATAAACGTGTACACATAATTTATTAAATATGAAACTACATTTTGTACTGTCAATCGATATTTATGGTGAGAAAGTCTTGTATTAACATACTATAGTAACAAAATTCTAATAAAACATTTGTAAAAAAATGTGGTGTTATCCGGAAATAAAAAAATATATACAATTTATCTTTTAAATGACACATCGAATATTTATTCGTCATTATAAAATTACAATATTCGATTTTCTTTTATTGTGCTTCTGATACAAGATGTATTACATTTATTAATGATATAGTTTTAAACAACATTTTTGATATTACTTCAAATTATTAGTTAAGCTATTATTTGGGTTAATTTTAATAACAGGTGCTACGAATATATGAAAATTACAATTTTATATATATATATATATATATATATATAAATGTATAAATGAACCTAAATTATTTTATACATGAATAAAACATTTGGTCGAACATATTTCGAAGAAAGCCATTTATATAATTTATTTAATAATTAGTTATCTCAACAAATCTCGTACTAATATAATTATCTTTATATGACCTAGTTTTTCAATCTCGATGTTAGGATTACCAACATTTATTTACGAAGCTACGCATTAACGTATATTTTGTGAACACTCTAATATACTTGTCCGTAATACAAGAGTAGTGTATAATTAATTACATTATCATTTTTTATTGTAATATTTTAGTTAATAATTGATTGAAATATTTTTTTATATTGTCGTATTAATTGCTCATAATTATATAACTTTCAAATATATTATAACTATTAAATAGAATTATAAAATAATTATATTTTCAAAATTAAAAATTTTATAGTATTATATTACCTTTTTAAAAGTATAAGAATAAAATATTAATAGCTTGCAATTATATTTAATATAATATATTAATAAAATTACATGTATCCATTTTTAATGAGTTAAAATGTAAGAATTTCATGGTATTAATTATATATCTATATTAAAATGAATAAAAAATATAAATTTATAAATCTATGATATTTTAAATATTAATATTTTCAATACTTATCACAAGTCGATAACTTTTCTGATATTTTTATTTCTTAGATAATAATAGTTCTGTTGTTTGGATTAAAATCTGTTTAAGATAGAAAAAATATAATAAAAATGACTTAAAAAGAAATCAGTTAATAATTGGGATAAAGGTATCAAATGTTAATAAATTTTTCTGAAATAAAATTAATTTTTTTGAGTTTATGATGAATTGAATCATTTAAATACGAAGAATTTAGAAAAAAAGTTATCAATTGAATCGACAGAATCTCAATAATAAAAATGATTTAATTAAAAATATAACTAAAAATTCAATAAGAAAAATTTGAGATTTCAATTTAAGAATGTGTTAAAAACATTTTTTAAAAAAGAAATCTTTCTTGCCGCTGCCTTTTTTTCAGAACTACACAATTTTGGTTCAATATTTTTAAATTTATGTATGGCTGAGTATTTAATAAAACTTTTTTAAATATGTAAAATAAATTGAGGATTGTAACTCATTAAAATTATAAATGTTTGTTATTATACTGCACTTTTACTGATGTCATCATTGCAGTCTTTGTCCTAATTTCTATTTGCCGTTAATAGTTTCTGCATATGTGCTAGTTTCAAGTAGATTGTAGGTAAAGTTATTTAAAATCTACCTGATTGTATGCCAGCTGAGACTAGTAATGAAAAATAAAAAATTCATGTGATTGTTTATAATAAAGACCACCGAAGCAATCTTAAAGACAATACTTTATTTAAAAACAGATTATTGATTTTAAAGTTATTATAGTTACTAAACACAAAAATATATATTATAGGAATTAAAAAGAAATATACAAAATAAATGTTATTTTTTTATTTATTTGGACGAAAAATTATTTATTATTGAGGTAAAAAAAAACATTTTATAAAACGATAATGTTGTTAAATGGATTGAAAAGAGCATTAAAAATATTATTCTAAAAAAATAAATATTCTTCTACTGAAAATAATGTATTTTTATATTTTTGATTGTCATTGTAATTTCAATCGATCTGCTTGACATTAAAAAAGAATATAATTAAATATTTAAAATGTATGTAACACCCTTTCACTTTTTTATGGTCAGGTTGATCGTAAAAACAATGACATTTGTTTAATGTATAACCAGGATGTGTGAATACCATTATTTACAGGTAAAGAGGTATAAGATATTTTGTGTTAATGTGAGGTTCACCTTTGTAAAATGTATAAAGAGAATTATAAAACCAATTGATATATTCATTCATTTATTTGATGTGACAATAACAGCTTTACTAAAAAAAAAATCAACTACATAATAATTATTTTTATTCAACCATACAGAAAGTAACTATTGACATTTTGATATTGTATTTTTGTTTGATATAATTGAAAAACGTTTAATATTTATGCTAATCAAAAATTCCGTTTCACATAAATTACAATTAAAAAAAGACCGGAAAACATGAAGCAATACGTTAATCTATTACCCTCTATAATATTGGTATAAAATAACGAAGACCTGTGTTTATTTTTTGTTAAAAATTTTTTTGTATCTGTATTTTTATTTTCCCTTTTGTATCATAGTATCATTAATCAGATAAAAAGAATAACGTAAAGGTCATAAGTTCACTTCCGAGATGGGCGTATCTTTTTTTAACGTATCGTACTTATGTATCGAGATTATTTTTTGATAAATTCTTTTGTTTCATATTTTTTGTTGTTGTATATGAAATATTTTTGACTTTTTGTTAAATGTCTTCTACAAAATTTGTTATCACAAAATATACGAGAATATAAAAAAGTGTACTACTGTTTATATATATAACGTACTCATAAAAGTCTTTTAAAATATTGACAATTTTTCGTTTATGTGGGTTTGTAGTTATTAAACACGTTTTGCTCTTTAAATACACCATATATATATATATATATATATATATATATATATATATATATATATATATATACATACATATATATTCATATGTATATAGGTGTATATATGTATATATATATATATATAGCAGGAAATAAATAACATATTTCTGTACATAATCCGTGCCTTTTAACTGTTTAAAGTTTTAAGTAACGTGTGCTTTTTTGCATGGAATGTATAATTTAGGAATGCAAGTAACTAAAAAGGTATATTGAAAAATTATAGAAATTATTTTTTCCAATCAACACTAGTCAAGATTTGACGAAAGAATTGTTTTTTATTTATTTATTAATATTTATATATGCATATCTTAAATTATAATATAAATATTATAAAAGAATGTGTGTGTATGTCTAAATGTAGTTATTTAGAAAACTAAAACTATTAATGCTTACTTTGAAAAAACATACAAGAACTTCAAGCGTAATTTTTTACTTTTTTATTTAAAGAATTGTTTAATTCATTTTTTCATGTAAAAATTCATAGAGAATTGATTTCAGTCAGCATAGAAAAATCTCAAATTGTGTACGTTAGTTGTACTAATTTAATTTTTTAAGATTTTTTAAGTAAATAAAATTGATACAAGGATTTAAAAAAACATTTGTAATTATATAAAATTGGAATACTAATTATTTTTACTTGAATATTTCTTTGTGTTAGGTGCATAAATTAATTCGGTGCCTTTTTTATAGAAAATGAATGTTCACATTTCAATCCTCGGAATATCCCTCATTATTTTATATATTTTGCTCTATTTGTTGAGTAACTGACTACTTCCTTGTCGAAAAAAGATTAAGGCTTTGAGTCTATGAAGTCAAAATGCATTTTTGGGTCAAAATGCACATTTCTTTCATTCCTAAAACGGTACGATTTCCATCTTTAAGTGAATTTTGAAATCTTCAAAACTTCTCTGAATTATACCGATTCCGGTTGCAAAAGCAATCATTCAGCTGTTCGTAAAGAAAAAGAACCACCAAAACAACATACCAATTATGAAAAGTATAAAATTAGAATTTAAGTGAAAATTAAAAATGACTTATATTATGGAAACTTCTGCTACCAGATTTTTTTTTGTTAGATATTTTGATAATGATTTTTAAAATGACATCTATAATATATATAATTAGTAAAATACAAAAAAAAACATATTTAAAACAAATCACTATTAACAGCAATCTATACAAGAATACATTAAATATAATATTTACTTTTGAGAAAATTTTTGTGTAACTGAGTACTTGTTTAGAATTCAATATATTTTTCATTAATAAGAATTTAATCATAAAATTACATTATTAGACATATTAATACGTGAATAAACATGAAATTTACTTTTATATGCAATTTATTATTGAACTATTATATGATTTGAGTACTTTATAAAATTTACTGATACACCAGAAACTCATAAACGAGTAAAATATTACATTTACATAAATAGCACTTTAAAAACATAATTCTTGTTATATGTAGTCAGCAAGACAGAATCAAACAGCGTATTAAAATTCATTTCGTATAAAAGGTATAGAAACTTGTTTGTATGCAAAAAATCGTCTAGAAATATAAATACATATTCTGTAGAAACTTCATTTTGTAATTAACTTACAGACAAAAAATTGTAATAAGTTTGTATAGAAACATAATTGCATATATATATATATATATATATATATATATATATATGTATGTATATATATGTATGTATATATATGTATATATATGAGAGTGATTTGAATGAAAAAATATAAAGTTAAGATATTTTTTATTTATAAGTCTTCAAGACTAGCCATTTGATTCTTAATATAGCATTTTTCTTTTGCAACATATAGCATATTTTCTATTGATATGGACATGGATTTTATTCAAGAGCATTGGCCAATCGTTGAATACATTTTTAATTTTACTGTCAGAATAAGAAAATGTCTCTTATGTTGTTTCCTTAAGTAGAACAAAAATATAAAATCTATGTTTAAGAAATAAGTAGAATGGAACATCAGTTCAAAGTGGGAGTTTTCAGTAGTTTAAAACATTATATGGGCATTTTTTAAAAAAATATTCTGGAAAAACTTTTTTTTCTTTTGATAATACATTACATTTTTTCCATAAATTTATTTGCCTTTCCTACCTGTATACCCTTTCTCCGGGAAAATAAAAGAAATAATTTTGTAAAATTGTATTTAAATAAGAAGAGAATTTTGTTTCCTCCAAATTTGATATCGTATTGTAACTGTTTGAAAATAACATCATATTATTAATTTAATGATATATTAGGTTAGTAGAAAAATAATTTTGGTTTAGTTGGTTCGTGCGGCATCCATTTTATCAAGCTTTTTGATTTTCTTAGCTGTTTTAAGTGGTCGAGAACTGTTGCATGACTAACGCCTATTGTGTAAGCTCTCGAATTGTTGTCCATGGTTCTGATTCAACTAACTCCTTTCAGTTGGTTGTTATGAACTGAAGAAGGACGTCCACGACCTTTCTCATCTTCTAGAATTTTTTGGAACCACCGTTGCACCATGTCTTTTAACAGTACTCACACCAAAAGCATCGTTTAGTTCATAACCAGTTTCTACTGCTTCAGAATCCGTTTTGAACTCTTACAAAAAATGCACTTATTTATTTCTTTTCCATCTTTAATTCAATAGCCTAATTTGAAATACAGTTAGTAAATAAACTAAACTCGATGTTGCTAAAATACAGACTGAAAAATGCATTTTAAAATGATATTAATATAAACACGATGAAATGACACTTTCATTGAAAAGAATTAAGGTTAGAATTCAGGAAACAAAAACCGCAATTATTTTCTTAGTAACCTAATTTTGTATACGTAGTTACATCGTTTATTTTCGGTTTGGAGTCAAGAATAAAAATCTATGGCAACTATAACTGGATATATATCTCGTTTAAAATCAACAGAAATAATAAAACATAAAAGTAAACGTTGAAAAGTTTGCAACATCGAACTTGTGAAAGTTGAGAAATCGATTAATTTTACGATATCGATGTTAAGAATCACATACATGCTTGGAAGAATCCCTTCGCGTCTTCTTAATTAGCTCGACTATTGAGTTAATCATCCATTAGTCGTGCTTTTATCGTAAGAAAGTTAACACACTTGTCTGTACCGGTGATACTTAGATTTAATCTTTGGAAATGCGTTCAGGATAAAGGAGTTGTTCCAAACACTTTGGAAGTCGTAAACTTAGTTACGTTTCTGCTCGTCGAACGATGACTTTCTCTCCACTCTTTGTAGATTGAAAAGACTGTTTTGTTCGACAATAAAATTGCTCAGAGTAATTACCTGTTTGTTATACACCCGGAAGTAATAACTTATTTTCTTTACATTATCCGTGCTTTCGATTCGATTGATTTACTTTTTAAATATGTTTCAACGTAAATCGAGTATTTTCTCGTACGCAGTGCTTACGTCACACTGTTTTCAATTTAAATATTTTTCCGATCATTATTTTTATATTACTTTCCTTTTAATATAGTTTATATCTTTTGATGAGATATAAAAAGCACTACACATACTTTTTATATCTTTCGCATTTACAAAAGAAAAATTACTTTTCTTTTCTTCTGTTCATACTTTCAAAAAGATTTTAAAGATCATTTATGAATTAAGCCTCTCATGTTATGAATATTTATTAGCTATTTGATTTTTTTTGCATACAAATATATATATATATATAAACATTATTTTAATTAAAATATATAATACTGTATTCATTGTATTTTATTTATTTTAAATCATGTAATATTTCATATATGTAAAAACGTGTTATTGATTTAAATTTTTTTATAATTTAATATCATATAAAACTTATTTAAATATATATTTTTTATTACCTAATTTTATTTTACTGACAATTATGTATACTATATTTTTTAACTTTTAGTCTTCTTGTCGAAGTTCTTGTTCTGAACAAGTAAAAAATTATAATTTTTAAAGATAAGATTATAATCACAAAAGAGCTGCTTAAAAATGATTTTACACATATTACTTAGATTTCTGAATTTGAAACAATGATTTTTATATGTTAAATTTTTCAATATGTACGAAATTGTCTTAAACACTTAATGAATTCAGATTTTATTACAATATAGGTTTTTTTTTTAATTTAGGTAAACACTCATTCTACAAACCGAGGAAAATTTTATGTTCAAAAATTTTCAGTTATATTGATTATTCGTTTTAAAGCTTTTGTGCAATTTCACGTCATGGTATCATCGTTCTATTAGGTTTTGATGATTTTGTAATTCATACTAGAATTATCCATTTACTGTTTAAAAATGTCGTGAAAGATATAGCCAAATCGCAATTGTAGTTTTGGTAAATGAACTATTCTGTATACACTACAAAAGTTGTTCTTCTTATGACAATTTTAGGTAATAGCCATATTTTGGCTTAAATTTAGTGAAGTAGAATCGTAGGAGGCGATAACATTTTTCCAAAATTAATAATAGCTACAGATCCGAATAACATTCAGAATTTTTTGAATACAAAAGTCCTCTAAAGGAAATGTGACCGAAGAGATTCTTGGTTTTTCTTAGAAATTGTTCTATAATTTATTATTGTTTATTGAAGTGAAACTTCTATAGCCACAGTAGCGTAAATTTGCTCGAGCTTGATGAAAAATGAAACGTTTCCTCCAGCGCGAAGCCTTGAGTCGAGTGAAGAGGAAACGTTTCTACTCTCTCTACCTCGTTCACGTCATGCGCTTGCGCAGTGGATACTTCCCGTGTACGTAGTGTAGGCTGAGCGCTTTCGCAGTCTACTACACTTGTATAATATACAATCTATTTATGAAGCGTTGTTTTGTGTTGTTGACATTCTTAGAGTACGAATCGATAGGTATTGATGAATAAAGATTAAACAGTTTAATTTAATTTCGTTATGTTTACTTAATTTATATATCGAATTACCGTCTCGTAATCTTAGTATCATAAAACTTATTCACACCAAGAATAATTAACGGTTTTGATATTTAAAAAAAGATGATAAGAAGTCTTACTTCTAATGCGAGAGAGTTTCATGCACTGTTTTTTTTTTATTTGACTTTCGTGCATTTCAATGAAAAACTGTCAGAATAAACAGATGAAAAATTAAGCAATACAAAAATTGAAAGATATAAATTGCACAGAAATTTTCTAGAAAAAATCGTGGAAAAAT
Source organism: Acanthacorydalis orientalis (assembly GCA_034766995.1). Lineage (NCBI taxonomy): Eukaryota > Metazoa > Arthropoda > Insecta > Megaloptera > Corydalidae > Acanthacorydalis > Acanthacorydalis orientalis. The sequence goes on along the minus strand of CM068322.1, from coordinate 21,281,127 downwards.
ATGTGTTTATTTCATTGGATAATGGCTATGCCATCGAAGTGCACAGACGAGTTATCAAAATTAATAATAATCTATAGCCGAATATTTTGGTAAAAAAATGATGCGTGGGAAATTTTAAAGAAGATTTTATAAAGTAAATAATTTTCTGTTAAAAAATATCAAAGAACGGTTTGTATTTGTGTTGATATTAGATTTTTTTTATAAAATCTTCTTTTAAACATGACTATTAGTAAGGTTATTTTAACAAAAGCTTTGTTTTACACTTTCAACTTTTTATATCTCTCTCTCTTTATATTATATGTTTTCTCTTCATATTTATGTTTTTATAAACACATTAACGTTTCAAATTCGATCAATAAGTGATGAATTATTGAAGTAGTTTATTTTTAGTGCTATTATTTTTTTCTTTAATAATAATATTTCTAATTATATTATGAAAAATCAAGAAAGTTGATAAACATGTGTGTTAAATAAGGTATTATTCAAGCAGTCACGTAAAAATCAAATTATAATCAATTGCTTCCTGACACTAGACTAATCAAATTAAATTTAATTAATCGATATAAAAATAATTATGTCTTAATGATATACATTTTTAAATTATTATACTTGTGTTTAAATATAGCTTTTTATCATATTATTGAACTGAAATTATATTAACTTATGTTTTTTCGAATCAAGTAAAGTATACAATATTTCAAAAACGTACAAGAATGAATTGTAATATTTATTTAAATCTAATAAATCTAGTAATGCCATTATATTATTTTTATTTTTCGATATAATCGGTTCCAAATATTATCGAGATCTAGATTTCAATAACTGTAAGTTCCTAGAATTTTTTTCTTTATATTTTTCCACATTCATCTTTAGAGGATCATAATCGTCAAATGTAGATATTCGAATATATTTCTCAAAAATATTTATGTATTGGTAACGTTTTTGTTATAGTTTTTTGTGATTAAGGAATATTTTTTCAATGTAATATCGTTTTAAATGCTGATATAAAAGAAATTATTTTGAAATATGGCAAAGTTTTATTTTAAATTATATAGACTAGATTTATTTATAGTTTATTATTGACAATTTCATGAAAAATTTGAATTGTGTACAGATTTTTCTGTGCCTCAATACAGCATTTGAAGAAAAAGATCATCCGCATCGTAATAAATATTAAAAAAAATGATTGTAATAATTTATGGAACATTTAGAATAAAAAAAATGGTTTTTTAAGTTGAATAAAAGTTATTTTTGAATGGAAATTAAATTAAACTTATAAACATTTAACCTCACGTTTACTGTATATCGTAAAGTTGTACTTATTTTTAGTTATTATCTTCGAACAGAATTTTTAAATACCCAGTTTATGCATTTGTCTTAATTTAAGTTCCTATTTTTGAGACTAACAATTTAAATTTATATTATCTTGTATATTTTATGATATCCTTGATGTATCCCAATTTTTTTCTAATGGAATTACTTGTGCTGTAGAAGAATACTATACAAGTGATTCAAAGGAAAGTAGATAAGCATAATTATATAATAATTTAAAATTGGATTTTAGTGTTATTTTTATTAATTTAAATCAAGAAAAAAAAGATCAGTATTTATAATAATTTACTTGTAATATTTTTCAAGTGACCCAATTCAGAATAATAATCAGTTTCGTTTTGGCTCATTATTCAATCAATTGGTTATGAGATCAAAATTAGTTTTAGAGAATATTATATTTTTCGTTATTAAACTAATTACATTTCTGATTTTAAATAAAAGTAATGTATTTTGAATAAATGTAATTTGAATAAAATATTAACTGCCTTTATTATACAATATTTATTTGTACAAAGTTCTATTTTTGTTACATTTGTATAACAAGATATTTTGTTTCTAAACGTATACATTATATTTGTATAATTTTGTATATTTTAAGTAAAAAGTATTATCTTGAAAGTCTTGTAACTGGATATTTCGTATAAATTTCGAAACAAATTATTAAACCTCGAGTCTTCTTAAAAAATATTTAAATTTCGAATTAAAATTCATTACGAAAAACTATTTTGTAATGAAAAATTATTACAAAAATGAAAGATATTTTTAATTCAGTATTTAAATTTTATATATACAAATATATTTTTACGTATATATATATATATATATATATATATATATATATATATATATATATATATATATAGTAATAAGTAAGTAAACACTTTATAAAAAGTATATCTCGAATTACGGTTTCTTTGGTTCTGAAGTAAAAATAATATTTAAATAAATGTTGTTTATTCATTGGATGAAATTCAGTTCAAAGGTAAATTGTTCCTTTAAATTCAGGAAAAAAATATTTTATCTTATTTCATGTCTTCAAACAAATAACAAATTTAATATTTTAAAAAATTTGTGATTATGTATTTCGTTTTTTTAGTAAATAAACAAGTCTCTGTATCTTTTGATGGAGGTGAATTGTTAATGTTGTCTACAAAAGATGTTTCCTTAAGAAATTACAATAAATTATTCACTCATTTTTGAATTTCCAAACGTTGTATATATTAAAATCTATTTGTCTAAAGTTTAAATCTGAAGGTAACAAAGTAGATTTATTATTTTTTTATTAGTTTTTGTTTATATATGTATATATATATATATATAAATGTTAATGTATGTTTGTTTATATTTAAATAAAAATAAAAATATTAATTTTTCTCATTACATTTAAATTGAAATTCGTAAATGAGTAGAAAAACTCCGTAGAAAGAAATACTTACTATTATAATTAAATTTTTAGACTAATTATTAATTTCAGCGTAGAGAAACATCTAACATTTTTATAATTACTGTGGTTACACGTATACCTTGTATCGTGTCGTATTAATTATAAATTTTAATGAGATCGGTAATATAACGAGAACAAATTGTCTTCTGTTCTTAAAGTATTAATAAAAATCCGTAAAGTCTTAGTTGTCTGTATAATAGCACGGCCTTATAAATTTTATCTTCGGGACGCTAAACTGTCAGTTCAAGTGACAACCGAGTTCCGTCTTATTCGACGTCGCCGCTAGCCGCAAACCAAGATGTGTAGAGGGCACATCGTTGGCTTTATCACGCCTCGTCGTGACACTCGACGCCCCCGAGGACTGATGGCAAAGCCATGGATTTCATGGATATCATCAGAGACGTTGTGTTAGTCGACCTCTGTTTCATTACAATATAGGAACCACGGTGTTCGGTTATTCGATGTCTTTGTTACGTTCATTGTCTTTGACATTGCACTTTCCTGTCGTGTTAATTAATATTTTAAGGCAAATGATTTCCGTCGGTGAATGAAAGCTGACATTAGATTAGGTTATATCAGTATGTTTTCAATGGTTAGATTTTCTTGTGTTTTCGTCGTGTAACTTTCAGTAAATATTTAGCCTTGGGACTTTATGCAAAATTATATTGTAACTTTGAAATTTAAACTAAATGTACCATTATAATACACACACACACACATATATATATATAATATATATAATATATATATATAATATATATATATATAACAGATTTAATTATTTAATGTTACCTTATTTTCATTAATATGGAAAAAAACATTCATATATCTCTAGGAAACTTCTGTACTATTAAACCCTGTTTTGACACGATAATGCTTTCATTACGTGGATTTAGAATTGGTTTGTTCGGGATGGGACAAGACATATTTGAAAGTTGTTGTCTTATTAGTGCGAATATATAAAGGAAGGACATTTTATGTATTAATCTAGGAGTTACCATCTGGCCGTAACTCGAAAACTGACTTTAATGTTAAAAGCGTAACACAAGAACAAGGCTTTTTATTATATCATACAATATGTGTATATATATATATATATATATATATATATATATATATGTATATAAATATATATATATATATAAACATATGTATGTTTACTTGTATATATGAAAGCTAATTTTCGAATAAATTCAAATCTTGGAAGTATTTTGTTCAGAGATAATATTCATGTGTTATAATTTATAGATTAAATACTCAGTATTTTGTTTTAATGAAAAGATAATATAAATAGATTTTATTATTTTAAGGAAATTTATTATATTTCAGTGAACAATTTTTTTAAAAAAAGTTTTTTCAAAGTTGGATTTATGGTTAAATTGGATTAAATATAGATTTTTAAATACATTCCTATTGACTGACTTCATTTGAAATATTTTTGCTCAGTTGGTAAATCGCTTTTATTTCAGTACCATATTAATAAACAGAAATAATAGTGTATTGAACGAGAAAAAATAGTTGTTTTGTAGCGCAGAATGTTTATTACATTTGTATTCATTAGTTTATGAATAATCATGGAAGTTACAACAGATGATTTTTTTGCGATCTAGTATATATTTATTTTAGATTTTAATTTTGTTTTATATACGATTTAAAACTTAGAAGTGGTATATTTTATTTACTGTAATACTATCTGGAATAAATATGTAATCTATTAAATCTATAATTTGAGAATACAGTACTATCCTCTTTGACTAAATTTTATTGAACCAATGTTTATATATTTTACTACAATTAGTTTAGGCTCTCAGCTATCTTCCTGCAGTTTGATAAAGTATCAGTAAGGTATCTGAAGATAGTTTAAGAGACGAAAACAGTGTTAGCAGAATACATTAACAATGATCTCACAAGATTCAGTAAAAAAGAATAATATATCAACAGATCATATACATAAAAACAAGCAATAATGAATTAAATAAATATTATATTAACATTTAAATAAGTAAAATAACAGAAAAAGACACACGAGTATAAAAAAGTACTGAATCAAAATGGTGTCAATTTGCGACAAAATAATAAAAATGAACAAAAATTACTTAGAAAACATTTAATAAATTGTATTATATGCCAGTGATAACAATTGAACAGACCTCACGAATAATATCAATAATAAAAGTGTAAATTAATTCCAAAGTATGTAGTATAAAGTCTATTTATTAAAAAAAGTAGCTAAATTAGGAAACACGCCTGTTTAATTATATTTAACAATAAAATTAAAAAAAGTTGATTATTGGAAAAATAGCATATATATAGCATATATATGCATACCTGGTGAATACATTGAAATAAGTGAAATATGAGATTTTACTATGAATAATGATGTTGATAGTATAAACAATATTTGATATATATATTTACTATTGTGAAGTACGTGAATAGTTTCCTTGTATTTGTGGAACTTTTATTGTTATTGTTGTAAATTTTATTTTTTAATTCATTCTCTAGTTTACTTATATATATATATATATATTTGTATGTACTAGTTTAATATGAAACTAAACCGAATTTATCTAAAATTACCGATGTGTATGAACGGATTCTTATCATTTAAAAAAAATTACGAAACAATAAAGAAAATAAAAATAACGTTTATGTTTCTAGTCAAAAATAAAAAAAATTATTGAATAAAAACACAGTTTTATTTTATGTATGTATAAATGAAAACTATCTCTTGTGTTAGGAAATTTATATATATTTTCCGTAATTATATTAAAATTTACGAAAATATTTTTATTAATAAATATAATTTATGCTTTAAATTTTTACTTCATTAATAAAGTAATATAATTTTTAGATCTTATATTTGGAACTTTACGAATTATTCTTATCATTCATAAATTTAATATATATATATATATATATATATATATATATATATATATATATATATATAATATTTGAGTGTGAAAGTACATAAACATTTTCAGTTTATATAACTGTGCGTAGGTGCCTTTATATTTCGACTAAACTTGTACACATGTATTCAATATGTCTTCCTCTCTTGTTTGTAGCATATGAATTAGTAATTTGGGGTTTTAAGACACAGTAACACTGTAAGCTATTATTATACACACGTTAAAAGCTAAAACCTAAATATTAGCTTTTGATATTCAAAACACCTGTTTATAAATTTTATTTCAAAAATACTTTGTTCTTGTCACACTTATATTTAATATTTTTCAGTAACATTAAGTGTTATTATATTTTCATTTTTAAATATAATTGATATTGAAAATAATTTATGTAAATATTAATCGTATATTATCTTTTGTTGAAATATTTTATATATTTATATAAAACAAGTATCCAAAAAATATTATCTCATTTATCAATTTGTAGTAAACGTATTGTAAATTAAACGACATATTTAAAGTTTTATTATATATAGCGTTGAATAATCCCTTTTCCTTAAAAAAAATAAAGTTTATTCGATAGAGAAAAAACAATTTTTAAGAAGATATAGTAAATTGGATCAAAACGAACGAAACGAAAAGTGAAAAAGATCGTAAAAGGATTTATTTTGATGTAATGTAACGTAAAACGATTTGAAAAAATAACATTACAAAATGGTCAATAAAACTAAATCAGTTCATTTATTGATTGTCAAAATGTGTTATTGCAAAATAATTATATATATATATATATATATATATATGTGTGTGTGTATATATATATATACATATATATATATATATATATATGTATATATATATATATATACAAAAAAATTAATAAATTGTATTCGAAATATTTTTTAAAAAACGATTTAAATGATATTACATAAGTCAATAATGCGTATTATATATATATATATATATATATATATATACACACATGATATGACGTAAGTTTATATATATATATATATATCGAAGGTGTTAAATAATTTTTTTTCATTAAATTTTTTTATACATATTCACCAATTAACGACATTTTAACATTTTCAAAATGAAAACTTTATCAAAAACATTACGAAATCCATTTTTTAAATTTCAGTTTGATTATAAGTGTTTTCTTTTGACTTTAAAATTTATTATTAAAATGGAATATTTTGAAAATATATAAAGAAAGAAATAAGTTCTATTATTTTATTAATAAAATAATAAGTAATTATTTACAAACTGAATTCTAGTTACATAATCGTGATAAAAATATTTAATATTCTTGCAGATGGAGTTTATAAATAGAGATGTTTTTATATAATTATATTTGTAGAATAATATTAATTTTAAATCACTCTATTTTTAGAATTTTATTATACTGATGTACATTACTATTAAACTATTATTTTTATACAAAAGTTGGGTGTGTTTAAACAGCTATCTACCTTTTAAATTCCCACTTTATGAAAATTATCTCTTGAAATAACTTGAATGAGCATCTGCATAGTAATTTATATAAAACAATAAGAACGATCAATTATCGCATAAAAAAGAAATGCTCTTAAAAAGTCCAACAGTTTATAATCTACACTTTAAAAATGAGTTACGTTAGAAGTTTTTGATTGTATATCTACTTTTTATTCCAACATTATCTTCTTAAATTCATATCCAACCACATACTTCTCCTTTCTTGTATTTTTTTATATTATCATTTATAATTCATTTTTGGAAAATGTGATTATTTCTGTTACTTACTGGACTATTTGAAGAATATTGAATCTATTACTTGAATGATTTCAATTTTCAAAAATTTTTTTTATTAAGAATAAAGTTTTTAAAGCATTTGTCGAAGGTCGAAAATTATTTTAACAGTTACTAATAATTTACGTGCACCTACGCTTAAAAACTTTTTTAAAAAGAGAGAACCTAATTTGGAGAATATAATTTTCTCAGAACAAATTTATTCAGAGAATTAAAAATAAAATCCATAATAAAAAAATCAATTTTCCTATAAACAGGGATACAATTTTGAATTGAATATACGTTTGAGTTTTATCTTATATATATATATATATATTATATCTTGGCATACATCATACTTTGATCGCCAAAAAATTGGTTGTAATATTCGGGTGTATCTTATAGAACAGGGATAAAAATTATGACATCAAAAATTAGAATGTGGGGGTAGCGCCTTTCTTAAGCACCAAGTAAATGGAGAAGTGAACATTATATTACCTTATATTTCTTTGGAATTTTCCATTTAGAAATCTACATACTAAAATTATTTTATTATTATCATGCGTCTTCTATCTTCAATATACGAAAAAATTGAACATTTTTTTCTTAAATTTAATTGCGTTTTATACACAGATGTATAGTGTGTGTATGTATGTCTGTATATATGTATATATATATATATATATATATATATATATATGTGTGTGTTTTTTATTATTCAAATATGTTTTTATGAAAGGTCTGAATTATCTTAAAAATAATTTAGTTTCGGTATAGTCTTTACACTCTAACTGAATTCAGTTTCGTACTGAATTTACCACTCATATTATAAACAACATTTTTTTTCTTATCAAGAATGATCAATATTTGATTATTGATAAATTATTTTTGTTTATGTGTATTTTGGTAACACAAATTTATTGATTATTTTAAATTTATTGACAGAAAATGCTTGGGTTTTATGGAGCGGATAAAAAGTAAATTTTTGAAAATAAAGTAATCTGTTTACATGCCTTAAATTTTAAAAACACTCATTTGATTATATTGGTAAATATTGTTAAGGAATGTTTAAAAAAAAATGTAAATCGTTTAAAGTTTCTGGTTATTGAAATTAAATATTTTTAAACTGATAATCTCTTTGTAGTAAAAAGAGATAAATTTTCAAATAACAGTAGGTAGAAAATGTATAGATAATCAAATTTCAATTAGAATTCTTGGAAATATTTAAAAGGAAGTTAAACAATCCAAAACATTCATAGAGGTATGCAAGCATACATTAATTGTTTTAATCATAATTAAGTTTAATTTAACAAAATACTCGAAGTTGATGAACGGTTTAAGAATTTATTGTTGCTTTTATAAAAGTCTGCCTATCAAGTTGAGTATTTACAAAGGTAGTTATGTAATACTTCATTGAAATTTTGTTTTATTTTCTAGAAATTAAAACTTATTAAAATACTTCAATACACTATTTGAAATTCTCTCTCTCTCTCTCTCTCTCTCTCTCTCTCTCTATATATATATATATATATTATAGGTACAATCAATTTGTTGATTTATAACTTTGGATAAAGTATGGTGTTATAATTACAAGTATGTATAATTTCTTAGAAATATATTTTGTGTACCATTTCCAAAGTTTTATATTTTTCAGATAAACTTTCTTTTATTTAAATTAAGTAAATCTTTCTTTTAAGGCAAAATAAATATGTCAAGGAAATGAAATAAATTTTTTGAAATTTTGCAAGTGCGAATTCAAATAATGTATTTACATTTTTCATTTAATTTATCTCCTCCTCTCTTTCCCTCTCTCTCTCTCTATATATAAATATTTATATATTTATATATATATATATATATATATATATATATATATAAATTGAATTGTGCATGTATGTCATAACGAAGAATCCTATATGTCATATGTCATTCTTCGCATAAATATTGTTGGCCTTTTGCGTGTTATGATCTTATGACTAGTCACATTTTCCTTTTTTGTATTTCCTTTGAGTCGAGACAGTTTGTGATTCGCCATTTTCTAAATAACGTCAATACAACTCATCAAAACTTCCGCTGGAGAAAGTGCATCATTAAAAATGTATACCCGGAGGAACTCATTTTCAGAAGACGCAAATGATAAAATTTTAAATTTTATGTAAGAACGAACAAGTATAACGATGTCAGAGCATACGTCAATGGTTAAGTAATGTTAATGGATATGTATGTACATGTTCGTTATTGTACGTTATGCTTTTTATTTCTAATTAAATATATTTTGTTAAAGTGAAAAATATATTTTGATATTTTATTAGTTCACAAAATAATTGTTTTTTTATTCTTTTATAAATTTATATATATATATATATATATATATATATATATATATATATACTCAAATTTCATAGTGCTAAAAATTAATGTGAAAGTGGATGGAATAATTCATGTTTCCAGTCACTTTGCAGTGTTTTTAAATTAAATTACCGAGTTTGAAAAAATTTTTTCTGTACAATAAGTATTGAATATCGAATAAAAGTATTTTATTTCTATTAAATGAATTTATAATTTTGCATTTAGTTTAAAAAAAACATGAAAGAACAATTGAAATTCATGAATAGACATAACTAGAATAAAAAACGTATATATTTCTTTTTAAAATCAATAAAAGCAGTAAACTTACATCACTAATTGAATTCAGTTCCTCAGATATGAAACTAGAAAAATAAAAAAAATAACGTACTTAAATGAAATTATAAAAAAAATACAAAAAAATAATATATAATAGAACCGAAACGTAAAAAATCGCGTTAGTATAAAATAACATTCGAACATAAATAAATAGAATCGTGAAAATTGTAATTTTTCCTTATGAAAAGATATCATTATCGGAAAAAGATTCAATAAAAGCGAGACATCTCCTTTCGTACTCGAAGAACAAAAAGAAAAGAAGAACGTTCGCAGAGCAAAAAGAGGAATGTCATATTCGATTCGAGCGGCTTTAAGGATGAAGCGTAAAGCGCACGCACGCCCTCCGTAGTCCGTTTTTAACGGCACAGGATGTGCTCTTGTTCCTGATGTACGAACAAACGCCACTGCATTCATAAAAACGATGCCGAAGAGAATCGAACGAAAAAGATACTATCCACGATTTTATTGTTATAAGGTTACAATTATTTCGCCATTATCACTTTCTGAGTAGATGGTAACATCTGTACATATATATTTGACCGTCGTCTGCTGTTACTTTCGTCCATGTTCTTCAAATATCTATTTATTTATTATATTTATGTCCGTACTGTATTTCTGCTCTGTTTACCTTCTCTGTATATTTTTATTTAGTATGCGTGTTCTTCCCGGTGCTTTTTTTCATGGCAGCGGATTATGTCGAATTAACGTTGATATGTTTGTTGATACCGAAAAAAATTTACACTGACCTTTTTTATAAATACGCTAACATTTTGCACAGCGTTTCGTTGAATTTTCACTATTTGTACTGTTTGACCTTCTCATTCATAATTTATCTCTGCTAATTTTCGATGGTAACTGATACCAGGAAGTATTTAATACGTTTGTGTTCATTGTTAATACGATATTTCATTAAGAGTAAGCTGTTATTTATGGAGAGTTTAGTATATAGAAATTAATATTTTTGTTTGATTTAACTAGGATTTGCAGACGTATGAATATGTTTATAAAATTAAAATATATTTTAAATATTTTAATAAAAGAACATTAACTTTTTAGAATTGAATTATTTTTTTTCTCAGTAATTTTTTGTTTGTTATTTATTAGCCTATTTATATAAAATAGTATGTTGTTATAATTTAAATTTAATTATTATATATGTATTGTAATTAGTAATAATACATAATCGATAATTATTTTGAATAAATGTTTTTCTTATAAGTATCGCAGTTTAAATCGAAAAATGCAGCAGTGGTTCTTAAAATTTGCTGCAGTAATAAACAATCATTTTTCAAGTGAAATATGCACAAAATATATTTTTGTTTTTAAATATCAGAAAGGTCCTCCCCCTACTCATTACGCTCGTTGACTATCAGAGGGATCCACCTCCGATCTTCTTGCTCGCTTTCGTTGTGTTAACAATTTTTAAAAGAAAAATGTAAAACGAAATAAAGATATTGCGCAATGAAATTTATTTTTTTATTTTAAATGAAACCGTGAAAATAGTTAAACAAACGAAAACTTATTGTACCTTATTGAAAAATTATTCTAAAACTTCTGTATACACGGTATTTGTAATTGATTTGAGTTCTTCTGTACACTGATATTTCATACCCTTCTTAGAGGTACATATAGAGAAACCAAAATAAAACTGACCGTACCCAAATACTGTTTCATTGGAATTGACGAATATGACGATTCGTGAAACATCGAATGATAGGAAATGGAAATGATTAATTTGCTATTCGTAGAATGCGGCGGGGAGAGTGGGGTTGAAAGGAGGTGGTTTACATGAAAAAAAATGTTTTATAGAAATTTTACTATGAATTATTTTTTATATATAGAAATACAATTTATTTTATACTTTAAGATTGAGGAATTTGTAATTCAAGTATTAATTAAAAGTAATGATTGGCTAATTCTTGTTTAAATTAGTATAGTTCTTTTAAAAAAATCTACTTTTTGATTATATATTTTGTTTATTAAAATATTATTGACTAACTCTATACTATATTTTTTATAGAAAAAATCAAATATATTTTTTTAAAGAAATTAAAAAAGTTAGTTTAAATATTCACTTAAAAATCTTTTTCATTTAAAATGGAAATAAAATAAAATTTTATTAAATTTTTTGTAATTTTAATTTTCCATGTTATCAATTTGCACTTTGTCTTCTATGTTTGTTTTTTTAATTATAATTATTACTCTTCGATTATCTATTTATATACATCAGTTCAAAATAGATTAGTATGACATTGTAAATGAGTAAACATTACCTTACTTATTACTAAATTTATAAATAATAGAATAAAAAACGTATTTGTTTTAATTAATTTTAATTACTGTGCTGAAATAGTTTATATCTATACAGTAGATATTATATTTGTATTAATATAGTGTAGTATATTTTCACACAATACATTTTTATTCTGGATCAATAACACAACAGTACAGATTTACTTTTTTCGACCAGCCTGTAATTAAATGACAATTGTGTCAAGAATGATGAATGCATTAATTTTTAAAACATTCGGTATAATCAATCAAACAAAAATAATTTTTGATGTGCGAATATTTAAAAGTAAAAAATCATGTTCACCTATTTGTTATTCATTTATATATATATATATATATATATATATATATATATATATATCGTAATATACATAGCGAGAAAAAAACAGAACGAAGAAGAAAAAAGACCGAATATAAGAGAAAAAGTCCATTATATCTTAGTCAGACCTGACTTGATTTCCACAATGGTAAATTAACGTTATATCCACTGCACTACAAACCTCTGTATGCATACACTTATTATAATCTGTTAGCTTAATGGTATGTTGTTTACTGATGTTATTTTGCATGACTGTTCGCAAATAAACCTTAAAACTAAATTATTATTGTTGGTACGATATTCATACTTACATATAATATCTAGCAACGGCTTTAAACTTCCGAGTGTTGTCTTGTTATGATAGCTACATGTAAGATATAAAATTGTATTTACATTATAAAGCGAATAATAAATATAATAATAGTAATATTAAAATGATTCTAATGAATTCAAACTGAGGACAAAATATTTATACAATGGAATATGGTTGGAATGACGAAGTTTCGAAATGAAATATTTTTGCATAACTAATATATTCACGAGTCTGTTTCCTTATTATACCCTATACACATCATATATATATATATATATATACAAATATATATATATATATATATATATATATATATATATATATATAATGTTTTATATTTAAATTAGGTAATATATATATATATATGTAAGTTAATATAAAACGGAAATAAGATACCAGTGCTATTCTATTTTGTTTTAAAAAAATCATGTAATTGCTTAAGAACAGAATGGTAAAAAAATGAATATATAAATACATACATACAGGGGCAGATTAACCCTTTGGGGGCTTCTGGCGGTAAACCTTACGGGACCCCCAAAATTTATCTGACGATCAAAAAAACTGCTTTATATAAAAATATATTTTATAACATTTTTCTTTCTATCTATAACACTATTCTATAAATATATAAATTTTATCAGAATAAAATATTATGAATTATTCTTCAGAAAAATAAAGAAACAAGAACTATAACTATATCAACGACTGACGGTGATATTGTTATGTAGGGGTGCTGTATGAATAAAAATACAACTAAAATTTCATGATATCACCTATGGTATTGCAAGCAAAACTTTTTTTCTCTCGTTTCTTTCCCTTTCCCCACTGGTCATTTTGCTACATATATTTTCATTTTTCAGACAAATTTTTTATTGTCAGTTAAGACATTGAAGTGTAAGCTTCATTTCTTTATGTAATGAATAGTTTTTCCTCGAACCTGAGGCCCCTGGCGGCAACGAAGTCCAACACCTACTTGATTCTTCACTGTAGATGTAATTTTGTTTGCTTGCTATTTTTGAGATCTTCAACGGTGGCCCTCTCACCCACGGGGCCTCAGGCGACCGCCCAGTCAGCCCCCTCTTAACCATCACTGCATACATATGTATATATATATATATATATATATATATATATATTTCATAAAATATTTCTAGAATTGTAGCTAAATTCACTTTAATAAATTCGTTTTTATTCACCCCATGAATGTTCAATAAAGAATCATTAATTATATACAATAGTTGCTTATGCGCATTTTATTTGACTCCAAGGATTGTAAGAATACTATAGTAAGATATACACAAGACTGATCATATTAATTAAAAAGTTTTTTGTATTTTAACATTCTGAATATAATTGTATTGATATCAAAATATGTTTCAATCAATTTTTTTTGTGCTTTGTGTGGTTAATAAAATATTAATTTGTAGAAGTAAAATATTTTTTTATTGTTCATCTCTTTACATTTAACTTTTTCTTATCTTCATATTATTACTTTATCTTTGAGATCACTATCAAATTCTTTTTTCTTACGAACGGTTTTAATTTTGTTTATCTTCAGACTCTTTAAATTAAATAGATTAGTTTAAAATATAGGTCATTTTTGTAAATTCTACTTAAGTCAGAATTAATTATAATAATTTTTTGTGAAAGTTAAAATTTTTTTTACATTTTTCTCTTAAGAAGTTTTTGTTATATTACTCATAATATTAAATACTATTTTATTTAAAAATTAAAAAAATGGGAAAAATAGACGATTCATGTGTTTATACAGCTTTATCTCTAGAAAATCTCTAAAGTCTTACTTTTTTAACCTATATCTATTCATAATAAATTAAGAGTTAATGATTTTTACTCTGAAAACTACATGCAAATCGAATTATTAATTTTTAATTTTTTTCGTTCAATATACATTAGAAATCATAGTAATTAATAAAAGTTCATTTTATAACATTATAAAAATAATCTAATTTCTGAAATAATACTAAAAAATATTGAAAATAGTGTTAATATTTTTAACTTTGAGAATGCTTGTTTTTTCTTTGTAATTTTCTATTTTTATACCAAATGCGTAGGTATTTTTAATGGGAATTTATCTGTATCTGAACAAAAAGTACTTCAATGTACCAAAACAAAAACTTTTTTTGTATTAGTTCACCCACATGTTTTCTATTTATATTTTATTATTTCGATAACACCTGCGGGATTCGAACCAGACACATTCGATCACACAAAAGAATTCTTAAAAAAGACCGTTGACCTTTACTTACCTAAATGCGAAGAACTTGAGCGTTTTTGTTTTGTAAAAGTTTTCGTTATTCTCAGTGTAACTAACAATTTATAGATGTCAGGTTACCATTCTTGAGCTACTTTCATTATTGACGACAAGTGCGTGTCCGTTAATCTTGATCTCTTGGGAATTTTGTTCTCTTTCATCAACAAGAAAATTTGTTCACACAGTACACTAGTGTACGAGTTTAACAACATACTTTTTATGTTTGTGTTACTGAAGAAATCTCTGTTGTTTCGAAGTAATTGCAGAAATATTTCAATCATAAAATGACCGTTTGTTTTTTAGTAATCGACAAGAAAATTTTGAGTTTATTTTTAAGACAATGTTATTTCAATTTTCTGTTTAGTCAGTCACATTCTCTAAATTTTGATTTTGAAACAAATAAATTTGAAATTTAGTTAACTAGGTATTTCATCAATTTGATATTTAATTTTAAAAGCATATTAAATAAGTTAGATGATTGAAAATTGAAGAAATTTTAGATTGTATTTAAAATTGATTCGTTTGGAAATAATTACTACGTCAAAAACGTCACGATTGTAAAAAACGTTCAGAAATAATTGAATATAAAAAAAACTCTTGAGAATATTTCAGTCTGTTTCTTGATATAAAAATATAAATCAATAAAGTATACGCCATTGTTTCAAATCCCACTAATACACAATTACTTTATTATCCAGCTAATTAAATTCAGAACATGACACACGAAAGAAAAAAAAATAAAAACTATTCGTTACAAAACTGACTTGTATTTAATGCAATACAAAAAAAAAACAATACTTTATATATTTCCTCAGGCATTCTTTCGATCTCATTTTCGACCTAATTTCTCTTTTTTCAAATCTATAACGACGTGCAAAACTAATATCACACTGGCTACATTCGTATCGTGATAAAAGTCATATTTGATTGTTGAACGCCGCACTGATGGTGACTCGTTCCTATTGATTTCTTTTTAATTGCAGCCTGTGCGAAACGTGTATCTCGAGTCTTATGTAACATTCATGATATAACTTGATACAACTTGTTACCGATTTGACGGTAGCGATTTCTATAAATCAATCGAAATTGAATTTTCGCCAATTGTATTTTTTTTGAGACTCGTTCGACAGTGATAAATAATTGGTCCAATCAGATTCGTATCGATTTTAACGTCAAACAGTCATTAATAAAATATTTTCAATTATTTATTTGAGATCTTGTCGAAGCATGTGATAAATATAAATGAGATTAACAAATGTGATATAAACCGTAACTATATTGTTAATATATTAGCGTTATCGATCAAATTCATTCAGAAGCGAAATATATAAATCTTAGATAAAAAAAGTAGCTTTGTAACTGTATAATGTATATATATATATATATGTGTGTGTGTGTGTGTGTATAGCTAGATAGATAGATATATTTGTATCTAAACATTTATGTATGTAGAGAAAAGAAAAGAGTGTGAAAATCTGTAATAAAATAAGTGAGAAATAGGATAACTGAAATTTTATATGGATATTAAGAAATAATAGAAAGAATACTGTAAGTTTGAAGTACAATTTATTAGTGAATATCTATTATTTAATGATGAAAAAAAAAATATACGATATAAAGGAAGTGAAATACTCGAATAAAAACTTACTCTGTAGTATTTTGACGTATTCTAAGTTTTTTTTTATAAAAACATATTTATACTTTCAGTTGTCCCGTTAAAATTTGTTTTTTTAATAATTTGAGATATCCAGTATTTTTATTTTTTTTTGTTATCTGTCTTTTTTTCAATATGCAGCTAAGTATGTAATAGATATTATTTTTTATAACCATGGCCTAAGGGCTGAAAATACGTATCATATTTGATAGCCATATACATAAACACATCACTGGCTATCAGAAATAATAGCCATGGTAGTCAATGTGTTAAGGTAGTTTAAGATAACTCGGAAACATTTGTTTTGAATCAGAGTTATCTAAATCTGCTTGAAGATTGTACGTGTGTTGAAACTAGTCGTAGAAGACGGAAACTTAATTGACACAAAAGGACGAATAGCATCAACGCAAGCATATTAAATAGATCACAGACATAAATAATTATAACTTTATTTAATACGATAATATAGAATTAACAGATTAATTAAAATGTTGTTAAAAGGGTTTTAAAAAAATAATATTTACGAAAACGAACAATATGTCATAATACATTAATTATAATTTTATATAAAACTGGATACGAAACAAATACGACACCGTAGCTAAATCCACAAATGAATCTTTTTACTCCACAAATAATAAATATTATTTCTTTTACAAAATCGAACTTTGAATCTTATCGGATTTTTTGTACCTTGGTGTTTTGAAGATAATGACAATATATTCAAAATAGATATAAAAAAGAATCAACAATGATTTATTAAACATTTGATAATTAAATTAGAAACATTTTGTGTGGTTTCTGATCTGAAAAAAGAATTCATTTGTGAAATAAAACTAAACATCTTTAGGTTAAATTATTCTTTATATTAACAATAGCAACACGATTAA
>CM068322.1:21223244-21258244 GCA_034766995.1 Acanthacorydalis orientalis | reverse complement strand
TCATTTTTCAAGCTGTGAGTGAATTAAAACAGAGAGCAATAATAGAGAATAGAGAAAAGTATAGATAGTATTTTTATATTGAAGTTAACACAATGAAAGCAACAATAGAGAGTAACAACAGTAGCATATCTATTCATTGTCCTATTTTTTTTAAAAAATATTGCTGCTCTTAATGGTACCATATAAAGAAAATAAAAATTAATGACTAAAATTTTAACTAGACTACTGTTTTTTTTTTACTGTGTTAATGTTCGATGATAAAATTTGTTGATGATCGATGATAAAAAAATAATACGCATTATTAAAGATTTTCTTTTTAAACTCTTGGACATACAATACTCTTTAAATAAGAAATAATTTCTTAGAAGGAGACACAAAGATAAAGATGACAGATAATTCTGTTGTTTTTTTCATTGTGGCATACAAAGCAGTATTCTGCAGAACTTTCTTCTGTTTTAGTCCTGCCGCTGCCCTCTGTTTTGATTCTGTCACAAACTTTTTTCAGAATTTGTGTCTGCTCTTTTATATATTTGTATTTTTCTGTGCGTGCTGTTTTTTTAATGTCAAAACAATGATCATACTTTTTTATTATCAAGATTTGATGTAAACTCACGTTTTACAATTATCTCAGTACGTAATTAAAATTATTTATGATAAATTTTTAATAATGAAATTAAGTCAACCGTATGATTTAAGTATGCACTATATTATGTACGTAAGTACAATTTTTTACAACTGAAATTAATCGTATTTATGTTTTCAATTTCGTTTATTATAGAGAGGAATCCATTTTTTGGTAAAAATTTGTAAATTTAGATGCATTGAAATGAATTACAAAACGTTTTCATTAAATATTTAAAATAAATAATGAGTAAAAAATTGTAAATATACTCATTTAATTATAGGCTTCAGACTACGATATTTAAGACATAATGAAATATTTAGAATGGATTATCATATAGGAAGGGTTGTACTACAAATTTTTACAATTGGTTTTACAGTAAATCATTAATGGTGTTATGAACTTTTATATCGTTTAAGTCAAAAACTTGTACAATGATGTGAAATGGAAAGAAATTGATTTTTTATTATTATAATGCACTTATACACATTTCAAAATGTATTTTGATAATAAAAAGATCAACTTGAAGAGAAGCATATTTAATTTATTCTAGTCAATATCTTCATTAGCCTATTTGTATGATTTTAGAATCAGTTTTTATAAAAAAAATCATTTTGTTTCTAAAACTAAGATTATAAAAATAAAACTAAAAAGTTGGCATTCGTAAAAAAATAAATCTTAAATTTTTAATAACAATAATTTATTACAAGTTTAATTATTTAAGTCTTATTGAATATTTTCAATCTTATTGAAAGGAAAATAAGTGGAAATTAATGAAGTACGTCTAAATATATTATTTATATATATATATATATATATATATATATATATATATATATATATGTATATATGTATATATATATATATATACACACATATATTTCGTAATACGTGTTTTTCCTTTTCCAGGAGAAAGACAAATATCGAAACGAACAGCACCTGCACTTGCTACCGCAGCGCTAACATTGGAATCATTTCCGTGTTGCCACAAACGCGCTCTGCTTTATCGATCATCCTCTCGCGCGCGCCACCTATAACATATTAAATACACCTAATGGCATGACCTGCAGTCCTGGTGAGAGAGAACAGCAGTGCAACAGCAAGTGCAATCTTACACTCTAATAATTGTTGTTTATTGTTAAAAGAACTTTGTTATAAACGATATATATATATATATATATATATATATATATATATGTATATGTATATATATATATATATATGCTAGTAACAACAAACGGCGAAAACCAGTAAACGGCACTAAAGTAATAAAAACTTTAATTAAACACAGATGCTAAATCTGGATGCAGAGCAATGAATTTGTTTAGTTAAAATTACGTTTTACAAACTTGTTATTTACTAATTCATTACAGTCTTTGATTATTTTTAACAGTTTATTCCCTTTATAACATTTTTAAACCGATACTTCATTACTGCACAATCAAACATTAAACTTTATTTGTATAAAATGAGAATGTTTCCAAATCGTACTTCCAGAACACTTATTAGTTTCTTTAATAGGTATAACAGTCTATGATTTTTATTTCAAATTTTCTTGGGAATAAAGTAGGCAAATTTAGTTTCTTTGAATATTTAATATATATTTCAGTCTGAATTGAAAAGTTCCGGAATAATATCTGTTTTATTAAAAAAATGTTAAAAATTAATTTATTAAAATTTTCAGTATAAACTTCAAAATAAAATAGGATTTCTTTAATATTTCTATTGAATTATATTTAATATAAACAAAAACCTACACTACACATCTTGTACGGAAATTTTTTCCAATTTTAATTTTGATGCATTTAATTGAAAATTATACGGTTTTTGAATTTATTTACATTTTTTCTGTTTTCAAACAGATGAAAATACTTGAATAGCATGGAAATAGTTTTCGTTTCTACGTTTTTTTTAGAATAAAGTGTAATGAGCCGCAAATTCTAATTATATCATTAAATAAAATATATCACATTGATACTT
Organism: Acanthacorydalis orientalis; assembly: GCA_034766995.1. Classification (NCBI taxonomy): domain Eukaryota; kingdom Metazoa; phylum Arthropoda; class Insecta; order Megaloptera; family Corydalidae; genus Acanthacorydalis; species Acanthacorydalis orientalis. The sequence goes on along the minus strand of CM068322.1, from coordinate 21,255,642 downwards.
TGAATAGTTTGATATAACGAGTTATAAAATAATGTTTTTAATATTTAGGAAATTGAATTTTGTTGATATCGGCGATTTTCTGATTAAATTTAACAAAATAATTTTTAATTGATTTATATATATATATATATATATATATATAATATTTATTTTATACAGGATATTGAAATTTTACTTCAATAATAAATTATTAATCTTTGTAAGATTTTCAATTTTTACAGTCGAGTTATGTTAGTTTTATTAAAGTGTTTTTGCGTTGTTTATTTTTCTAATTATTTCATCGTATAAAAAGTTATTGTATTAAGAAGAATATAAGAATTTTTTCTTACTCATAACTTTTATATTTAATAAATTTTTTAATTAAAAATGAATAATTATTTACATTGAAAAATTATAATTGAGTATATTAAAGGAAATTAGTATATATTTTGAAAATCGAATTTAAATGGCTTGTTTTATTTTAAAATATTGTAATGAATATACTTCAGTACAAAAATAGCAGTTTAGTTTTCTGTACAAATCAGTTTACTGAAAGTTAAATTCATAATATGATTTTATAATCATATTATGAATTTAACTTTCATTCTATGACACCAGATTATTCGGGCGTCATAGAATTCAGTGATTTTAAATAAAAGTTAACGAACGAGTTATCTAGTTTAAAAAGTTTACACAACACGGATTTAGAATATAGTGGAACTGACTTCATTAAGTCTACGAATACAGTCAACAATATTAACGATTTTTTTCCTTTTACAATTAGCTGTATACGGAATCACATAACAATATAATCTAATTATTTCCAAGATAATATGTGGTAGATATATTTATTAAACACCCATCCTACGTCAATATTAATTATTTCCAAGATTACTAGTTGATTCATTCACAATTAAATAAATGCAGTCAAGCGTAAACACTTCCTCGATCTGTTGACTAAATTATAATGCAATTACGTCTCTATCAATATTTGAATAATAATGTTAAATTCATTGTTATGTACAGACAAATTTCAATTATATCTGTTTGGAATAAAACAAAATGACAGTGTTATGTTTGGTGTCGGTATATTATCAATATTTAAGGTTTTGAATATACACACATATATAAACTCATCCATTAATATATATATATATATATATATATATATATATATATATATATATATACATATATACGTTTATATATACTGAAATGGAGCGAGATTGCGTCCAACTCTTATTGCTCATTTGAAACCATCCCACTTCCTTTTTATGTATATTGAATAACCTCGGTTCGTCTTCAAAATCGGTTTAAAAACCGTTTATTTTTTAATGGAATCTATGTATGTAAGTATATATATATATATATAAATTTATTTATTTGAAAAGAGAAAATATTTCACAAATCACATGATTATTCGTTATGAAATCTTTGCAAATAATTTTTTAACGGTATTTATAAATTGCGAGATAATTAGATATTTGAAGTGTGTAATTGATTTTTTCTTTACTTGTAAATAATTGAAAAAAATGAACAATATAAATATAATGAAAAGTTATTTTTTCATTATAGATAAATATTTATTAATTAAATTGAATAACAGGACCGGTTAAAATATTTCACTGTTTATTTTTTTGTGTAATCTTTAAACTATATTTAAAGTAAAATATTATTGTATTTGAGTTGAGTTCAAATAAATTAAGCTGTATTCCAGTTTTTAATATTTTTAAAATATTTTACTAAATTTAATACAAGCATGTGATTTAGTATTTAAAAAATGTTGTAAAAGTGTGAAATAGAAAATTACAATACTTATTCAGAACTTTTATATTAACTGGAAATTCAATAATTTAGAAATTATTATTCTTAAGATTTTCAAATAAGACCCTGCGTTAAAAATATTTGAATATTTATAACAATTATTGGAAAAATTAATTATTGTACCATTTTTATAGATTATTTAAATTTATTTCTAAAAGAATGCATTTTACATTTTATGGATGATTTTAACAAAGATCTTTAAAAAATCAATATTCTTATATATATATATATATATATATATATATATATATATAAATATATATATACACACATACATGTTCGTATTTGTTTAAGTAAGACAGTTTTTGATTTTAGTACATACGTTTAATTATTTGGAAACGTAAACATTATTGAAACTTGCTTTTATTTAATACAATGAAAAGTAAAACGTGATTTTTTTCTATAACAGTAAAATATATATATAAATTTTTTTGTAAGGAAGTTTTCATAATTCTTCAATATATATATATATTGTGTATAATATTGAGTTACGGCTATACATTATTTACATTATAATTATAGACTATAAACAAGTACAACTATGTTGCTTCAACGTATATAGTATAAATATATAAAGTTATACTAAAATAATATACTATACATATAATAGATGTTGTTATAAGATTTCGTGTATTTTATTCCGAAAAGTTTCTAATTGCAAAACATAATACTAGATATATTTATAGACATTATTTTTAAATATTCATAATAATGAATTTCATATGAAAAATGTACCAAAAAATACTCTTCTAGAATGATTTGATAATAATTTTAAAACTGAATCGTTAAAAAAGATAAGATAACAAAAAAGAAACCTAAACAGATAAAAAGCAGAAAAAGACTAAACAGTTTCATGGAAACAGCTTTGTTTTGTGTTTATTTCTAGAAAATGATATCAAGACAACTTTGAATAAAAATTTCCCTGAAAGAAACTTAATTAAAAGATTCGTTTAATCTTAATCTGTTTTTATTATTAAGTTCGTTTTATATGAACGAGGAAAATTATAATAAAAATGTACTGTGAATTATATAGTTATTTCGACGAATTCAGTCTCTTTTACCCACATAAATTCATTATATTATTACATTGAAATTAACTACACTCGTTTGGTCGATAAATTCTCACAAAAACAAAACGGATTCAATTATTTTTGTAAATTAATTAACTAATATTGATTATCCGTACAGAGAGGTATATTTTTTTTGTAAACAGTGTATAAAACAATAACTGGATATTATTTTGAAAAGTATTTTTATTTCATGTGAATTATATTATACAGCATTATATATGTATATATATGTGTATATATATATGTAGAAATGTTCTATTTCAGTTAAATTTAATTCGAAAATTAAATATACCAAGAAAATTTAATTTTCATAATATTCGACGAGATAATTTTTCTCTAGTTGTTTATAGAAATTCAGTAATTAATTGTTTTTTTTTTTTTTTTGTAAATCCTGCAGCTACGTATGAACTCGTTTCTTTTATGAATGGTTTCTAATTTTGTTATTTTTAGGTAAATTTTCAACTGAGTATTTAAAATCTAGTATCTTATAGCTTTCTATTTATTTAGTTTAAAATCTACCTAAAATAATAAAGTTTCAAATTGGTTACTGCGACCTCCAGAATTTGCATAAAATAATCATGAAAAATTCCAACATCTATTTGTTTAGAAATGCACGATTACTAACATGAAATATAAAGAGGATCAGAAATATAGTACAAATATTTGTCGAATTTAAGTTTAATTTACAGAGGAATATTTAAAAAAGTGCTGTTTTATACGCTTTTCTAAAAAGTTATCTCATTTTAAAGATAAAATTTAAAATAATACTAAAATAGGACCTTTAAAATCTTTTCTTGAAATTAATTATATTTTTGATATGTATATATATATACATATATATAAATTATAATTTGAATTTCTTTCGTATTTTAAAGTCTGATCATTCTCAGAAAATTTTTTTTGCACCTTAGCGTTTTAAAGATGATGGAATCGACATTTAAAGGCGCATAAGCAACAATGAAAGATAATCAATAATTAGTTATTGAACATTTTTGATCAGATTTTTTTATTTGTCAGTGAATGGAAACTTCTTTTGTGAAAGTGAATTTAACCACAGTGACAAAAACAGGGTATTAATTTGAAATTAGAATACATATTCAAAAATAGTTGAATTGTAAAACGTTGGAAATTGGAAGACTGTTCTTCCTGCGCTATTTACTTTAGAAAATCGAGATTATTTATATATTTATTTAGTAGTTGATTTATATCAACAATCTTCATCTTAAAATAGACGATCTTTCTTATTTTAATGATTAAAATATATTAGGGTTCAAAAGACATGCATATTTTTATAGTAAAATAAAATATCACGTTTTGTTGTGGCTCATAGAATAATATAACATTATCATAAATAATATTAACATTCTAGCGACTTCTAGCTATGTACATAAATGCGGAGAATCATAGTATTTAAATTTTTAATTCGACTTTTAACAACACTTTTAATACATTTTCATTCATTATGTATAAAAAGTATTTCTTAGATTTTTCAAAATAAATGATTGATTAGTAATTTATTTCAGAATTACACGAGCTTAGAAATTATACTTTTTGCTTTTCCCAAGTTATAATATATAATATGAAATGATATTCAATATTTTTTTAGTTCAAATGTATTTTCTATAAAACATTTATATTCCATATTATTTTGCGTTCGAATTTCATAAAAAAATATCATTTTTTTCAGTTGTAAGTTATTTTTGTTATTGGTCCACAACAAAAGGACTTAGTATTTAATAGTTAAATATTTATATATTTCATGAATGTGTTTCAATTATATTATATGAGTTTTTACATTGAAAATAATTAGTTTTGTCAGATAAATTCATTGTGTTTTTCCGAATATACTTTTTTTATTGAATTAAAATTTTATATAAAATAGAAATATTTTAAAATTGTTTTCAAATCGAGATTTTAATTGATATCAAGTTAGTAATAAAGTACAAATAAACATGTATATATAGATATCTATATATAGATATCTATATATATATATATATATATATATATATATATATATATATATATATGTATATATGTATAGATATGTATGTATAGATATGTATATATATATATATGTATGTTTAAGTACATAATATATGTAACATAACACTGTATGTAGATACGTATGATTGAGTACATAAATTGGTTTATATGAAAAACGACATTTTTTTTAATTAGAAATTTGTTTTTGTCTAGATTAATTAAAATTACCTCTACTCTCAAACACTTATTGATCAGATAATGTTAAAGCGTTCTAATTGCCATTAAATTCTTTCAAGCTATAATTAAACTTGTCAACTTGTCCGGAAACGTATTCACTTTCATGAGTTCAATTCGACATTCTATTGATAAAAAAGCACTTTCAGTATGAGGAAAAATAATTATGTTGTATATAAAGTCAGTTTTATTTTTATTTTTTTTAATTATCTGATATCATTTTTTCCATTAAATGTCATCTTAAAAAATATATCAAAGTATCTTGAACCTACATAGTTATATATTATGTATGTATATATATATATATATATATATATATATATATATATATATATGTATGTATATATGTATGTATGTATGTATATATATATGTATATATATGTATATATATACATATATATATATATATATATATATATATATATATTTATGATTGTGTGTTTCATCTGAAATTCAAACATCGCTACTCAAATTTCAAATAATCATTAAATATTTATTTACGTTTGAAATATCTATTCACTAGCTGTAGTACTTTTTAATTAATTTAAATTTGAACGTTTTTTTCCATGAAAACATCGATACATTTTTCAATATACTGAACATAATCAAAAAGTTCGTTTTGATTAAAAACATGTCCTTTTATACACGATAAAGGTTTTACCAACGTTCACTCATTTACAAGCAATTTGTATAATAAATAAACATATAGACAGTTGCTGTGGTGATGGAGTGTTTAAGCTTTCAGTATCGAATAATGTATAAAATTATTTAGTTCAAAGTGAATTTGTCACGATCAGAATTTTTCTTTCAATGTTATATTTTCAATTTATACGAAAATCAATTTAAAAAACGTATCCCCTTTCTTTAAGATTAGAGTTATGGTCTTGTATGATGAAAATTATAATTGTCATTCAAGTGTTTGATGATCGATTCTTTTCATGTTGAATATTCTGTTCAAAGAGTTTGGTTAATTCGTTATTACAGCATTTATTAAGTTAAACTGGTTATCAATACGTCAATCATTCGAAATTGTTGAAGTAATTTTAGTCATAAAATCAATATATTTTAACAGTGATGGAGAGATGTTAAGAGATATATAAAAATTATTTCCATATTCATCAGTTATTTTTTGGAACAAGTTTGTAACATTAATAAATTACAATTATCATGATAGGTAGTATGAATTATTACTAGCCCATACATATAAATAATAGAAAACTATCTAAATTACTGATTATTACTTCAATAAAAAAAGAAAATAATTTTTGAAATTGTAATTTTCTATTTTCATACCTTTGATCTTGTCGATGTATTGTTTTGATGATCTATAAAATCACTTGATTATTTATTTGCCTCAACTTTTTTTGATATTGAGTTATTGTCAGGTAATTTTGTTAAACTGATGTAAGTTCATCAATAAGCTATCAGGTTACAGAACTAGAAGCTCAAAATTTGTAACAAATCCACACAGATAAGAATTTGAGATATTTAAGAAGACCAATGCTATTAGGTCTAATATATGTGATTTTTATAAGTTCCGTGTACAAAATAGTAAAAGTGTAATACAATTTTTTTCCTATTCCTTTCAAATTAATTATTACAACTATCTGATACATATTTATATTTTTTACTTAAATTCAATACTTTTTATTACTTTGAATCAAAAAAAAAATCATTTAAATTAACAAAATTGTTTCTAGTTGAAATTTGAATATCTTTGCATTTGGTTGTCAAAATAAAATGTGATTTATAAAATAGAATAGTTATTAATGTCACATTTAAGGTTTTCATTATTATTTAGTCCTCTTATCATTTATTTTACTGTTTATACAAACAAATATTTATAAATTTCAAATTTTGACTACCTTTACTTGATATTTTACGCTCAGTAGATTCCTAATGGTTTTATTAATAAATAAACTGAAAATTTAAGTATTATATTCAAAGATCACTGATATTACTAACTTAATACATTTTATTAAAAAAACATAATTATTTTTTTAATCTAATTGATGTCAAAAATTATAAAAAAGAGCACAATTCGTTTCTTACCCGACATAATAATCTTAATGGAAAAAAATAACTGAAAACTGTCTGGATGCTTTATAATATTAAAACCAGATTTCAGTTTGAAAGTATTAAAAATCAGTAAATATTTTAATAATAATATGTTGAATGAACTACTAATTAAGTATCAACCGACACAAAGAGATGGAATTAGAATGTGTCTGTGATTTCATCTACAGTTACCTAATCAATATTTGTTTATTCGTTATTTTTTTATTTTTTCCGATGTATGTATGTATGTATGTATATGTATGATTCTATGAAAATATATTTGAAAATTAGAGTTAATTGAAAAATAACGAACTGTCATATATTCATATATTTTTGTACGTATTAGATGTCAGTACGTGTATATGTGTATATGTGTATATGTGTATATGTATATATATATACATATATATATATATATATATATAAAATGAAGCTTTCGTTAATTGAATGTTTCTGTCAAGCTTGTAAACATGCAAGAACACACAATATATATAATATATACCGATGAATCAGCACGTCAATATAAGCTCAGAAAATAACGTGCTAGTTATATACGTGGCGATGGGAATTAAATCCATATAAGAAACTGAAACTTCTTAGAGTCATTGAAAAATATCTTATATATGTGTACCTGCAATATTCTCTTCGAATATAGATTTTCGATAACGGCTCTTTTTCAGACCGGTTTCGCTATAAAACGTTCAAAAATAAACCATAATAATAAAAAAAGATAATGGTCTCAGCGTAGTCCAGCTTGAACGTTACTGGACTTTTTGCTTGAGATATTTGACATATGTGGTTTATCACATAAAACTATGTTATAGCAATGAACTAAGAACAGCATTCGAAATGTGTACAATAAAATAAGCGAATGGGTATATAAAAATAATCAGGATAAATATATTTATGGAAAAATCGATAAATCAAATATACACACACACACATCTATATATATATATATATATATATATATATATATATATATATATATATATATGTATATAGTTATATATATGTATATAGTTATATATATATATATATATATATATATAGTTATATAAATAGATATATAAATAGATAATATATAATAAAATTTCTGACAACAAAAAATCCATCAGTGATTTTTTTAAGCAGTATTATATTATGGTTTCCTTAGTTCCTCATTTAAATAAGAAAATTGTGATTTTCAGAATAGTTGTTTTATATTTATAACATACTATTTTGAATATGTCTGTCAACACAATATGATTTTTCAAATAATCAATATTTTATAAAATAACAATTTCATAATTCTTGTCTGATAATTATCTTCGATCAAAATGTAAGATTATGCGTATATATTTATTTGTTAGAGGAACTGTAAATATTTGTTTTTTTTTTTTTAAATTGAACTATTTAAAAGAATTAAGGTTGTTATTTAGAAAAAATACTTTTTCACTTTTTAATTAATTATATAAATTCTTTCAATTTGAATGTTTTTCGTAGAACAAGATTTTTTTAAAAATAGTAATTATATAAAAATTTATAGATTTTGAAGAAAAATAATAGCACTTTTGGCCATCTAAATAATCATGAGCGACAATTAAAAGTAATAAATAATCAATTAATAATGAACATTTTAATCAGGAAAAACATTTTCTTTCGTCAGCTGAGTAAAAATTAAGTTTTGAAAAACACTATGGTGTCATGTAGAGTAAAATTATAAACAAAACATTACTAAAAGAGACTCAATAGTTAAAACAATTAAAATACAAAAAAGTCAATATGAAATTAAAATATGAAAAACAAAATTTTTTTCAATTCAATGAGTCGCTACTGTAAACTTCCCTTTGATTTCCTTTAATTGGATTATTTAATATATTATAAAATGTTTAGCATTCAAAAATCCTTTTTGAATCCCAATCAAAAACTTATAACTGCATTTATAAATTGCTTATTACCTTTATTTTTGTATTATGTAGAAATATCTTTCATTTTTAACCTATAAAGTACTGATATTTGTTGTTCAGTTCTTAATGATATTTTTATTTACTACAGTTTATGCTCTTCAAAAAGTTAAATGATTATTTTAGGTTGTTAATTTAATACTTATGTTATCTTTAATTATCTGATGACCTTTTTTAAGAAACGATCATCTTATACAGACTAGTTTTCAATTGTTTGATATAGTCAGTAATTTTTAAATTATTGTCTTGTCTCACGTTCTCTTTGATATATTTATTCTTATTTATATATATATATATATATATATATATATATATATATATATATATATATATTGACAGATTCATTTCTGAACCTTGTTGAAAATATATTTATCGACATCCGAATAAATTTATTTTAATCAGAAAACAAAATAATTTATTTGTATTATAAAGCACACATAGATATATCCTCATAGCATTAAATAAAACAAATTTTTGGTTATAATATACGTAGACATTTATTGTTATACGTTGCATGCAATTCTATAATAGTCAAATTTTATGATATAATAGTGTACGGAAAAATATATACGCGATATATCAATAAATAATCTAAATTATTAAATTATCAGTGTATATATAAAATGAGTTTTATGAATCATAACAATAAAATCTGATTATTGAACTCTAGATCTTTATATATTTTTAGTATTGATAATGATATCTTACGAATGAGATATTATTTTCAAAATTAGGAACAAAAATTGGTCGATATAAGATTTGTAAATTTTGGCATACTGATTGATACTAAATTGTATACTTGAAATTTACATTAGTATTATTGTTTTATTTTATGAAGCTATTAACTGTTTATGTAAATTTTGAAAATGGAAATAGATAATGTAAATATGATGTGTATAAATTCCGAAATCATAAAATTTTCTGAATAAGTTCATTCTAGTCTAAAGCTTTATTTTGCAGAATTAATAATCAAACATTATTTTTTATAATGCCATAGTGTGTATTTTTGATTATGTCAGTGTTTTTAAATTAATAGAATACAAAAAAAAGAAAAATAGATTTCATAAAACATGATAATTAATTTTTTAAAAGTATACTTGTATTATTTTCATTTTGAAAATATTTTAATTATTTTTGTCAAAATGGTAATTAATTTTAAAGGCAGATAAAAGATATATATTATTTAAAAGTAGAATATTTACTATCAAATGTAAAATTAAAAAAAAATTGTTATAACTTGCAAAGAAAGAAAATTTAATGTGTATTTTCATACTTTTTATAACAAAATACTATTAATTATCAAGACATTATTAAAATTTGAAATATTTCTTTGAAATAAATTGAAATGAGACAATTTGCATTAATTTTTAGTAAAACTACTATATATATATATATAATATAAGAATTTCAATACTTACATAAATAAAAAAAAATCATAGAACTTTCTTCGCACTATACTCAAATAATAACTTCATTAAAATTCAAAACTGTTACTTCTTTACCAAATAACTATGATTATTAATTAATAATTTTATTTTAATTAAAAGTTGAGTTTAACCTTATTTATTTCAATATATTCTCATAAAAAAAGCAATTTTAATAGAAAAAGTAGTTGTTTATTTCTATTTAGCTTTGCATAAAAAGCTTCAACAGAAAGAAGACTCGGTATTAAGATGGCAATACAAGTTAATTAGTTTTTTTAATTCACGTATATATATATATATAGTATATTTTTAGTTCTTAATTTATTAAATATCTAGAAAAAGAGAATTATCTCTTATTCGTTAGTATATTTCCTATATGGCTTAATTAGTATTTATTTAGTTATAGAGAAATGAAATCAGTTTACTTAAATCAGTTTATTTGTATTAATGAAAAAAATAATTAAGAAAACATGTAAAAAATTGTTACGCAAGAAGAAAATAACATTTTTACATAAATTATTTTTACATAAATGAAATAAATACTTTTATGGTATTTTTTAAAAAAATAAGTTTGTAGATTTATCTTAAAAAGAACGCTTTTTGAAATAGTTGTTATTTTTTGTATCCAAATAAATTAGTAACAATTCTAATCGAAAATAAAGCACAATTATTGATATTTAGAAAAACGACTTCAGAAAAAGTTTGTAAGATATAGATAAGTAGTCTGATTAAAGAAGTTTGTTTTTATGGTTAAATTTTCTCTTTGATTTAAATTAAATAGAAATATATAATTAAATTTGTTGATATTTTTCGAAATTAACAAATAAGTACCATTTCTATTTTAATTCATTTCGGTTTAATAGAAGAGTTATTATTCATTTAAGTATATTTACTTAATACAATGAGTTTGAAATTAAATTTTTGTCAATGTTATTTTTCATTAAATTTTTTTTTAATTGTTAAGCAACGCTTGATTGATCGATTATTTGGGGTTTAAGTTTGTGTCGATACCTAAGGTCATTAACAATCGAGTAAGGCTCAACTTTTGCATAACTTTCAGATGCTAAAAATTAAAATAAATTTTAAAATCATTTTTCTTAAAATAATATGTTAGGTATGATTGAAAGTCAATAATTTTTTTTATCTTATTTATATTCTGATATAGTTGTTGCTCTAATATATTTTATAGATAAACAACATTATTTGATTTTATCTTCCTTCAATCTTAAAAATACATTTTTTTACTTTTATGATAAGAACTATATTTCAATCTTATATTGTCAAATATTTATTTTTCTATCTGAGGATCTTATAAGACTTTTAAAGTATTAAAAAAATATTCTCGACCTAATTAAAAATGATAATTGCATCAAATTGAATTCAATTAGGAAACACAGTTCTTAAACTATTACATGCTTGCTATTAGCTACTTATTCAAATTTAAAAATATAAATGTTATTTGAACAGTACATTGATAATTTTGCTGAATTTCATAACGTGTTTCAGAACTCTTTCATTATATGCATTACCCATTTATGCATGCAACTATCTCAATTAACTTTTTTCTGAAATCTCTTTCAATTAAGAACAGTATAACTCTTGTTACTTTTTTATTATTTGTACTACTTTAAGAGATTACAGTCTTGCTCACTTAATATAATATAATTTTTCAATAAAACATTTTCTCTTAAAGAATTAATATTTTAGATTAAGATGCTACTTTAATCAAATATCTTATCAAGATTTATCGTCTTTTATAAAAATAACTATTGTAGCTTGTTGTTTTTAATTAAATTGTGTATATATATATATATACATTTAAAATTTTGTTGAAGGTATTTTTGTGCTATTTTTGAAACAATTTTCAAAATATCTATATAAATATATATTTTTCATAAATGTGTATATATAAACAAGATATATTTAAAATTTTGAAATATTAAATATATTAGTATCAAAAAAATTTCAATAAAAGCAAAATTTTTAATAGACATGTTTGTTAATCAACGGAAATATCTTTATCTAGTTAAAATTTTCAATTAAAATTTAACTAGAAAACTTATTTTGAAGTATATTTTAAAAGTCATTAAAAAGGTTTTGTAAATAATTTTATTAAAGATATTAATGATCCTTTTCAGTCTTGAAAGAGAAACAAGTCTATTATATTTTCTTACAGTTTAATGCCATTAAGGGTAAAAAAATAATTTAATGCTTGAGAAACTTAATACACTCTTGATAATTTTGAGATAATAAAAAAAGTATCTTTTAAAGTATTCCTCCTACATAAGAACATGCTCTGTATCTGAACATCTGTGTAAAAAATATATACAGTGCTTTTAACAATATTAATTTTAATTTTTTAAAAACTGATTCATTTTATTCAGTTTTTATCATATATATTTTTGTAGTCTTTTCAGAAATTAATTTTATATTTGCATAAAAGAATTATTTAGTTTGCTAAAATCTATAAATAATTCTTAAGATAGTTACTAGTACTGAATATAAAAGAGTGGTAATAAGAAGCCACTGTTTGATTTGTGTATTCAGTAATGAATGAAAATTACTTTTAAGGTTTAATTAAATTGAAGTAATATTGAAAGCGTTATCGAGAAAAAAATTAATTAAATCCTACTTTGTTTTAGGGACCGGAACAAATGTTTAAACAAAGTCGCTGGATTTAAAGAAATCTTTATTAAAATCGTGCTATTGTTACAATGTAATTAATTAAAGTGAGTTGAAAATTGATATATTAAAATTTAAATCAAATCGCGGAAAAAAATTGTGGATAAAAATTCTGTTCGAATAAAAAGAAGTAACATTAAAATAATATTTGATGTTTGAACATAAAGTGTTGTACTTCAGTGTATTGATGTGACTAAAAAAATGTGTAATATTGTTCAGTGAATTGAAAACAACTGCTGCCAACATTGAAATGGCTAAGTTCCTGTTTACATCGCTGTGTGGTGCCGTCTTCATATTGTCTTTCGGTGAGTGAAGTTTCCTTTTGTTTCAAAACAAACATTTTTTTTACAGAGTATTTTCGTTGGCTGAACTTTTTGCTCGGGAATTTCTCGCTAATGAATATTGTTTTTCGAAAGTTTTCTTCTTGTTTCTTCGTTTCTGGTTCATTAACATAATTTAGATGTTTTAGTCAATTAACTGTGAATTGCTTTGAATATCGACGTATATTATTTTGATTAATTTTTTTTCTTCTTCCATTTAAGTGGTTTTACAATGATGAATGAATAGATGAATGTTTCAATTCGAAATTTAAATTTATTTTCTGGGTACATCTGCAATTCATTCAAATTAACATTTACTACTGTAATTTGAAATAATCATTTCTTTATCAATTAATTTTCATTGTTTTTAATTTTGGTGAATAATCGAATTATATATTTTTGTAACCCCTGAAGAATATTTTTATAATATTATTCTATCAATTAAATTTGAATTTACATTTATATATATATATATATATATATATATATATATATACAATATAAATGTTTTTGATACGAAACAAACTTTTTAAAGAATTTCAGTATACTTTTATTCGATTTAATACAGCCGTATTTTTGTAATATTTTTATAGCTGTTTCTCAAGCCAATTTATGCTCTCTCTCGTTCTCTCTCTCTCTCTCTCTCTCTCTCTCTATATATATATATATATATATATATATATATATATATATAATTAGATACTGAAATATTGAAATATTTTTTTGTTAGATTTTGACTATTCGATAAGTTTGTACTATATGTCTATGTTCGCAATTCAAAACAGTTTTCAATGAATTTACCAAAATAAAACAGAATAACTTAATTTTCATTTCTTTAAAAATTAATATATAATATTAACATTATTTCTTAGTAGAGACTTTGCCGCTGACCCTGATTGAGGTGCTCGTTAAGAACTAAAGAGCTCTGTCCCACGTTCTATAATGCTTTCTCCATCCTAACAAACAGACAGATTAACAAATTATACCCACAATTAATCCGTATAAAATATAAGACGTAATTTTTATCAAAAAATTTTACAAAAATTAACGTAACAATATATAATATTAAAATATCTAATAATTTTTTTACTCTAAATTTGCAGTGGATACAATATTTGAGTAAATTTCTTATCCATTTTATACCGAAATCGTATACCCACTTTCGTTGTACATTATGGCTCATCAAAGAGAACACTAATCTCGTGATTTATATCATGCAATCAAAACAGAGACCACGTGATCGATATCTATCAACAAGAGAACGAATAAAATGCACGCATAGCGGCGAGATTATTTTTTAGTTACAGAAGGATTTATAAAAAAGAAGTATTATCTGTAACAATTTATTCTCATATCAATTTTTCGATTCATAATTAGTTTTAAGTCTTCAAAGTAACAATATATAGGGAAATTATTAAATTTTTACAATAAGATATTTTTTAACAAAGTAAGTAATTTATTATAAATTATTTACAGAAAACTATTGTTATCTAATTTGCTTAATTAAATAATATAGACAGTAAAAAAAAACTATATAATAATATAGTAAAGGAAACAAATATACAACGAAATATACAGACAATTTATATATATATATATATATATATACTGTTCTAAATTACTCACCTACCATCTTGACGACTTCTACATATTTACACTTTTATAATAAAAGCCTATCTATCTTGATAACATAAAACGATGTAGCTGTACTAGTGCAGACATTAAATGGTGCAAAATATGATTATTTATTTATACTATAAAGTGTTCTTTGCAGTTTACGAGATGCTCAACAAAATGGTGCTGAGTTTACGTATACTTTTTTATGATGTTGCCGTGTTACTCACAGTAATCAAAAAATGTTATGAAATTTTATTAAGTTTTCTTTATATTCCAATGTTGTAAGAACATAATTTATCGCAATACATCGTTAATGTTGTAATTATTTATAATTTATATATATATATATATATATATACATTATATATAAAAAAATGTATATAGTAATGGATGAAATTTTGTTCAGTGATTCATATGAGGGTTATATCGACTTTTTTATTTATATATTTTTCTGTGAGTTTTAACTGTAAATATATAAACTGCCCTTAGTTTCAAAAACTAATTTATCCTCAATTCTGTTAAAATAAAACAAATTAAATGTTACCATAAATATTTTATTTTTTTTATTCTTGAAAAATTTTTGCATAGAGTAATCTAATTTTTATATAGGTTGACATTAAATAATTCTATTCTCACTAGTAAATTTTATCTTTTGATCCTCTTATGTGACTCCAGTTTGGTTTTGTTAAGTTTATTGAAATGTAAAGTTATATTTAATTGATCTAAAATTCACTTAAGTTTATATTAGTTGGGTTAAAAAACTTATTTTTCCGCAACAATTATAAAATATAAAATTTTACATTTTGATCAAAAATGCTCTCTTGTGCCTAGTTTAACCTTTTTCTGCCTTACAAGTTTCTTATGTACCACCCAAAATACCTTTTAAATATGAATTTTTGAAGTCATTTATTAATGTTAACATATTTTTCTTAAAAATTAAGATAAATTCGCAATTTTTTTGTAAAACGTTTATAGTTTTACATAAGAAATAGAATAATTTCCATAAATTGAAAGATTGTAATCAATAGTAAAAATGTTTTTTCTTAGGCAAAATTTTCACTTTTTTGAGGAAATGAAAACAATTGTATTTAATGGAATACAAAGTATATGCACTTTTTAATAAAATGATATAAATAGAAAGCTTATAGTGAGTGCACTGAAACACAAGTCAATATGTAAATCGGTGTCATTAACTTTGGGTATTTGCACTTATCTGAGAGGAAATTTATTGTTTGTTCCTGTTGAGTGGAAATTTTTGCTACTATGAAAATTCATTTTATAAAAATAAAGTGTAGTTACATGGGTTAAAAATATATTGAAAAGCCGATGTATCGGCTCAAGGTATTTCTCGGGAAAAATGGAGTGACGATATATCGGTTCTATGGTACTAAGAAGGTTAAATTACGTATAAAGCATTTAATGTAGAATAAATGTAACTAGAGAATTATACTTCGTTTGGTAATTGAAAAAATAATATGAATTTTAAATTAGATTAAAAAAATAAGGGAAAAAGAATAATTATAAATTCGATATTTTATAAAAATGCTTGAATTTAGGATAATTTTTTTCTTTATGAAAATCTCCAAGCTTTTAGTAGAAGCTTTTAAAAATAAATAGTTTGTTTTATGATAGTTTTTAAAAATAAATTTGTATGTAATTATTTTATCACTTTTTAGTTACTTTCAGTCATATAATTCAAATGTTATAAATGGACATATTTAATTTTTCTATTTTATTTACTGAATTTTTAACATTTTTGATTCTTTGACAAGTGTCTTGTCTATGAAATTAGTTTAATATTCCGTATTTTGTAGATTAAATGGTGTTATTTTTGAGAGTACTCTTTGTTCATTTTAATTTTTCATTTGTACTTTACATAGTTTCATAAATATTTTTTTATACTGCTTTAAATATAATTTTGAAAAATACTTAAAAAGTTTTAAAAAATTTAAAAAGAAAATAAAAAAAAATAGTTAAAAATTTGTTTGTACCTGATCTGATCTAGATAGTAGACAAATTCAAAATAACATCAATAATAAAATCTCTTTTTCGTTTCTTGCATTTAATATTTATTATTCGACCGAGTAAAGTAGACGTTTGTTTAATGAAGTTTCTGTACAAGAATAAAATTTATCTAAAATGTTTGTCATTTATTTATCTTTCACTCTTCTTGTTCAGCCATAATATTCAGTACAAAATTCAAATAAGAGATTATTGAATATAGTTCGAGCGTATGTAGCCGTATATTAAACGCTCGTGTTCATGTAAACGCATGAAAGCAAGTAAAGTACATAAAGTTACGATAAAACTTCCACGACAAAATAATTCATAGTGAACCGCAGTGCATGCAGTCTTTAAAACGAAAGCTGCCGTAGATTAGAATCGCTAAAGCTCGCCGAAAAACACGACAGCCGTCTCTTTCGGCACTGGTAACTAGTCTACTCGATCCGATGTTGACATTAACCAGATTCAAAGGCTTGGAATTAGAATAACAAATGATTTCCGGCGGAAGGTAGTTCTAGCTAGCTAGCTAGTCGTTCGGCTGACAGGGTGAGGCACGGCACCCACTACGAACGAGTCGGATGGAACACGGTGGTTCCGCGAATGGTGTTATTTGTATGGTTGGATGGGGGTCGGGTGTACGTCGACGTCGAGCGGGACGTCACGTCGTTCGTTGGCTCACCACCCTGCATCGCGACGCTGGCACTCGTTGTCGAAGTCGACAACGAACTCGGCAGCTATGACGAAGAACCGTACAACGCCGTCAGCGAGCTCTTTATCTGCATATTCATGCGGTCGTATTAGTTGTTCGTGTGGTGCGTACTCGCGCCCGATCACACTTCATCATCATCGTCGTTGTGTTGTTGCTCCGAAATCATGTCGTTTGACGTCATACGTCACACGATGTTAGTTCATCGGTGTTCTGATCGTTGGGTTCACTGAAAAAGAGGAACGTGTTAAAAGTCAACCGGATGTTTACTTCGTACGTTGAGTTGTTAAGCATGTAGGTACAGTTTGTATACAACGAGTTTTCGGATTATTTCGTCGAGAAAATCTGATATTCCTTTGAAAAAAACGTTTGACTTTGATATATGAATCTCGAATGAAAAATATTTGTTTTCGATAAAAAATCATTGTGTATCAGAATTTTTTATAAAATTATACACAGTATGCGTTTCTGATTCGTTTAATTCAAATTAATATACATTAAAAACTAATATAAAAATATTTGTATTTTTGAATGAAATTATGATAAATTTATTTATTGAAATTTAATAAAAAAATATTTACTTTTGTTTACAATCACAATATGTAGATATTATTCAAGTTAACGGTTTTAAAAATCAATCTTTTAAAAACTACATTTATTTTTCATTAAAAATAAGTAAAAATCCATTTTTGTGTCACGTGACAAATTAAGCAATATTTACAACATTTTTTTATTAAATTTAAATATGTTCTCAGATTATCTCTATTATCAGAAACTATTATATGAATCACAGATTTAAAAAAAAATATTTCATAAAATATATTTATTAATCTACCAGAGGTCTATGTCTCTACACGCTACACTCGCCAACCCCCGGTTGGGGGGCTCCGCTCTTATCTTGTTGACACACGCTCGTCCCTAACAAACAACATAAATTAACAAATTTACGCACAAATAATTTGCGTAAAATGTAAGTTATATTTTTTATTGGAAAAGATTATAAAAATTAACAACAAAATACAATATTAAAATGTGTAACAATTTTTTTACTCTAAAGCTTTAATGAATACAATATTTCGAATAACGTATCAGTTTTGCATTGAAATCGTATACACTTTTTTCGTTCTACACCCTGGGAGAGCTACATACATGTGACTGATTTCAACCTATAAGAACATAAACCACACGATATCCATGACCAAATCATTGATGATCGGGAATAGCTAACGTACTACTTGTAGTGTGTAGTGGAGGAACGGCGTTGCGACGAGATGATTTGCACGAAAAATAAAAAGAAATTGTTTTATGGAAATTTTACGATGGAATTATTTTTTATATATAGAAAGGTTATACACCAACTAACATGTGGAATAAATTTACCACAACTATATTTTCACCCTGCTGATAATAAAAAATTAGATTAAACTTAGTGTCTTTTTCAAATTTATCGCGAGTGTATAATTCAACCAATCTTTCCAATATTTGAAACACCCTACAAAGTGTCAATTTGAAACTTAACAGCCGAAATAGACTACTATTAAATATATCTGACTTTGTTTTATTGCTGATTTTTTGCTACTGTATTTTTTCTATATCTATAGTTATATTAACAGAAAAATTAACACTTCTTGATATAACCAAAATTTTAATCATCGAAGTTATTTTAAAACTAGCAGAGATATGCCAGGATTACTTTTTATAATTAATATCAATCTTTATCAGATTAATGTTGCCACAAGGTATTAATGCTATAATGACTATTTATTTTCGATATGATGTATCAAAGTCAGTTTTAAAAGATCGGTAAACAATCGACAGACATTCGTCCTAATTTTGCTTTTATCCAAGAAACTTCATCAGAATATTTGTCATTGCCTTATACAATTATTAGATAAGATTGTGAAAATATTAATAAAAATATATATCTAATAGTAACGAAATTTAGAGTTCAAACTACAATAAAAATGCGGATGTTGTCTGGTTCTATTTCCAAATTTAATATCCGAAAATTTAAAAACAAGAAATATTTTATATGACCAAATATATGTTCACTAGTGTTATTTAATATTATCACCGCTGAATGAAAAAAGAAAAATATATCTATTTAAATTAAATAAAATATTATGTTGGTAGACAAATAATTGCGGTTTATGACCTTCAAATTCATATATTTACTTATCTTTTTTGATTTCCCTAGCTGTTTTAATTGGTCCAGAACTGTTACATGACTAACACCTAACTTTTGTGAAAACTATCAAATTATTATGCGTGATTCTGATTCAACTAACGCCTTCACTTTATCATTATGAACTGAAGAAGTACGCCTGTCAGCTTCTTCATCTCTCTTCAACTTTTATGCCCAGCACAAAATTTTTGGATCTACCATTGCATCGTACGTTCCTTAACAGCACCCACACTAAAAACATCGTCTATTTTACGAGCAGTTTCTAATCCTTTATCACCAGTTTTGAATTCGTACAAAAAATTGCTCTCATTTACTTCTTTTCCATTTTTAATTCAATAGTCCAATTTAAAGTAAAATTAATAATGAAACTAAAGTCGATGTTACCAAAATACAGACCGAAAAATTTACTTTAAAACGATACTAACATGAACACATTGAAAAGAAACTTTTATTGAAGAAAATTAAAATTAGTATTCAAACTAAAACGATAATTATTTTCCTGCCAATCTAATACTCATTTATTGAAAATAACATATTTTAAATTTACTTCATTATAAATTTAACATTTTTTAAATTACTTTAGCTATTAATTAATACCTGAGTTGTTACTTTCAATTCTAATACATGTTTCATATTATTTATAAAATTATTATCTTGAATTTGTTGATATCTTTTGCAAGATTTCATTAAGAATCTAAGAATTTATCTTATTTTTTTCTAAAACTGATTATTTTTACATAAGTATTGAGCTATAAATATTTCTCTGTAATAATTCTCTAAAAATAATATTTAATCGAAATATTTCTCTTACTAAAATATCTCTAAATATATTAATATTTTCTGTTTACTTATGTATATACTTATAGATTTTTTAAAAAACTTCTATCGAAATGTTGATTGCATGAGTGAAAAAAATTAATTATTACATGAGACATTGATACGATGACAAAATAACGGGTGAACAATAAAATTGTTGTGTTTATAATATACTTTAATCACGAACATGCATTACACACCTTGTAGTATGTTTTGCGGTTTGTTACATATTATCCCTTGAGTATCAAGTTCTGAAGCTTATAATTCATGCGGTATAAACCTTATTGCACGTTTTGTACGTCGATTTATTGCGAAAAATTAATATTTTTCAAATCTACTTCCCATGGTTATTTTAAGTCTCTAGAAGTGGAATAAAAAAAAGTGTGTACTAATACAGTGTAAAATCCTTATTATTATATTTAAAAGTCAATAATGTATTTGAATTTAAGTAATTTATCTTCTTTTGAAAGTATTTGAAGTACTTTTCAATTTATTATATTATTTATGTCTCAGTAAAAATATTATATCGGTTTATCTTTTATAGTTTTAATAATAAATAAAAAAATATCATAAATTTCTCATACCGTAATCATTTTCAATGATATCATTTTTCTTTCATTTTTATATTATTATACGTGCATTATATTAAATTTCTTTGTAGAAGAGCACATTCATAGACAAAATGAACTAATGATTATTTATGTTTGTGTATTTATTTGTATGAGGATTTAAAGACAATTAGAAATATCTAATAAATAATAGTTTTCTATATATTTAATTTTAAGAAAAATGTAAAATTAATATCGATTATTTTTTCTATTATGACGAATGAAAAATATCATATTTTAAAAGTAAATAGATTAAATAATAAGCCAATGTTTCACAAACATACTGTAACAAAATAATGAAAAACAAACAAACCACTTTTCTCTGAGATTTATTTATATATAAAGAAAAAGAAATATAAAACAAGCTATAATTAATATAGAATGACATGCAAATAAAAACAGGTCAATTGTATTGAATAAGTTAATAATCGTTAAATATCGTCTAATGGCCACTAATAATTATTGAAATATTTGAACGAAAACACAAGTAGACAGACCGTGTTTATGAATAAAGGTAATAAAGCGATTATATTACGATAAGACTCTCATTGTTTCAATACATCAGAATTTGTATGAAACGAAACACGCAATTATTGGCTTTGTACGATGTAACGAGAAGAGAGTCATCGTCAAGGCAAAGGCAACCGACGCACACAAGAAGTCGTCATTGAACGATGTTGAATGAGGGCTCTTGCATAATTTATCTGTTGCTCGTTGTTATATTGCTCTATCCTGACGTAAACTAAATTCTTATATTATACAAAAATAACGACCATTCTCATAAGTAATTTCACGATGCTGCCTCAACGTATGCAGGACTTTGTTCGTTTGAAGATTGTATTTAATCATAATATAAATATATTATCGTCGCTTGTGTTATTTACATTCAGTGTTGACGAGTTAATGAATGTATTCATATGTATATGAGACCGTGATATGTAATTGAAACATTTTCTTAGTGTGTATCTTTAGATCTCAATTTAACGACTTGTAATAATTATTTCAATTTAAAAATGATATATTAAAATATTCGTATAATTTTATGAAAAGAATAAAATGTTTTTTTTTTATTAAAAACAAAATCCAAAAATTTAAGACAATTTATTCTATTATTAAAACTAGTTTTTAAAACAATAAACATTAACAATATCAAAAATAGCTATATTTTGTTAATAATATTAAAAAAAAATATTTCTAAAAGTTAATAACAGTATTTATATTTCAAATTAGTTTTGCACGTTATAAGAGGGAAAAATATTTAAATACAATTTTTAAAATCAACAATTAAATCTAATAAAATTTTTACTCTTTGCACTCGAAGTGCTCTTTCAAGTCACTAATATTATTTGGCGTTGTACTCGAAGTACTCCTCCCAGACACGAACAATATTTGTAGTTAAACTCGAAGTGTACCACTTAATATATGAAGATTGAAAATACTGTGATTTACAGTTAAATTACAGTTCCACCTAATTACAGTATTCTGTCTTTTCTGTGTTTAGTATTCTGCCTGATCAGTATTTAGTTGTTTCTCTGACCGAAAAAAATCAAAATGTACACCGTTCGACATGGTTTAAAATGTAATTGACAGTGAATTGTTTCAAGATAGCAGTGATGATGAATTGTTTATGAAAAAAATATGATAATTCTTTAGAAATTAATTGTGTTTAAAGATCAAGCAGTGATCTGATGATAGTGATATTATTTTACTGGTAAAAAAAAAGTAAGAAGATAGCAATATAGTGAATATTTATTATAAATAATAAAACCTCATTTAAAAAAAAATACTTATTATTCTTGCTTTCAAATAAATCATTTATCCTATATGACTAAGATCCAAAAAAAATTGAATTGCTATAAGCTTTAGCTGACAAAAAGTTCAAATGCAAAAGGCTAATAAAATTTATAAAAAATATGCTGAAAAGTAAAATCTTTTAAAATTATAAATAGGATTTTATTCGTCAAGAAATTGATAATAGATGGCTATCGATGCTCAAAGACTCCAAATTAACTTTTCTATCCCAAATATGTTTTTAAAAGTTGATTTATTATTTAATATTTGCTCTTAGAATATAATTAAATTATAAATTGATTCGTATATTTGTTATTTTCGATCCGACATGAGATCCTTTTTAAGACTTCTTTTTTTAAAAACATGAAAATATAAATAAATACATTACTAAAGAAAATAAACTTAATTGTTCTAGTCGAACATTGAAAAGTAATTCTCTTCTTGCTGACTTACTCGGGAATTAATTCTCAGCAGCCATCAAACTTCGCATCTCAGCGAACCAACAATACGAGAGTTACTCTTCAATGCGTGACTAAGACAAATTCGTTATAAATACGACATAATGTCAAGAAATCATCTCTTAATACAACACTGATGCTGCAATGACGTGTATTTTAAGCTTTTTTGTCGTTCTACACGAATATTGTAGTTCACAGACCAGTTCGTTTCTTTTACGGTCGATTTCAATTTTTATCATTTTTATAAAGATATTGAATTGGTGTTGAAGATTTTTGAAATGTTTTAATCTTATCGTAGAAGAAATAAACGTACATATAATCTTCAGGATTTGTACAGAATAATAAATAATAGGCATACAGGAGAATAACATAATACAGATCACTCATTTTATTAAAATTGATGTTTTTAAAAACGTAGTTTTGAATTTATTATTAAATACAAAAGTCAATATATATAAGGTTCTCTTCTCATTTTTTGTTTTTTTTTTTTTTTTTTCTTTAATTAGTTCTCTAAACTAGTCCTTAACTTTTACATAAATGTGTATAAAAATATATATTTTTTAAATAAATTTTAATCAAAACGGTCTTATTCAGTACTATGTTTATTTATTTTCTATTTGAGTACATAATTTCTATTAATTAATCACTAGGTTACTTCTTTAAATGTATAAAATCCATTCTTCGACATACGATATAAATATTTTGAGGCTTAAGCTATCTTTGTTCTGGGGTTTACTTCAATTAAGTCATATACTTTTTTTTTACTATTTGTAACATATATATATATAGATATATAAATATATAAATATATATATATATATATATACATATATATATATACATATATATATATACATATATATATATATACATATATATATACATATATATATATATACATATATATATATATATATATACATATATATATATATACATATATATATACATATATATATATACATATATATATATATATACATATTTATATATACATATATATATATATATATAATTTTCAGATAGTTTTTATAACTTTAGATAAATATAAAGAGTTATTTTAACCTTCTTGAAAATATTACGCATGTTGAAACTAATAGAAAGAAGAAATTTAATTAACGTAAAAAAACTATCACTAGCACTACATATCGATAGGGTTTCAGATTTTAAAACAAATAATTATGCTTTTTTTTATTTGTTTAGTTCAATTATAAATAACATAATAGTACTAATGTTTATATGAAAAAAAATTACATGAAACTCAATTGTTTGATCAGGAGATACTAATTGACTTAAAAATTAGTTACTATATATAACTAGTTGTATTACTAGTTTAATTGTGAAGTATTTTTAATATACATTAGATCAATACATATATATATATATATATATATATATATATATATATATATACACATATATAAATATATTATCACCTAATAAAAATTACAGATATAAGCCAATAAATCAGGTTTATAAGAATATAGAAAAATGTGTCAAAAAGATAAATAGTTGATTGTTTAAAATAAACTGGAAAATCATTTAGCTAGTGGTGGATCGTCAAAGATTTTTATTATAATTATGTATATATATATATATACATATATATATATATATATATATATATATATATATATATAATGTATATTTACTGAGTAAATAAGTCCAAATCATTACAGTACATATTATAAATGTGTTGTAAATTTAAATTTTATAGTCAAACTAACTTAAATCGAACTTGAACGGTAACACTATTAAGTAAAATTTTATGAGATTTTCTACGCTCTTCTAACAGAGTGCACAACTAGGTCAGATGTTTGCAGCAATTATCATTACCACAAATTGCTACAGACGACTTGCTGTATGTAGAGAAAAATTATATTTATAGCTAGATTTCTTCAACAGTAAATGCTTCGTTTTGAAATTAGAATTACAAGAAATACACTTTTTTCTATTTAAACATGTCTAGTTGAAGTATTGAAAATAATGCATACGAATTATAAAGTATAACAGACGTCAACAAAATAATAAGAAATAATCGCTTTCCAAGAATGAAAGCTTTTATCATAAGGATTTATATGACTCGCTATTTTATTCCGATAGAAATATTTTATTGTGAATTATTTTCTCACGTTTACTATTTATTTTAATAAATCTTGTTTTGTAAACATATAGAAATATCAATAATACGTTTTAAATTGTAACTAGTATTTAAAAAAAAGTAAATGAAACGTACAAAGTTGAACATTTCATGAAAAGAAAATATAAATGCAGTTACACTATTGAAGTAAAATGCTAAGAGGATTTCGAAGAATATTTCCGCCAAGAAAAAAGTATACAAATTGTATTTAGTAAGTAAACTTATATAATAAGAGACTTTAATCTGTTTATCGATAGTACTTCAAATATATATATTTTATATATATATATATATATATATATATATAATAATCAAAATTATCCACAAACATATTTATAAAACACTAAGATTACAAAAAATAATCTATCTGCCGGAAAGTTTACATTAGATATACAAATATATATATATATATATATATATATATATATATCCCCATGTTGTCGATCATGTGTTTTTTTTGAAGAATCTGAAAATTACAGGAAATGAAATTGAAGCAAGACAAAGAAAAAATCACGAATAATGTTTGTTTGGATTAACAATGACAAGGATGGATCATTTGTGGACGAATTTAACAGAATAAAAATTGGAGTTCATTTAGACGAAACGTTTCAATATGTAAATCGAATATTTAACTCTATTAGAATGAAAATGTATTTTTCCTGTGTATTGTACCTGTACAATTGTACGGAAGTGAAACATGGGTTCTTCATGACAACAATGCAACAACTTAAGACAGAGCAGAGAAGTATGGAAAAATGTGTGTTGGGAATAACAAGAAGGGATAAGAGAAAAATAGACGGATACGAGAACAAGCTGGAGTTGCAGACATACTAAGAAGAGTGAAGAGCTTGAAATGGAAATGAATGTGATATATTGTAGAAAGAGAAGAGAATCGATGGACAAAAAAAATATTTATTAGGAACCAATAAATTAAAAAGAATCAAAAAACAAATAACAAATGAGATACAGGCGTAAAAAAATTATTGGAAATTTCTGGAAGAGACACATTTAATAGTTTGAATTGAGATTTGGAAGAGGCTTTCATCCAGAAAAGGATAGTAAGAGATTAATGATATATATATATATATATATATATATATATATATATATATATAATTCATTTCCCCATAAACCATAATTTTTCTGATCAAAATTTACAATAATTAATTATTTTTGGTTAATGCTTATACTTTTTTGAAGATATTAATAATTAAAAAAAATGTGACTTATGAGAGTGCTACATTTCCAATAGCTATATTGTTATAAAAAGAATTTATCTCAAAAACACTGTATTCAAATGGATGACATTTTAGATAGAAAATAATGCTAATATTAATATAAACACTAATTATCAAACTTTAATCACGATATATCTATATAAGTTGACTTTTTACGCATAAAAAATATTTGGAAACATTGTTATCAATATATAATATATATATATATATATATATATATATATATATATATATATATATATATATATATATATATATATTAAATATCGTCAGAAATATATTCATTAGGATTGAAAAGATTACAACACATTTTTAATATATTCTGCATATTTCTGTCTTTCAAGTATGTTATTTATTTACCAAAAATAAATTTAATTAATTAACGGTTACTGTTGAAGTTACAATTTCATTTCAAGATGAATTGAACCAATGGAAATGTTGTGATATTCCTTTTTCCAATACATTTACAACGAACTCTTCATTTGCAAAGCGAGTTTCATTCAACCAGTAATAATGTGCATAATAATATTCCAATGCATTTCAATTCCTTTGTAAGGTTGGAATTAATCAGAGCAGTAATTATAATTAATTCATTATTTTATATCTCGTTTTAATTAAAAACGAAATTTGTATTATTTACATGAATTTTAGATATATATATATATATATATATATATATATATATATATATATATATATATATATATATGAATTTTATATATAATATACCTCACACAATAGCGAAGAATAGGTATTAGGAAGGATTACTTATAATAATTTTATTATACAGGCCAATGACATTATAGTAATAATATTTAATTAATTTTCAAGATAATCATTTTTTCTTAAATCAAAAATTATTATTGAAATTATTATTTTGTTGTAAAATTTAATATTTAGACATAGTACAGTAATTGAAATAGGTTTTTTTTATAAACTTGCGATAAACAATAACAATATAAATATATTGGAAGTTATTTTTAAAAGCAATTTATGTGGACGAAATCCTAAAAATAAAACTCAAATTATACAATTTGTATAAAAAACTAGTAAAGGGTTATTTTGAATGTTTTTTTTTTTTTGTAAACTGTAAAATGTATAAATATAGAATTGAAATATATGGAAACCTACACATATTTTTCTACCTCAACTAAAAATAACTTCAATTGACCTACATTTGAATTGGTGTTTTATGAAAAGAATTATTTTTATATTTGAAAAGGGTAGAAATTTATATAAATAAGTTATTTATGAGAAATGATCTGTTATTATACTTTAAATGACAAGAAATACTTTAGTAGTTATAATTAAAATTTATTAAGAATATAATTAATAATAATATTATATAATATTTTAATCGTTTAAAAACACGTGCCTAAAAGTCATAAAGAAGATTAATGGTTTAAAATTTTTCGATATAATTTACATGTATAATAAGGTCTTAATGATTTTAAAATATATTTGAAATGTTTTGTTTGATATATTATTAATATTATATATGTAGGGTTGAGTGTTAATTTTAATTAAATTTCGACATAGTTTATTCTTTATTTAAATCCTTAAGCGGTTAGAAGTATAATTCAACTAATTATTTTATTATAACAGTCCTAATGACTAAATAATTCATTACATTTATCTAAATCATAACTAGTTTATGATATTATAATTTAATTTTAAATGAGATAGAAATATATCCACATAAAACATAAAATTTTACATTAGTGTTTTACATTTTGTATACGGTTTATATTTTGAATAAAAATATACATTTAGACATATTGAATAATAAATGGAATAATGTATTTTCTCGGAATTGATAAAAATTAAAATATTCTCTCTATACTGATATTATTTCCATATTCAGTACTGGAAAATTAATTTTTTATGTAATATAAATTTTAATTAATATTTTTTTGTTAGCTTTTGAGAAGGATTTAAATGTTTGAAATATTTTTATATATTCAGTTTAGTTTTTCAATTTAATTGAGAAGTTAGAATGAGAGATTGAAAATAAATAATAATTTGTAATAAAATTCGAATGAAAATTATGCAATAATGATTCTTTTTTATTTTATTCACAATACAATTTATTTAATTGATTGTTTTATATTTCATTAGATATTATATTGAATCAAGTACCGAATTAAAATGAAAAAGTTTCTTATAATTCCATAAACCACACTCTTCCTAATCGATAATTATTTGTCAAGCGTATAATAAAACGTGACCGTGAACTCATGTTTTTCATAAACTCACCATCTTGTATAACAGATCTATTCAATATAACTTATACAAAATACAAATTTCGCTTTCTCACGTTAAATTATCATATAATATAATCTTTTTCTTGGCAGTTTAATGCTTCTGTGATAATATTTAAGTGTTTATCTTGTTCATTTGTCATCGTTCTGTTTTGTGAAACGACAGTTCCATTGCTGTTTATTTCCCCTCTGCTCTTTCCCAACAAAGCCGTAAACTTTCGTTTGTTGTTTTATCTAGATTTTGTTTTCCTTTATCTTCTTGTAAAGTCAAGTGTACATCTTTACGTGGTTTATCTAGGTTATTTCCAGGCTCTAGATCTTAATAGTAAGTGCTTAAGTTTTAATACCAATAGTTTATTGGGAACTAAATCAAACACAACATTTTTGGGATCTAAGAACATAAATCGTTTAACAAATACTACTTTTTTGTGACTAGTTTTTTCAGAATATTTTTTAGATATTAAATATCTATTTAGTTATTTTTTATATTTGGACAGGGTTATATTTTATATATTTATTACAATTTAAATATTGTTTTTATATCGTGGTAAGAAAATATTTTGGCAAGTTTTGTGTTTTTGTCCAGATAATAACAGTTATAATTATAATAAAAATATTTTCTTGTTCTTGTCCAGGAGACCTTATCCCCTCTTCAGAATGAATGATAAGAACAAAAACTTACAATTTGTCTTCATAAATTATTTGTAAGTCTCACGAGTAAAAGTTGTTTCTCAAAATTTTTCATAGTTTCGAAGAAACAGCTTCTTGCAGGTCATCCAACGAAGCTTTAGATTTCCTACAAAGGCAATCTGTTTTTAGTAAATATTGTTTGTTAATATATACTTTCAAAGCGAGATATGACATTTTATAGTTTCATTAATTATTTTTTTATTCAGTAAACAATCTATAAAAAAATAGAAAAATTTCGAAATAAACTAGTTTTGACCATTTTTTCCTTAGATTTTAATACTAAAATATTAAATACTTAAAAATATTGAATTAAAAAATGTCAATTACTTATTTAAATACTCTAGATCTTTTATGAAGGAAACTAATTGAACAAAGAATTTATTATAATTTCTTAAATACAATTTGTAATCAATTCAGACAATTATCCTATTTAAGCTGTTTATTTAATAAGCGTACATATTTTTTTGTACTTCTGCGTATCTAAATGATGATATCGCCATCTAAATGATTATATGTTAAAGTCAGAAATGATCGATAATCATTTATTGAACATTTTTGACAAGGAAACTTGTTTGTGGGGAGAATGAAAATCATTTCTGAAAATGAATTTAACCAGAGTACTAGAACTTTATTATAGAAACAGTTTTTAATCGAGGACGAAGAGTTCTCACATTTTTAAGTTATAAATAATAATTGTAAATATAAAAACTGAAAGTACTTAAAATAAAATTTGACAAGTCGATTATTAGCTGTAAAAAATGAAAACAAAACTGAAAATAAACAAGTAAGAAAATATATAATTGACTTGAATATTGAATTACATCTTCTTTTATTTAAAATAAAATCAACTTTTTTGCAAAATAATTGAGTCTATGACATGACTAAGGTATGCAATATTTATATGCATGTGCATATATATTATATATACATAATTATAGAATACATTTATATGTATATATGTGATGAATAAATATATTTACATATAATTCATGGATATTCATACATGCTACTACGTCAGTAATGAATATATATGATTATGTGAACGAGATAACAAATTTAAACAATAATAGAATTACAAAACGTTAGGATGTACAGAAATTCCGAGAAAAATATTTGATCAGAACTAACACACACATTCTACGCGTGCCATATACAAATGATTACTGTCGCCGTTGTGAAGAATAAATTGGAAAGTTTTGTTTGTATTCGTTCTGATTCATGAATATGTCTCGCGAAGATTAATCGACTTCACCTAGGCTTGACATCTGTCGACGAAAAACAAAAACAAAGTGACTCCTCTTCGTATTGAAATATAAATGCGTGTGCTGCTGGAGGGGGCTCGAACCGTGGACATTATTTATGACGATGGTTTGGCGGGCACGACGCGAGCTTTGCATGATGCATGCAACAAACACTCTGTATATTTATTTTACAGATCACACTCGAACTACGTACCCTTTTTGACATTTCCGATAAATTTGAGGTGATACAAAGATAAATTTAAGTGTTTTCATTTATTTATTATATACTCAAACGTACGCCAACATGCATATATATATATATATATATATATATATATATATATATATATAATCTTAATAATGACATTAGTTCCAAACAAATAAAAGCATTTACTTAAAATGTTTTTATCGATTTTATACAAATACAGATAAAAGTATTTAATCTACCAATCAATTCTGATAAATAAATTATATAAATATCATATTAGGTGTACAAAGTAATTCAATGCCTTTAAGGGAAAGAATCAGGTCCTCCACTTACACTACACCTTTGATATACGTCGCTTCAATATATATATATATATATCGATTCGGTTTTACTTATTCTGAAAAATTTAATTAAATTAATTTCTTTATTAACTCAAACGTCGTTTTACTAACAATATACTTCTTGAGAGAGACTTCTTGAATTGAGATTTAAAATGTATATAAGAAGGAAACTCCTTAATTTTTAACAGACAAAATATTGTTTAGTAGAAAAGTATTATTTATATATTGTTTTATTTTAATAACATTACAGAAATATCAGGTATCACATAAAATATATTTATTTCATAAAATAGGCAATAATAATTGTATTAGAAATCGTAAACTTTTATGATAACTTTTCGAAAAGTTTATTTAATTATATAAGTATTATCCTAGGACAACGAATAAGTGTAAGTTTGTGCTACTATATTTCAGTGTTAACATGTTATTTTCATCTTATTGATAATATCAGATTAATTTTATATTATAAAGATATAACGAAAAAAAATTTTCTTGGAATTTTATTATATTAAAATATATGGTAATAAGAATGGATTTCCTTTGATCATAAAAAATAATTATAATTTACTTT
>CM068322.1:21158244-21218244 GCA_034766995.1 Acanthacorydalis orientalis | reverse complement strand
CACATACAAAAGAGTGTCTTGTTCATTAGACAATATATTTTAAATAAAAGATTTAATGCATTATTATATAAATAACTAGAAAAAAACTGAACAAATTTATTTAATTGCCAAAGTTTAAATAGTAATTACCAACAGATTTATCTTATAAAAGTGCATTTTTTTCTAAACGGCACAACTCGAAATCAACAGTAATTAAAATATGCATACAGTTTGCACAACAGTATTTACTCATAACTTTTATCCACAGAATAAAATTAATGTAAGAGTCATGCGACCTATATTCAAATCGATGTAGGGAACTGAAGAAACACAATAGCTACTAGTTCCACTTTATATGAAGCGCAGAATGTCTCAGTGTGTGCATTGTGTCGCTCTTTATTATTTATTTTCTTCGTACAGTTTCAACTTGTTCTTTTTGAAAGTTTTTATGACCACTTTATGTCGCTACATGAATTATAAACTAGATCTCATGTCAGATGAAGAGATAGTAATTCAACGAATCCGCGGTTATTTCAGATTGGGATGTTTTCCTGGCAATATGCTTAAAATTTTACAGTGCCAGCCTGTAACCTTTATTCAACAAATTATGAAACTAGAAAGGTGAATTACTCTATAAGGTTTATATGAAACATGAAATGAACTCTTCGTCGTTTTGTATGAAAGTGGAAATGTGGGCGAAATAAATATTCTATATTTTACGACCGACGTAGTTGTATATAACACACACATATCCGTATTTTATATATACATATATATTTATATATATATATATAAATGTAGATTTTTCATTTTGAGAGATAATTTATAAATGAAATTGAAAAATAGTACCTTTGCATAAAATAATATTTTTCATTGATATTTTATG
This sequence comes from Acanthacorydalis orientalis, assembly GCA_034766995.1. NCBI lineage: Eukaryota > Metazoa > Arthropoda > Insecta > Megaloptera > Corydalidae > Acanthacorydalis > Acanthacorydalis orientalis. Next base: position 21,217,379 of record CM068322.1, on the reverse strand, counting down.
AACATTACTTATTTTTTTTAATTCGTGTTATATAAAGATCTCAACCAAACATAAATTACGATAAAATAACACACGTTTTATGCTGTTAAATTTGTGGTGACTTTTTTCAGCTCTTACTGTCAATTTTTGAAAAGAGATTTTGTAAATAAAATATATTTGTATAGAAATTTGTTCATTTTTGGACTTATTTTTATTTAAATTTAAACTTGAAAAGTAAACTAATTAAAATAACACTGAAAAAGTTTACATTGAAATTGGTTTTAGTAATCTTATAAAATGTTTCTTTTTACGAAAAGGACTCAAGTAGTTTATTTAATTAACAGGCACACAATCATAAAACAGTAATAATAAATCAATAAAGCAGTATTCTACAAATTTGCAAATATAATTTTTTTTATAAATAATAATCACGTAATTACATTAAATAATGATTTCTATAAAAACATTTTGTGCAAAAAATATTTTATATTTTTCTTTCAAGAAAACAATTTTAAAACTTGACTTAAATCGAAAATATTCAAATTACCTTTGTGAAATAGTTATACATTCTGTTATTTATTTAAAAAATAGCAGAAAAATAAAAAAAATATTTATAGTGTTTAATTTTGCATGCATTATGAAGACTTTCATGTTAAGGCCTGAAATGAATATTGTCTTCGTATATTTATGTACTCAAAAATAACAAATTTAATATAAATTATTTTATTTTTCTATAAAATATAATATATATATATATATATATATTGTGTATGTGTAAAATTAATTTTACTAAAATTTCTTAATCAACCCACATTACATCCCTTTTATATTAATTAGTAAAAATATGTTTTTGCGTATACACATAGAATTCAGGCATAATGAAAATTAGGCACAAAGTTATTCAGTTCATTGAAGACTTTAATCACATTAACTGAACAGCAAGTATTGCCCTGAATGCGCGAGTTATGAAATTTATCAATAATTTGACTTTAATAGTACTAATTGAACTTTAATTGTACGTTTACTGCAGATACTTAGATTTATTGAGAAAGTTGTATCCTTACAACTACTTTAAATATAACGATCATATTCGAGGCTCCAATAAATTATTTCCAATGTCGGTTTCTTTGCATTTTATACCGGAAGTCTTTCAGTACAGAATTTGAGAATCGGATTTGTTTGTATGACTGTCACATTTTCTATTATATATTTCGATTTTATGGCTTACTGTCGATTGCATTTGTACATTAGTGATCGTAATGAATTGCTGAAAAATATGTGAGTGCTTTTTATGTTATCGGGATATTAAAAAGTCAAAAAATACTAGAACCTATATAAATTAAATACATGACTTAAGAAAGACTTTTTTCATTTCAGTTAAAAAAAAAATTTTTATTATTTGATTATTTTTTACAATGATCTTTAATTTCTTTCATTAATATTTCGAATTTAAAAAAAATATAATAATATTAAAGACAAGTAAACAATTATAATTTTACATTATATAAATAAAAAAAATCGATATGAATATTAAAAATATGCGAAATTATCCCGTATGAAATAGTACTTCAATAAACAAGCTAATTATATTTTCTCCGGTTCGAATAATATCTGTAGAGACGAGTCGATATGATTTTCGATTTCATGGTTAGGAATAATCTAATAGCGTATCTATTTCACGTGAAACGGAACGCGTAGGTTTATTTAATTCGATTTTATGTAACATTAACGAGCGATTGTGTTCCATTATTCCCTGGATTGTTTTAAAACAATATTTGATTGAAAAGAGACCACCGTCGGCATCGTTTTAATTTGCGTTCCGTAGTTTTATTTAATATATTTACAAAGGCCGCGAGCAAGAATTCCGACCGAATGAACTCGATACGTTTTCATGGTTCAGTCGTACTCCTGTGCATTCCATTAGAAAGTGAGCCGAGTTCATATTGTGTGAATGGGAGTCGAAGCTGTAGATGTTATGTACATAATCTGGCATACGTGGAGTTGACGTTGGGTTTATTAAATGCTCAGCATATGTTGGCATATGGATCTAAGTCGGGTGTGTTGGTTTTGTATGTGTCAAGTGATAAGGTAATTTCAACTGAACGAAATCTATCCCTGCAGCAATATATTCTACGTGTTACAATATCTTCAAGATGACGTGGGTAACATTTATGTCAGCGATATTTGTTACATGTCCGTGTAAATGCGTGTACATGTGTGAGTGTGCGTATGTACATGCATGAATCCCATATATATGTATGTCATATAATTTATATTAAAATACATATATGTATTCTAGTCTGGTTTACATGGTTCAAAGTTTATTGTACATGTGATTAATCTTATACTAAGTTAGTGATACAGTTTATACCTTACACTACACATGCAAACAAGATACACCTTGTTTGTAATTTGTTGCATGTATGTTTATATGTTAGTCTTATAGATAGTTAACGTGCGAGAAAATTTTAATAAAATTTCTATTTACTTTTGTGACTACAGAAATGAAAATTTCCAATCTTACATTGCTATTATATATACGAAGATCTTAATATTTAACTCCTTTTATATTTTTTCAATCTGTTACTCTGTTCTATGAAAGATATATTTCCAAATGTACCAGAAAAAATTTTGTATGAAAATATAAAAATCAGAAAAATATATGCGATAATCTTTAATATGAAAAAATATACTGTAATAAAACGCCCTAAAAATACTCTCATGAAAAATTACGAATATCCATATACAGTGTAGTCAATATAGATCGATATTATAAAAATCTGTCGTATGAACCAGCTTGTAATTAATTATTTTATTAATATAATACTGGAAAAAAACTTTGTGCTGTAATTTAATTCCAGTAATATAAAAAATCTATTACAATAAATATAATTACATGAGATTGCATAAAAAAATCCTTCGTGCTTTTGTAGTCTAAAGTATGAAGAAAAAGTTGTTCTAAAAATTTTGTACGAGGGGCGTTTTTAAAGTAAGTTCCGTTCATCAATTAAAAAAAAACACAACGAAGATAAAAAAATTTTATTGCAGGTAATATATATATATATAAATATGTATATATACTCAAATATATAAATATATATATAAATATAAATATATATATATATATATATATGAATATATATAATTATATATATATATATATATATATATATATATATATATATAGAGACATTATTTTTCTACATATTCGCCATTGGCTTCCACGTATTTTTATTATCATATCACTTGCTTCCTTAATCCTGCGTCGAAAAATCCACCATCTGTAACCTGAAACAATTTCTGACGCCTGTCTTCAGTTTCTCCTTCTTTTAAATTGTTAAAATGCTAGCCAATTCTTTAAATGCAAAAACAGACGACAATCGTCAGTAAAAGTCGTTTCCTTCATTTTATTGGCATTGCAAACATTGATCAGCTGAATTCACATGTTTTTACTTATGTGCATCGGTTAACATTTTTGATACCCATCTGGCATACAGTTCTTTGTAACATAGCTTTTCTGTCATAGTGTCATAAAGTCATAAATCAGTGACTGTAAAACTTCTACAAATTCAATAGACAATTCTGAAGTTGTGAAACAACGATTTTCTCGAATTTTCTTGTTCACTTTTTCTACCAAATCGTCTGTCATCACATTGGGCTGGCCACTGTAGTCTTCAGCATGAATATTCGTTTGGCCTTCTTTAAATAAACGTCATCTTTAACAATATTTACTAAACTTTACTCTCTCTACTAACACTTTGCCCATACATATCATAGAATTCTCTATGATTTTCAGCAGAAATGTTGTTTTTTTGCTAACGAAAACCGGATCATAGCACAAACCTAGCAACTGGAGAGATTTTTTATTGTTGCATTCGTTATAAGTGACTGATACGACATTAAACAAGAATCTGAGGGCGAGAAAATGGCTGTTGGCTAGCCCATGAACCACTTAAAGATATTGCACATGCGCGGTTTCATTATTCATGTTTAATCGGTGGTAATAACAAAACGGACATTACTTTAAAAACGCGTCTCGTATAAGAACAATATTCATTAAAAAAATCTTATCAACTAAATAATCTTGAAAGAATACATATGTACATTTTATCTATGCACATAAAAACACACACACATACATATATATATATATATATATATATATAATGATAATATACAATATTTTCATGCAAATAATTTTAATGTTCCAAAAATATCTTCATTTCCACTAATAAATTATTTTTTCAGCACCACATAATCACAATTTTTCTGATCAAAAATGTTTTATAAATGAATATTTACCACTTGTTTGTTGCCTATGCGTATTTGGATTATGATGCTGCCATCCTTAGAACTTTATTTTCTCTTTATTTTTTTTGTATCTTAATAGTCTGAAATGTGCGAAAGTAAGAATTAATAATAATGTATATTCGTTTATTAAAGATTTTTGATTAGAAAAAAGGTTGTGGTTTATGGAATGTAAATGTGAATTTAGTGAGTAAATACTGTATTATGTTGTCTTTATTTTGCATGCTTTATGAATTTGAATATTTTTTTAATGAATATATATATATATATATATGTAAGAAAATTGAAAAAATCGTCACAATATTTGTACAAAATATACATTACTTATAATAACAAAAGTATTGTGAAAAATCCAATTATGTATTTTTGTATCAGTGATCTCGTTGTTAATATTATGATGAGAATTGTATGACAGAAATCTATATACTAGAGACAAAAAAGACATAATTAATTAATAAAAAAATCCACTTCAATTAATTTAAAAAATAGCATATGTAATAAACTCTTGTACAAGTCCATATATGTATAAAACTAGTTTAATGAACCTTAAAGTTTTAATCATATAATATACTACATCATAAAAGATGAATTTCTAATAGTGAGGCTGTTATGTTTCACACAAACCTTCAAAGTTAGTATTGAAAACAGTTTCTTTGTGTTGTATTTTCTGTTTAGATTCAAGAATATTTACTCGAATTCCTGTTTGTTAACAATGTGCTGTTTATTAACGATGTGGGTACTTATCTTAAACTTTTGGCAGAAAACACTTTTGCGAAATAATGTAACATTGTATTTACTGAATAGAGGTACTTTATTTATAATAATTAAGAGTTTAAATAATTTAATTTGTAGATGTTCTGTGAAATATATACTAAAAATGTTTAAGACTCAAAAATTTAAATGAAATGTTTATTAATTTTAAACGTTCTGTTATTATCTATAAATATTTTATTTTATAAGAAATTAAAACGTTTCAGTAATAAACCTACTGAATTTGGTTTGCTATATATAGAATGAAATAAAAAAACATAATACTTATTTGAATGTATATATATATATATATATATATATATATATATAAATGTATATATATAAATATATACATGAGAACGTATCTGTGTATAAATCTTGGTAATTTGTATTTTATATCCAAAAGACTATCTGTTTGGTTAGCAAACATAAAGATAATAATTTAAATTGAAATTCAGCCTACAATTAAACATAAAAATAAATAACTCACTGAATTTATATTTCTGCCACTGACTGGTCCTAAACAAGCAATTATGTTTTCCTTTTTAGTTACTAACCAGTCGTAGCCATCCAAGTCGTTAAATGAAATAATACGAATTTAATACATTTTATCTTACAAATTCTGTGTATCATAATAATTCAATTTTCGTTATTTATAAGTAATATTTTTTACAAATAGAAATTGAGAAAAATATTTACCAGATATAAAAAAATATTGAAGTTTTTCTATTAATAACATTTAATATATTTCAATTTTTTTAAGATGAAATTATTTTTTATTTGTCGTTTGTTAAAATTATATATTTTATGTATTTAATATATATATATATATATATATATATATATATATAACATGAAAAAGGGTTTTATTTAGTTTTTTTTTCATTTTTAAACATTATTATATAAAATCCATATTATAATAATATTTTGAATATAACATTTTTACTGTAGTAGTCCAGATTGTTTTCTTTTAAAAAAAATATGAGAACAAAAAATACGTAGGCAGTTTGAAGAGTAACTAGATTCGATATTAGGGACAATAGATTCCGTTTCAAAGTGTACTTTATTTTTCTACATAATCTCCTCGAAGCTTAACGCATTTTCCTCAACGTTTCTCGAGATTTGCGATTCCCTCTTGGAATTGGGTTTCTTCGAGGTCTTCAAAATAACCGTTTACGATCTCAATAGCCTCTTCACTTGGCCCAAATCGCTTTCCAGTGAGAAATATTTTGAGTTTCGGGAACAAATAGAAGTCCGAGTAAGATAAATCCAACGAATACTTCAATTCAGCTAAATTCAATCTTTAATTTGGCCAATTTTTGCTGAGCGACAACTTGTAAATGAGTCGGTATATTGTTTTAGTGAAACAATACTTTTTTCTTGGCCATTCCGAGACGTTTTCCTCAATCGCTGTCTTTAACTCCTCCACAAGTGTTACGTATTTTTGATTAGAAGCTATTTTTCCCTTCTGAAGATAGTCGATCAAGAGAATTCTTCTTACATACCAGAAAACTGATTCCATCACCTTCTCAGCCAAATCACATGTCTTTCCTTCTTCATAGCCACTTCAGCGCGTTCAGTCCACTGTTTTGATTGTGTTTTCGATTCTAGCATCTAGTGGTGAATCCAAGTTTCATCAAATCAATTTCTACTGCATGAAATCCACTGGATTCTTCTTAAACAGTTCCAAAAAGTTGATCGATGTTCGTTTTCTCTGCAGTGAGAAAACGTGGCACCCTTCTTACAGAAAGCTTTTTCATACACAATTCATTATACAAAATGAAATGCGTTCGCTCAGTTTGAGATGTCTATGACTTTTTTTGTCTCAGTCACTTTCACTCGATGGTAAGACAAAACCATATCGTAGACTTTATCGATGATTTCTGGTATGACAGCCGTTCTCGGGCCTCCTGAGCGTGACAGATATTCAATGTTCATTCTGTCACGTTTAAGTTTATTCATTCTCAAGTCCAATGGTTCTGTAAAATGGTCAATCTCTTTATTTTATTTGGATAAAGAATTATTAAAAAAATGTTAAAATTTGTAGAAAGAATCTTTCTGTTAATTTTACTGTATTAAGTAGATACAAGTTAATTTTTCAATAATGATCTGTATAATGTATAATGTATATATATATATATTAAATTATACATAAGTTTCGTACAGTCTATGAAAAATTAATATTAAAAATATTGTTGACATTTGAATAAATTTGGTGATAAAAAATTAATTGAAAAGGTGATAATAGATACTATATTTTACTTTACTTCGAATTGAATCGATCTGGTTTAGCTTTTGGAATAGAAGAGGATTTGCAACAAGTGGATGCAGTTGATAGCTTAAATAGTTATTATATAGTTCTCCAAGTAACTATAGCTAACAATTATAAGATGGAGATTGAAATGTCGAGATAAAATTAAATTCCAAGATTCGAATACACGAATTCTATTCAAATATAAGTAATTTTAGTTCTACAGAGAATAGTTGCGTTGATTTAGTAATTTTAATCTATCTTTCGAACAAAATAATTAAGTTAGGATTTATAAATTTGAATTTCTAATTTGCTGTTTTTTTTATTTTGTTTCTGTTTTTAAATCATTAAAGTTGTCAAAATTAAAAATTAATTCCGTAAACCTTAATTTCATTTTTAGTTGAAGCTGTTATATAGTCTATAATTTTTATGCTTCTACATATTTATTAATAATATTAATTTTGATATTAATAAAAAAAGTAAATAAATATTTTATTGTAATATTTATTTAATTACAGTATTTTAAAATTACGATTATGGATAAGTCTATGATTATAGTTTCTTCAATTAATAATTGTTGAGTTAGTCTAATATGATTTTTCAATATGAAATTGGTAGAAGAATGTTAGAAATTAATGCGTCAAATTTTATGTAATAAATAAGTAGACAGTTAAGTGGTAAATAATTTTTTAGATTCATTTAGACAACATTAATTTACTTAAATAATATATATTTTAAACTGGAAAAAAGTGACGGTAAATAAAAAATACAAAATTTTTTAATACTACAGATTATTTTAAAATATTAAAATGTGTTTTAAAGAATATTGAATATGTATATGGATAATTTGGCGCACTAAGGATGATGGCATTGCCATCTAAATGCGTATAAGCGACAATTGAAAATAAATAATAATAGTTTATTTAATATTTTTGATCTAAAATTTTCATGTATTTTGTGGGATAAAACAATTGTTTTTTGAAAATCTATAATAGCATTTTAAAGGAAAACGTCAAATAATATTCGAATAATTTTAAAACATTTAAAAAAATGATTTGTATCTAAAGGTGGCACAAAAGTCATAACAAGTCGTAAAAAAAGTAATAAAAAATATATCAGTCTAAAGAAAAAAAAATACTATAAATAAATTATATAAAATAAAAAAGAATTGAATTAAATATTTAATTTTTTTACTGTCATTTACGAAAATGAAAATATTTGTCTTTGTAATAAAAATCAGTATTATTAAATCTATCATTTTATATAAATTCTTGGCATACTTTTTTATATTAAATACAAGAAAATTCAATTACTGTTTTTATTTTTCTTTTTAATATATATATATATACATACATATATATATATATATATATATATATATATATATATATATATACACGTTGTATACGAGTGTATTTAATATTCATGTTACATTTTTAATTTGTAACAAATCGATTTATAAATGCTTTTAAAAGTAACTTTATGTATTTATTTAATTATATTAGAAAATTGGTTTTCATAACAGTTACATCAAACTTAATTTATTTTTATTTTCAGTCCAAATACAAAGTAAATGTAATCAGTACCGTTATGCCATCAGTCTTATAATGTTTTATGTAAAAAAATAAAAAAGGTATATAAAATATTCAAAACGGTTTTAAACAACATGATTACCTTATCAAAGTAATATTCGACATGTTATACTCGAGAGAAACGAATAAGTGCAGCTCATTGAATATTAATAGTTAATTACAGAACGAGTGGAACCTAGCGTTCTTGATATGTGTGTTTTCTTTGGATATGTGTGTTTTTTCAAAAACACACATATCCAACGAGACGATAAGGCTATATATCATGAGCAATATATAAAAGTTGTCGTAACAAGAGATTGTTGCTAACAAAATATGTCTCTCTTATTTTCACTATTTTCGTAAATAATTTTATCGTATTTTTTATCTATTATACTTTGGTACATAGATACGAAAAGTATAGCTTAAAAACGTGTACTTGTTTTCACACGTCGTGTGTTTCTTTTTTCATGACAAAAAATAATAAAGAGAATGTGAAAATAAAGACATTCTCGCACGCGTAGCCGCACAATGTTAATTTAAATGAAATTCATAAAGCGTACACTCCACAAAAATTCAGTTAATACGTGATACACCGGTGTTAATTTTTGTTTAAAAAAATGGAATAATACCGAATGAATCGCAAGAGAGAAAATCATATAGACGTTTCGGACCCTTTTGTTGTCGTTCGGGGTTATTGAAAATAATAAAGAAGATACGATTGTTTTTGAATCAGTGCTACCTTTGTGCGAGTGAAAAATTGTTTGCATCAGGTCACGTTACAATAAAGATAATTGAAATTTGAATACTACAATGTAACAAAATGATTTAAATGAATTAGTAATTTGTGATAACGTTTCTCTGAAAAAAGATCGTATAAATGGAAAAAGAAGAGAACAAAGAAAATAATGAAAGTACATTTTTAAAGGTCGTGAAATTCACTTATTTATTTCTGATTGAAATTAAGATAATAATTAATATGTGTATATATATATATATATATATCTTTAATTAATATGTATATATATATATATCTTTAATTAATATTTAGATTTTATATATATTATTAATATTTTAATTGAAATAATATTATTTTTAAGTATAAAAATGTGATAAGAAACATAATATTCATAAACAGTAAAGAAATTATTTTTTAAAATTCATATTTATTTAAACTAAAGGAATTTTTTGTTTATGGTGTTTATACATGCTTCAAAATATGAATAGATAATTACATTATTTAAATACGTTATCTGATTATAAACATTTGATTAACTTTATACTCACTTTTTTTTTAAAAAAAATAAAATAGGTAGATTATTTTTAAATTTTCAAATACTTTCCATTATTTTGTGTTGTTTCTCATATTTTTTATTTCAAAAAAATATTATTCTATAATTGAATATCATAAATGGATTATTTTTTTTAATATTTCTTAAAAATTTGTGATTCTGATAATATAATACAATATAGTTTTTCTATACAGAAATTTTGGATACAAAAATGTAAAAAAGTAATTTCATGGAGTTATGAATAATTTTTGCACTTGATATATACATATACATACATATATATATATATATATATATATATACACGAGGTTTAATCAAAAAATATAAGGAATAATGTCATAAATCTTCTTTTATAAAAAAGATTTTAAATTAAATTATTATAAATTCTTTTTCGAATTATATACAGCTACCAGTGCCTTTCCACTTCTAGAAACACATCTTATGTGCACTTTTGTGAGTTGCTTAAATCAGCCTTGAAATTGTCTGTTCTGTCAAACGTCGTCTAAAAGAACTCTAGTTTTGGAAACGAGAAGCAATAATATGTAGCTAAGTTAAATAAGTATAGTGTGATGAGAATGAGGGAGATTCTTTTCTTCACTTAAAATTTCCAAACCAAAATGTTGGTCTCTGGTTGTGATACAACTTTCATTATACATTTTCCAACTTTTAGATCGCTTCTCCCTGACTGTGTTTTATAACCGCTTTAGAACCTTAAGATAAAAATATTCATCTGCTTGTTGTTTAATCTGTTCATACCCATTCACGATAAACAATATCTTGAGGATCGAAAAATGTTAATCATTACTTTTGCATTAGATTTTAATTGTGGAATTTTCTTTGACATTGAAGAATTGTTTTTCCATTACGGTATTTTTCGATCCATAGAATCTTCTTCAAAGATTGTTTACAAAAGTTGAAATATTCCTTTCTCTGTCTTTACAATTTTAAAACAAAATTTCATGTAGACGTATAACTCTTTAATCACTTTTACCTCAACAATTCCCGAGGTAAAGACAATCTTATGAAAAGAACCACTGTCAAACTTTAAAGAAAAGATTTTTCGACACAAAATTAACGACAATCAATTAACAATTGATAATCACATCCTATCACGTTTCTAATTTTTCATTCTACTTACCATTGGGTGCTAATGACCTTAACTATCGAAGCCTCCTAAAACCTCACTTACTAAATGTTGAACTGTGCGCGCAGTTTTGCTATTTATTAATCAAATTTTCTATATGTGCATCTATCTATCTTAGAATTGCCAGATTTTGGAAAACCAAATCTGGGACATGGGTGTTAAAAAAAAGCTCACTTGGAACCTTAAAACAATTTTGTTAAATGACATAATATAGGATCATTATAATTACGGGCAGTTCAAGCTTTATATTTAGTACTACTTTACTGCACCGCAAAAATGTCGAATAAGAATTGTTTGAAAATAGTCAAATGCAATATATATGTACTGAATTATCAATTAAATGCTTTTACTAAATAAAAATTATGGATTACAAATCAATTTGAATTAGATTATTCAAAAATAATATTGACAATTATAATTGCTTGAACACAATATTATTAATTTCATCTTTTCATTAATATACTGGACATGAGGCTCTCTTTATAAGTACAATACGGGACAGCCAATTTTGACGTAAAATACGGAACTTCTAACAAGGCTTATCTATCTATATAAGTAAATAAATAAAAAAAAAAAAATATATATATATATATATATATATATATATATATATATATATATATATATATATATATATATATATATATATGTATGTATATATATGTAGGTGTGTGTGTGTATGTATATATATATATATATATATATATGACTAAAAAATCTAAACTTTCCAAAAAATAAATCATAGAAATTAATTTGTCCATCCATATGAAATCATAAAAAAGTCGTCGAGATAGTAGTACGCAATAAAGCTTTTTTATTCATAAACAAAAAACGTATACTAATTTATATGTGTGATGTAGTGCGAACGATATTAAATAAAAATTTATTATGAAAAAAATCATAAAAATACATTATCCAAACACATTGGTATATTTAATACGACATTAAAAAAAGCAATAAATTTGTTGTCAAATTGTGATAACCACTACAGCAAGATTAATTTATTTCGACGTACGTATGTTTATATATGCTTTTTATTTTTTTCCGAAAAACTTTTTTAAATCCACGTACATTTATCAATTGATCCCTTTTCAATCATAAATTCGTTTCGCATTCAATGAGATTCAATTGATGCATCAATCAATCACTTCACTTTGATGAGGAAAAATAACTTGTGGTGTGTAAAGTAATATATTTATAGCGGGCTACATTTGTTATATATTACACATATAGTTTTTTTTTTACTGCAGAGGTTTCATTTAAATGTATTTCCTATTACCTATTTTAACATTTACATATATATATATACACATACACACCCACACCCACACAATGTAATATATCTGTGTAACGTATCAACCTTATGATAAATGACTCTAAATTCAAAACTTGATTCAAGTCATTTTTCAAAAAGAATATTACTTATTTCAACCTAAAAATAATGTAACGTTTTAGAAGCATGATTCTAAATTGTATGAAATAATGGGAATCGAAATTTTTGAAAATATTTGTCTATATATAAAAATATAATAGACTTTAATAATAGTAAAATTATATATTTATATATATATATATATAATATTATTTATTTTATCTTTCAAAAATTGACTTGTGTTAATAAATATTTTTTTTATTAATTAATCATGGAAATTTTAATCATATATACTCGTACACATAAAATGAATTAAACGTAACAGTATCAAAAATTTAAAGGACATTAGGATTTTTTTTCTTAAAATATAATGATAACACATTCGAATTAAATATACTATAAGTATTTACACTCAACAAATATAAAACTATAAAAGGTACATATAATGAATAACAAAAATATCAGAAAAGATAAATATAAATAACAAAAAAACACATACTATTTTTAAAATTTGAATTATTTTTGTAACAAGTATGTTTTTTATGGGAAAAAATTTCGTTTGGTTTATTATATTAGATGTACAAATTAATTCGGTGCCTTATTTTTATAGAAAATGAATGTTTTTTTACAAAAAAATGGAATTCATTTCAATTCTCAAAATATCTTCCATTATTTTGTATAAATTTTATCTATCTACCAGATAACTGACGAATCTTATCAAAAAAAGAACGCGGCTTAGAGTCGATGAGTCGTCAATGCATTTTCGGATCTCTTCTATTATTTTAAAATTGGTGTCAGCTAGGTGATGTTAGAGAGACAAAAACAGGTGATAATATGAAGGGTATAGATCCGGCAATACCCTGTATGAGGTATAACTTTCTAGCCCAACAAACAAATAACGTCTTTGGTCTCTTTAGCGACGTGCAGTTTATCTTTATCGTGCTGCAAAATGACCTCATTCTCTCACCGGTGAATGTTCCTTTTCTCTTTAACTCGTGACTTAAAAGGATAAGCTGTTGTTGGTAACGCTCAGAATTTACAGTCTGACTAGATTCGAGTAACTTATAATAAACCACACCCTTAATTTCGTACCAAATACCAATAAAAATTCTTGCTGGCGGATTATAAATTTATGTAATATTAAAAAAATATATTTTTTCATTACATACAAATAGTTTTTAATTATATCATAGAGGAATTCTGAATATTCTTTTTTTAAATGTAATTTTATTTAATATTCTTCTGAAAAACGAATATTTTTAAATGTAATTTAACCAAAAAGTTTCCTTCCAACTGAATCAACATGTATTTCACCACAAAGAAGAAAATAGATACACAGAATCACGTACAAAATTCACATTGTCCGTAATAAAATCATGTTAACTGTAACGATGACATTAAGTTTATTTTATATGGTATTTATTGTAACTATAGACTATTGTTTTATTATTATAAGTAATACCAACTAGAATGCTGGATTTATTAAGATTTATAAATAACATATAATGTATTTATTTTCTTAGTATTAGCAGGGGATTTGTCCCTTAGTCCTCGCAATGATTGCCGACCCCCGAGGGGGCCTCGTCCCACACTCGTTGATGCTCGCTTTCCCCTAACAAATAATAAATTATGCGCAAAAATAATCTGTGTAAAATGCAAATCGTAAAATTTTTATTGGAGAAATTTATAAAAATTAACAGCAAAATACCATGTTAAAAAGTATAACAATTTTTTTACACTAAGGCTTCAGTGAATATAATATTTTCAATAACGTATTACTTTTACATTGAAATCGTATAAACCTCTTTCATTATACACCATGAGAGAACTACATACATGTGACTGATGTCAGCCAATAAGAATAGAGACCACGTGATACCCATCAACCAATCATTGATGATCGACAATGATTAAATTTCTACTTGTAGAGTGTATCGGGGGGAGAAGTCTTGCAAAAAGGTGATCTAAAAATATTTTTTTTAACTATAAAAAATATTTTTTTTGTTTTATGAAAATTTTACAATGGAATTATATTTAATATATATAATGATAATAATATATTGTAACTAAAACTGTCACTGTTAAGAATATTAATATTAATTATATATTTCAAATTAATATTAATCGTAAATTGGTAATATAAAATTTTAAATTTCGACTCTTACCCACATTAAGTTATTATTGTTTTTCTTGAAACAATTTAGAAGAATTTTATTGATTTCCTAATACAATTGCTAAAAAGACAATATTTACAGAAATATTTATAAAAAGAACATTTTGTCATTTAGGAATATTTACGGTGTATAAAAAAATATTAGTCTAATTAATTATATTATTAATTTATACGTGCTAATGATTTTACTTGTCGACACGCTCCTAAGCTCCCAGATGAAATTTAACATTATATATTTTTTAAGCATTTTGTCAAAAAAATAGAGTGATTTTTTTTGGTAAAGTATGTAGTTTATGTAAACTTTTTAAAAATTTAGTGTACACTGTCTATAACACTAAATAACGAACATATTTTCAAACTGAAAATCTTGTATTTTCAATGTTTTTATACAGCCTGACTATTCAATTTCCCGTAGATAACTTTTACTGATTCTCAAGGAATCAAAAGTTATAGATAGTTATCATTTTTCTATGATATATTATCTCTCTCTTTTATATATATATATATATATATATATATATATATATATATATATAAATAGAAGTAAATAAATATTAACTATACTGTTACCATTACTATATACTATATTTCGAAGTAAAAGATACAAAAAAAATAAAAATATATATTTCTTCATGTTTCTATAAGTATTTGTAGCTGGCCACATCAGCGTCACGAAATTTTCGAGTTGTCCCTCGATGTTTCTTCGAAACGAACGAATATATCAAAGAAGAGTAAGAAAAATAACATCGAGTTAGAAGCACGTAGCAATTCTACAATAAACGCGAGATACATATTGCACCACTTAAGTGTAATATAACAAGTTCTTTTCGAATGTACACTTTTTATATTAATATATATATATATATATATATATATATACATACATATATATATATATATATATATTTATATATATATATATATATATATATATATATATATATGCTTGTTTTAAGTCGTTTAACTATTACTTGACACTGATAAATGTGTATTAATTATTTAAAATGCAATTTAATTTAGGTTTTATTTATTCTATAATATATACACCTATATATATATATATATATATACGTGTATGTGTGTATGCACGTATGTATATTTACTGGAGGTATAGACATCATCCTTTGCAAAAATGTGAATATAACTCAGTTTTATTTGCTGTACTCATAGTACTCGTGCTTTTTATTACCCGAATTTTCGACCTTCGTCACTAATTTTGGCTTATGTAACACATTAAAGTAAATTTTAGATTATTTTTGTCTAGTGTTTTTTTTAAACTATGTGAATCCATTAAGTCTATTTTTAAATATATTTAATGCTTCAGAATGTGTAAATAATTATAAGAAAAAAAATCATTAATTATTTTATTTGTTTATTAATATAGCCATTCTTTGATTTCATCTATCGATGTAAAGTATTATATTCTCACATTTATGTTGTATAAAATATGTCATCAAGATATTGTTGTGTAAAAAATAATTATAAAAGAAGTTAAATGTCGCTGCACCAAACTAACTATAACTAGAGCATGAAGTGTCCAAGAGGTTGATACTTAAGTTGATATAGTGTCAGACGTGCTTCGTGAAACTTATAAACTTTATATATATATATATATATATATATATATATATATATATATGCACATATCTTTCAGTGAGTTCTATTGTTTTTTTTGATCAGATCTCTAGATTGTGAAAATAAACCATTAGATACATTTTAATAAATTAATTGTAAACAGATACTTTAAAATATCTTAGATAATTTTGCCAATTTTTTTATTTAATATTGTAGTCAATTGTACATATTAACTTTTCTCTTGTATATATACATACACACATTTATACATATACATATATTTATATATATATATATATATATATATATATATATATATATATATATATATATATACATAAGAAATCATATAATAGAACTTACAAATGATATTTCATAAAGATATTTTGTTAATTGAAACTATTGTCTAATTTGTGCCTTAATAGTTACAGCGTAATATATAATATTATTTTAATGTGATTCAGATTAAAAACTACTGGAATAATTTTAAATATACTAACAGAAATTAATATTAATAAGTATTATATTTTTTTTCTATATATATATTTTGATTTACGAAATAAAAATGACTATAAACTTTTTACATTTAAAATATGTTAAATAAACAATACTTTATCAATAAAATAAAAACGAATTAAAGGCTTTAATAGATAAAATATAACTAAAAATTGTAAAAAAATCGGCTAATATTTCGGAACTTGCTACTACAACCTAAATAAATTTAAAGTTAAATTTTAATTTAAGTGAATTACAATATTGTTAATATAGCAATAGTTATTGATTTGCCTTTGTTTATTAAAAGCTACAACATTTATAAATTATGCAGTTTTTTCAAAGAAGTGATTCTGAAAAAAATAGGTTCCAAATTATTAAATTCAATGAATTATGAAATATTGAGACATTTTCTCATTTTTAAATAAACAAATTCATTGATAATTGTCACCTTGTCAGGAATAACCCTATTTATACTTTATATATAATTTACCAATCCTTAAAATTGATGAAAATTATAAACACGATTCCATCACATAATCTTTGTCATCAATTCTTCCGTCCTGAAGCTAGGTCAACGTTAATAAATTTTAACGGAGTGTGTTGTATTTGACGAAAATGTGTGTATTTGAATTAGAATTTATGTTTATATGAAGGAAATTTATGTCAATGCAAAAATATGCATAAATAGTCAATGAAAACTCACACATTTTCGTCAAGTACAATCCACAGTGCGAAAATTTATTTATATGAAACCGGTTTAAGAAATCCTGGTCTGTTTTATTATCATTAATAAAAACATTTATCTTATTTGCTATTTTAAATTTAGTATTCAAGTTTTTTTCTGAATGAATTTGATATCACATCACAAACTAAAAATTTTTTTGACCAAAAATGTTCAATAACTGGATATATCATTTTCATCACAAAAAAAGTTTGTGAAGCTAGTATAATATTTATTCAAGAAAATAAAATTGACAGTAATACTAGAAATATATGGGATTTATTTTTTTTAAAGAAAAAAACAATGATACACTCAGAAAAAAATGTATATTTTGTATGGTAAATACTTTCCAAATAAATTTTAAATAATATGAAAAAGAAATATTGATATTATTAGGTTAGTAGGAAAATAATTACGGTTTTTGTTTTATTAATTTTTTTCAACGAAATTGTCATTTCTCGGTGTAAATCTTATACCATTTTAAAGTGCATTTTTCGGTCTGTGTTTTCGTAAAATCGACTTTGGTTTTATTATTACTTTTACTTCAAATTGAGCTATTAAATTAAAGATGGAAAAGAAGGAAATAAGAACAAAATTTTTGTATGAGTTCAATATGGGTGGTAAGGTAGCAGAAACTGCTCGTAAACTAAACAATGATTTTGGTCTGGGTATGGTTAAAGAACGTACTATGTAATGGTGGTTCTAAAAAAGTCGTTCGGGAGACTAGAGCCTTGGGTGGTCGCAAGTGTCATCCTTTAGTTCATAGCAACCAACTGAAGGCTTCAGTTGAATCAGAACCACACACAACAATTTGAGAGCTTGCACAAATTTAAGCGTTAGTCATCCAAAAGTTTTGGATCCCTTAAAACCGCTAGCGGGAAAAATGTATATGAATTTGCAGGTCATAAATCGCAATTATTTTTCTACCAACTTAATATATCGATTATAAATATCTATTAAATAGCTTCAGAGTGATATATCTTTAATATAAATCGTATGATTTATATATTTAATTAATCTTACTATAATACTTTATTAAATGCATGAAAAATATCATAAAACTGAATTTATATTTTATTTGTTGAAAACATTTAGTTGTATGTAGACGGATGTCATTAATATATTTTTTTGTGGTAAAGAAATACTAAAAACACGTCGTGACTAAAACATTTGCGCACTGTAATAAATAGTGCAGGGTAACTGGTACAGTAATAATATGCAGCTTTATTCATTGTAACTACTAAATTTCGAATGAAAGAATAAAATAAATGAAAAAAAAACCGTTCAGAATCTTAATCGGTACGTCAGTTCGCAAATTTTACTTCGACGAATAATTGTTCTTAGTTGGTTAAAATAGTTAGCGGTGGCATTGTTTGCTGGAATTCTGCCATAATAGAAATTATATTTTCATGAAAGAAGAGTTTTATGATTTTCTACAATAATTGTATTAATGTGTCAGTCGGCCTTGGGTTTTCAACTTTTATAAAAGATTTGAAGTTTAATTTACTGTTATAAAGAATAAAAGTTCAAGTATTAATTCAAAAATAGTTTCATGTTAAATAAAAGGAATGAAAACAGAATCTTTTTTAAATTTATTTTTAGGTTTTGTATTCATTTCTTTTATAGTTATTAAATTTATGACATTTTCTTAAACCTTGAATTTTTTTATTGTATTATAGATTGTGGAATTCCATTTATAATGAAGCATAACAGTTTTCTGTTATTAAAAGAAAAAAGTATTTTTTTATATTTTGATTTTTTTACTATATTAATATAATTTTTGAAAATAGCAAGTACATTATTTTTTCTTTAGTTGGTTCAAGAATCTATTATTCGTTTCATTTTGCTCAAGATAAAAAATGATGGCTAAATATAAATGAACTGTATAGGAATATAGACACAACTGTTAAATTAAAAATATGAAAGTAATTTTTATTTTTACACTACATGCTTATATTCACATTACACTTTTCAGAATATAAAATTAGGTTTTTTCAATTCCTGCTATTATTTTTCTTTTTATTTTTTCCCTTAAAAATCTCTTACTTCTAAGTGAACGGTCCTTGAATATTCCATTTTATTAGTTTTCTGTTTGTCTGATTTTAATACTTCATTTTTTTACTTAGATTTTAGTAAATTTGAAACTTGATTATAATTTCTTCCAAATGGCTTAATTGAAAATAAATTTATAAATTGTAGTTCTCAGTAGTGATAAATATATTAATTTAAATGCTTCGTTTCCGTACTCTGATATGTTTTTATGCTTTCGTCATTTTAAGGCTACTATTTATTTGTGAATGTCAAGGGTGAGTAGACGGCGCGCGGCTGTTGTAATTATCATTTGAGGTTAGGTTATGATGCAGCAGTCATTTGTCACAATGTTAGTTAGGCCGAAAAAGGCACACTGGTACGAATTTTAAGTGGGGTTCAAATTGAAGTTATTTTACTGTCGCATTCACGTTAAATTATTATGGGTTGCTAGACAAATATATTCGTATGTTCATATGAGAGAGTTTCGACTTTTCAGTTAGTTTAGTATATAATGTAATTTATTTGAGATAAACATTTCGTTAACTGGGTTCTCGTCAAACATAATTTAAATATTGAAGTATGTTTATAAGTAAAAACAGGTTCCGTACGTATATTCAACGATTCTGAAAATTCACGAATAAGTATGGAAATCGTCAAATTTTCAATTATATATTTAAATATTGCTACTTCGAATATTGTTCGCGCAGAGATGTTTGTTATAATTAAGTTACGCGGTAGGAAATTATCATAAATTTGGTTTTTATTCGAAAGATGGTGTTTTCACTCTGTTAAGAATTACAAATATATACATGAGATATTTTTATAAAGGTATGAAACTAGTATTTGTTTTTAAAACAAACAAAATATTATAATTGATATTCGCCTACAAGATTTTCAATTAATTTAATTATTAATAGAATATTTTAAATTTTAATCAAATAAAACATTATATATATACATACGTATATATATATATATATATATATATATATATGTATATATATATATATATCCATACATATTTATATACATACATACATGTTCAATAGCATCATAGAATGATAGATAACCAAGAAAAAGACCAAAATCACAAAATGAGTGGAATTCTGTACTAGAAATGGCAGCAGATTTCATGTGTTCAATCTTAAATTATTATTATATTTATTTATTGATATCTGTATGAAACTTTAATTTGGTACAAAAAAGTTTAGTAAATAGTTTTATATTTAGCTACAAAAAATGCTAAATACCTTATGTGATTAATTCAGTACATGAAACTTCGATCATTCATAAATATTATTATCTTGTTAACATGAACTAAATTTATTTCAAATGTTTTTTATTTTGAGATATTCAATAGATTATATACAAATTTTACATTGTAATACTATTGATATTTTAATAATTGTTTTATTAATATTTCAAGTTTTAATCTTTGAAGTAGTGAAATAAGAATTATATTACATTATTTAGCAATATCGATTCCATGAAATGTCTTATTTTAGATTAAAAGGCATTGATAAAAGAATGAAGAAATATTTTGTTTTTAAAATTTTTAATTTTTCATTATATATATTTGCAATACTAAAACAAATAACTAATGTGAATAATTGTCAATTAGATTTTTAAAAATGTAATAATCAATAGACTAGTAACAATTTTTATAAATAAAATCGATCCTTACAATTTGTAACTTCATTAATTAATATATTCAATTCAACACCGAATATAATATCTTTTTATCTTTCAAAATAGCTACTACGAGTATTATAAATAAGAAAATGAAATAAAATATTATTACCTTTAAAAAAGACGTGCAAGAAGAGTTCATTATGCTTTTAAATTAATTTCAGTTAGTTAATATTTTTAAAATTAAATTTTGTTTCCGTTGATACACTGTACAAAGTAGTATACATAACATGCCAGTAATATTTATAATTGGTGTCATAAAGAAGTTATGCGTATATGTTTTAATGAGTTTGTATATTTAAAATTTGTAAAGTTTTTGCGTACATGAGTATGCGAGGATGTTAAATAAGTCTTACATTATGTATGTTTCGTAATTATGTATATATATATATATATATATATATATATATATATATATATATATATATATATATATATATGATAGTACATGCTTGACAAAATTTTAAGATATGACATTATCTGTAAAATTTGAAACTTTAACAGTCTTAAAGATTCAAGAAATGGGACCTTGAATTTATTTTAATTATTTATATTTAAAAGATTGTGAAATAATATTAAGTATTTAAATACTGAAAGAATTAACAACTTATGTTTATTTTTATTTATTTTCTTTTTATTACTATGAATTAAAACGACCAGCCTTTTGTTATTTTTTTATAAACCTTTAAAATAATGAAATATTTTCTAATTATTTATAAATAAATATTATATTCACATGTGAAATCTTTATTACATATTATTTAAAATTGAGTATAGTAATAGTGTTTATTTATAACTACAAGAATTTTATATATAATACGTGAAATATAATTGAATCATATTTTAAAAAAATAAGCCTTAAACACAATTTTATCTTATATCTTATATTTTTGGTTTATATAAATTTGTTTAAGTAAATAAGTAATAATAATAGTTTATTACTATAGAAGGAGAAATGTTTTTTATTTTTAACTGAATTCACTTTTAAATCTATTTTTAAAGATTTTTGCTGATAGAATTGAGGCATTTTACATAGAGTAATTTAATTCATTCCAGAAACT
Source organism: Acanthacorydalis orientalis (assembly GCA_034766995.1). Taxonomy (NCBI): domain Eukaryota; kingdom Metazoa; phylum Arthropoda; class Insecta; order Megaloptera; family Corydalidae; genus Acanthacorydalis; species Acanthacorydalis orientalis. The sequence goes on along the minus strand of CM068322.1, from coordinate 21,194,970 downwards.
CTAGAAAAAACTAGAATCTCTATGAAAAAATTAATATTCATTCATCTGATTTATAAATATTTGTAATTTGTCTTAAGAAAATGATATTTTTTTCTAAAAAGTAATTCCGTATTACATTCTGAATATGTTACTTTGATATACAAACAAGTATTTTCCTTTTTCTAAATGTTTACATTTGAATTTTTCATGTAATTTTTAGAGTAAAAAATTGATAAGAACTATCGAGTAAATCAAAAAAAATGAGGCTATGTACTCTGTATTCATATTAAAATATGAGCAGTAATTGACATTATTTAAAAACATTTGAATTCACTCAAATTTATAAATACAGTTACAAAATTCTGTTTTAAACTACAAAGTGTAAGAAATTAAATTAAGTACAATAAAGGATGAATGTGATCAAAAATAAACAATTAAATTGTTCGAATAATTACATGAGGTACGTACAAAGAGTAATAGGATTTAAGATGATTATTAAATGAATTTGTGAAAATAGATTTGGATAAGATATCCATGATAAAATAATTCAATCTTCTTTGAAATTCGTATATTTTCTTTATCTTATACAGAAGGTTTTTTATATTCGATATTTTCAGGATTTGATGTTTAAATTTATAATTTTTTTATCATTTTTTAAAAATCTGATAAGTAATTAATCACAGTACAATATTTTAAAAAAATTGTTAGATTATTATATACTAACAGTCTGTGTTATTTTTCTTTTATATAAAAATATTTTTTAAATAAAAATAAAGTAAAAAAAATTGAACATAAATTTTCAGTAGAAGGGTTTAGCTTATTTTATTAAATTAATTTTTATATAATTCGTTTAATCTTTACTAATTTTAATTCTAAATTAATCCTAGACAGTATTTTTGGTAATTATTTTTAATAATAGAAACCGTCAAAAATCCTGTTTCAGACAAAATTGAGGTGTATAATGTTATTATAAAATATGAAAACTTTTTCTGAAATTAAGTTTGTAAATTTAGTTGCCCTTTATGTTAAAAAATCACAAAAATTATTTACACTCATTTTAAAGTTGAAAATTACATGACTTTCTTATTTACTAGTCATTCTCTTAAATAAAATCTATTGACTAGAAATGGTATCATATTTAATATTTTTAAAAATTTCAACAAAATATAATTGAAAAAGAAAAAAATGATATTAGCGTTTTATGGGGTACAGAAAAATTCTTTGAAAGAATTATTCGATAATCCAATTATTTGGAATCATTTTTTGAAATGATTAAAATTACTTGAAACCAATAATTTTTTTTAAAATTAATGTTTCGAATTCTCGTTCCTTGTACTCTTGGTTAGTTGTTGTAATTATACAGTAGATATTTAAAAAATATTTGAACTTCTTAAATATATTCATATTCATTAAAACGTTTTAAAATTATTAAACAACATTAGCAATTAGACTTTTTGTTTAATTATTAGAAATTTTCTAGACAATATTGCCTTCTTGTACTCCCTTGAATCCACTAATCCTTTAATAATTTTTCTTGATCTGACTTAACCAGACATCACTAATTCTGAACAAACTTAAACAGATCTCATTTGACCTAACCTGAACTGATTAGAATTAATTGCATGTAAATACAAAAAATCTTTTATTAAAAATTTTCATTTTCAAAGAAATATATTTGAAACATTTTCCATCTGCGTTTATTCAACTCACAATTATTATCAATATTTGAAATTATATTTTCAAAAATAATTATTATTTTTGTATGTTAATTTAATTGATATTTTAATCGAAATAAAGGTATTTAATAAAAAAATTAACTTCAATATTTACATTTTTATTATTAATTGCACGCGTAGAATGTTAAAAACCTTCGCTCTTTTAAATTGTATTAATTTACTGCATTGATAATAAAATTAGGATGATTTTTGAAAAGAATTTATTAGCAAATTAATATTCATTTAACATAATCTTTTAAAACTTTTAATTTAAATATATATATGTTTTTGTATTCATATCCCTTTATGTATTCCCCCTCCCCTTCCCTCTCTATCTATCTATCTATCTATCTATATATATATATATATATATATATATATATTAATTTGTATATATAATATTATATAAATGTACACAAATATAAATATATATTCAGGCAAGTTACATAAATCGTGTAGAAATATAAAAAGTGCAATGTTATCTATAAACAAATATAAACATAAAAATATTTTTGTGTAAACATACACCTCCATATTTCTTAGGTTCACATATATAAATACAAATATGTGTATATATATATATATATATATATATATATATATATTTGTGTATGTATAATGTTTCCAAAATACTTGAATGAAAACGAAGGAAGGGTCGGTGTTTTCCAAACATATCCAAAGGCAAACGTATATGTAAACCTACAGCATTCAATTTTCGTCGTAGATGACAGATATGTTTCTACGTTATATATTACATAATAAATAGAAATAATAAACAAGTTTTATGGATTGAGAGGGTCGGGACGTGGTATACGGAATCAACGAAAAAAAATCGTGGTATTTTACATTTTATGACCATTTTCAGGCCATTTCTTATAGTCGTTTATGAAGTTTGCAGACGGAGGATGTTTTTTCCGTATTAGGTTATCAGTTACGGTGCAATTGTGTGATTTTGATGTTATTGATTTTTGCTTCAATCGACTGTAATTTAATAGTAATATATGTTTGAATCGTATCGATCAATCTCGCTAATGTATTTGATTTGTTATTTTAAACAAGTTAAATGGTCTTGAAGTTTTTTAAAGTCTTCTGGTTTGAAAATGATCTGTTTAACTTAGTATATATTTATCATGTAGGCAAATATTTTCTTGTAAAATGTTTAAAATTTAGGAAATGATATATAACAAACAAATACATCCGTTTGGTAAATAATCGAGGTTTTAAAAATACACAAAACTTATTTTTGTATCTATAAATGCAGTCAAATATATAAACGTTTCTTTATTTTAATATTATATAGAATAAGGCTGTGTTTTTTTCATAAATGATTAATTAATAATATATAAATCAATTAAAGTTCTATAGGAGTTTTCTTATGAAAAGCTCAAACAATATAACGCCCACGCTGTAAAGTTTGCAATATATATATGATACAAAATCTATATCTTTTGTTTGAAACTGTTTAGTGTAATACGTTATTAATGCAGAATTAGGAATCCTCACACGAATATACTATTTTAGTAACAGAATCATTAAAGTAACATTTGATATTTGCTTTAAGATATTACCTTTGTAGTCATTAAAGTAATGTCACTCTATTATGGTTTTACAAAATGTTTAGTATTTACCTTTAGAAAAATATAATTATTATATAAAGTTTAAATGTTATAAAATCAATTTATATGCAATTTTGATCATTTATTTTTTTCTGTTTCAGGTGAGTCACCTTATTCAATTTTTTTATTTATCTGGTAAGTCATATTTAAATTTTGTGTTCAGTGGTTTTGTTTGAAAGAAATTAAGTAAATATTTTTCGTCAAAAGTTGGTATAAAACAAGTTTTTTTTTAATTCGTATCTGTTATGCTAGAATATATTTTATATTAAGTGTATAAATTAAAATTCGCATATGTATTACAGTTCTCAATTACATGTTTGCTACTTTAGTTTTCAAATGATGTCAAAAAAACAACAATAATATAACTTAAATCAATTTGATTACGATGACTTATAAAATTTGTTTTGAAAATGAAAACTTTTGACAGATGTAAAAAACGAGAAAAGTATCATTATAAATAAAAAAATGGGCTTGTTATTTTAATAATTTTCCTTTAATTGAAAAATTTTTAAAATTATTACTATTTTTTACATCAACCGCTGTTGTACTCATTTGCTCTTTATTTGAGGGAACTTAAAAAATGTGCTCCTTCGGCTCAAGTAAAGTGAATTATATATATATATATATATATATATATATATATGTATGTATGTATGTATGTATAGTTTTCTAACTCGGTTCTTGTTTCTGATTGAACCTTAGATGCATATTTTCCTAAACGCTAAGGTAACAAGGAATGTTGTGTAATATCATAAACAAATATCACATTTTGTGTCGAAAGAGGCACTAAAATTTCGTTCAACTATAATGAAACACATAAATACATATACGAGTATATATATATATATATATATCAGCAGTAGCATCTGTCAATCCACTGCTGGATAAAGACATATTCCAAGATTTTCCATTTTGTACGATTGAATGCCTCTTTTTCCCACTGATTTGCAATAAACTTTTTAATTTCCTTTTTCCACCTGTTCGTTGGTCTTTTTTATGTTTTTTTCTAATATTACTTAGTTCCCAGTTAATAATTGCTGTTGTCCATCAGTTTTATGCTCTTTGTTAACCCCCACCCCGTCCATTTACATTTTTGACTTTTTACTCTTCTTATTACATCTGTGACTCCTGTCTAATATTTATTTTCGTATCATATATATATATATATATATATATATATATATATACATTTAAACTACAACTATATTAAATACTTTACATTGTAATGTCAATAATTATTAACAGAAATTTCCAAATTTTCAATTTTGAATAAAAGTTGTATTATAATATATAGACATATATCTATTTATACTTCGTTCACCATGTTGACTGTTGTCACAGATGTATACTGGGTACTCATAATAGACAATCGGAGATAAAAATCAAGTACAAAAACAAAACCTTATAAGCGTGTATACAGTAGCGTCGTAAATACTTTTATAATGAATTAAACAGAATATAGAATAAATAAGTAAGAACATGTACATTAAAAATATCATTAAAAAATACTACTAAATGCCAAATTTATTAAAGACAAAATCTATTAATTTTTTTAAATATTTTTGAAAATGGTATATTTTCTAATATTAATAACAGATGTATTTTATTTTACTTAAACTACATGAAAATTGAATGACAAACAAATTATTTTCTTTTACAAATTCCGCCACAAACTCATCATCGAATAGTAATATTGAAACACTACCAAAGCTGAACAAACGATAAAATTTCCACCCTTATAGATGAATTTCTCGTAAACAAAAAAGCTCTAGAGAAATGCTGAAATCTTTCTGTTTATGTTAATCTCTGTCCAAACGGTTGAATTTAGCGTGGTTTGATTGTCTTCATCAGATTTTGTACTAATGGAAGTACTGATTCACTCTCCGAATTTTCTATGTCTATATTTTCCCATTCATTATCATTTTCCATTTTTAACGATCTTAGAAGTATGAAAAAAACACTGACTATGATTATGAACGCCAGATGTTTGTACTTTTAAGAACGTGTAGATCAAAGCTTGACGAACGTTACAGGGTTATCGCAAAACAGAATATGCACAGTAGATGAGTCACGTTCGTTATAATGTCTTAAGTGGTTAATTAAAGACTGTGGTTTTTGTGTATAGTTATGAGCATACGTTTATGAAAACCCATATTGATTTCCGGTTATAATGTTTTCCTTATCACGGCATCTTTAATGGCGATACAAGGTAATTTCTCTTTATCTCTCTAGTTATCTATCTAACTATATATATATATATATATATATATATATATATATAATATGAAATTCATATTATAATATGTTGAAATGATATGAATGATATCTTCATCTTTAAGAAATACTAAATAATAAGACACTAAAATCATACATAATGAATTACTAGTAAAACATTGGAATAAACATATCTTCTTAGTTCATAAATACTATTTACGTCAATTACACTAATTGAAATCCGAGCAATGTCTGAACCTATGTTATACATCTCATTTTAAATGTCAAAATAGTTTCTTGAGTCTAGCGCGAATAAGCAAATGTATAGCAATAAGTTGCTAGATGTTCCTTTTAACACTAGACAAGTTTCAGTATGGCGACGAGTTGTGCTGTTAAAGTGACTCTCTCGAGGTACATTAACGACTAAAGTGCAACAATTACTCTTCATTCACACTTCTAGTTTGAGTGCACGTTAAAAACGGTTGGAGAACAATATTGTTCTGTACATATTCGTACATAAACGCGTTTGGTTTCATAATAAAACTAAATTAGTCGAATATATAGATTTATATAGTGAATAAAAGCTGTTTTATTGGAAAACTTTTTAAAATTTTGCTTCGTATTGTAAATGAATATTCTGTGAGTCGAATCGTTTATAAAAGTATTTTGTCATTAACTATCACTTAAACTATTTTGCATAACAAAAAAAATTCTGGAGCTATAGTAAATTTTATTGGACATATTTTAAAAGTTTGAACATTAAAAAAATTACAATTTATTTATGAATGATATGCAATTTGATGAATTGAGAAATATTAATAAATTGAAATGAGTGATTTCATATAACAGATATATTTTCATTTAAAATAATTTTTGACCAGGAATTGAATTTCTAATACGAAATAAATTGGCTTTCAATATGAAAAGAAAATATATAATATTATATATAAATAATAGTTATATATCCAAATATATTTAAGTGTATTTAGAACTTTTATTACTATATAAACATAACGTCATATTTCCAAAAATCACCAACATAAAGAAAAGTAAACAACATAGAACTCTCACTTCATAAGCTCTGTTTAGAAATAGTCATTTATGATTATTGAGATATAGTCAAGTATCAAAGACATTTGAGATTTTTTTACTATTGAAAAATATTATTTTTTACTTATTATAAATTTATTTTATCATTTTTTTATTGAAACTATATCGATATTTTATATCAATAATTATGTATATATATATATGTAAATATATATATATATACATATATATATATAAATATTATTAACACTTTTTTGGAAAAACGTAAAATTCGTAAAAATGTTGTGTAATTTTTTCAAATTCAATATAAAATATGAATTTTATCCATAATGTCATAAATAAAAATACTTTTTTATATACCATTAAATTATATGTATAATCGAAAAAAGAATACGTATAAAAATATATCGTCCGAGTAATGTATTTAAAAATAAATTTAAAAATAACTTATCGGAAAATGTCAACACAAAATTCACACGATATTTGATTGTCTAATATAGGCTACACAGAACAAATTCCCGAAAAATGTTCAGTTCGTGCTAGCAAGCGTCATAGTTCATTCTCCCAAAAAAATCGTATATATACAAAATATATTGCAACATATCTCTATCAGCAGCCACCGAAACCTCCTACCCTTTTATTTGATAGTCTATATACACGAGGGGCTGCTTTCATCTACAAGCCATAGCACCCCGAAGACGGTCTTCAGGAAGCACAGGCTTCCGAACTAGTATTGACATATCACACATAAAATATCGTCTTCCACTTTTACAACCCCCCACTCACTATACCTCTCATACATGTCGTTTCGTCTCACTCACATGTTCGGCAACTCTGATACGTTCTCCTACGTTGTCATATTCGTATATTCTCTATGTCCGCCGCCTTCCAAATAACACTAAAGTTATACAACAATGTTTATGCAAAGATATGGGGTTGTAAAAGGGATGAAAATGTCGAAACGGAAACCGTATTTGTACAAATAGACCAAAGGAAGGAAATCGGTGCGATAGTAATAGAATGATATAAGACGGAGTTTTAACGAAATCTATTTTTCCGCGCTGTTCTTTGAGTAATTTTAATAAATTTCGTACAATTAACTTTAAGCACTAGACATAAATCCAAGTTATTATGGCCACTGTTCTATGGAAATAAAATCGCAATTGTGTTATTTATTCAACCTTGACACATCAATCTGCATATATCTGAACATATATATATATATATATATATATATATATATATATATATATATATATATATATATATAACATATCTCTTATTAATTTATAGTAATTCTTATTCAATTACATACTTATTAATTTCAATCACATTCTTTGTAATAAAAATCTGCATCTTCTTTATTTTCTCATTTTAAATAATGAATGTTTTGATTTGTATATATATATATATATATATTTATATACATATATAATATACACATATACTTACACACATATATATATATATATATATATATATATATATATCATAGCTCTTATTAATTTATTTGAATGCTTATTCAATTACATGCTTATTAATTTGTCACATTGTTTGTAATAAAAATCTGCATATTCTTTATTTTCTCATTTTAAATAATGAATGTTTTGATATATGTATATGTATATATATATATATATATATATATATAACATAGCTCTTATTAATTTATTGTAATGTTTATTCAATTACATACTTATTAATTTCAATCGCATCGTTTGTAATAAAAATCTGCAGTAAAATTGTATTCAGGCATCGTGCTCAATCGGATGTAAATAATAATATTTGGTGATGTAAGATAGCTGATTTTCAAAACTTGTAGGACACGCAATTTGAATTTTTGGGGATAATAGTGCTTCCTCAAAAATATTGTAATCTTAGGGGTTACGTGAGTCGATAAAGTTTAAAGACCACTATTATAGAGTAAAAAACCATGTACAACAAATTCAGTATCATTAATTTTAATGATACAATAGTTAATAATAATTATTAACAAATATAGACTTTTAATCATTTTGTATTTTCAGTTATTTATATTTAAAAAAAAAACGATTAAAAATCAGCCGCATCGCATAATTTTTTCCCATTTTTATTATTATTTCTCTAATATAAAATAAAGGTTTTTGTGATGCTTTTTTGGAATTTAGGAACACATTTATAAAATAGATTGCTTTAAAATATTTACTTTTGTGAAAGTAATATTTTAGTTTATAAATAATTAACCTGAAATATACTTAAGAATCTACTTTCATATATATATATATATATATATATATATATATATATATATACCTGTATTAAGAAAATTATCTAATTAATTTACACCTTGTGCGTAAATCTTTAAAGGTACATTCTCCCTTGTATTTATCCTGTAAGTATATCAACTGGTGCGTGCTCGGCTTATGTCCGTATTGGAATATTTTGTGTATAATCTGACCACATTCGGTCGCTTGTAAATAATTAAGGGATCATCAACAATAATTTTTAGATAAATTATTTTTGTTTACCAATAATTAATTTGAAAAATTATTATACATTTTGAATTATTATATATTATATATTTGAATAATTATTATTGTTTAGAAACAGTTGTAAATAAACATTTTTTTTGTTATTTGAGAATTGAAGTTATCTACTTTCTAATTAATAACGAAATATACAATGTTAAATAAGGGTCTAGTAAAGTTTATTTTTTTTATTAAACATATTTTTTTGTTTTGGAACATTTCAATTTACTTATATTTTAAGGTACAAGATTGATTTAAATAAAAAATAAGTACAAAATTTATTAAAATATTATATATATATATATATATATATATATATATATATAATATATATATATATATAATATTGTGTATATATATATATATATACCAAATAAATCACCTTTAAATATTGATTTGATATTTTTCTGATTTATTGAGTACGTGACATTTAACTTATGTGCGTAGGGTGACGCTATTATTTTTATAAACAGTTTGTTTAGTAAGAAATTTATAGATTTTAAATAGAATTTTAACTCTTATAATGCGTTATTGTTTTAACTGCAGTAATTAAATATTAAAATAATTTTATATTAACAATTTTTTGTGCTTGTAATTTAAGAAAATTTAACTACTTGAATGTTATAAAATACACCAATATACAGCAATATTTAAGAATAAAAATGTATTTCAATGTTGGGAAATTTCAGTCGTAAATATGTTATTCTGAAGACGAAATAAAAATAAATTTATGGTTTTCCTCAGTATAAGTATGGAGTCGATGAAGATTAATTTTTGTAAATAGCAAAGATTTCTTTAAGAAATAGAAAATTAAATATTTTGTTTTGCTCAATGATATCCAGTCAAATGTTTTGAAATGACAAATAATTTTCATCTAAAATCGCATAAAAGATCTGTCAATAATTAATGGAAAAGAAGTAATAGTAATAGAAAATCGTATTTTTGTGAAAATTTAGTTTCTTTTATTTCATATAAACATATTGTAAATAAAAAATATATAGAAAAAAATTTAGGATTTAATAAATTTCATTTATCGTTTCTTTTCTACCCATATAAAATTACTTCTTGAACATTAACTAAATTTTCTTTATCAATAAAAATTTACTATTAATTTTGTAGAAGTAAATTTAGAGATTTCTTGAAAAGTCATTTATTTTCTGGGAAATTATTCTTTAAAATTTCATTTGAATTCATGAAATCCAAAAAAGTGTCTTACTGAGTCGATGCTGATGTTTTAATCTATGATAAGTTACTTGTATTAGTTTTTTTTCACCAGCAAGTTTGATGGTTTAAATATGGTTTACTTATTTTTTATCTGAATTTTCAATTTTTTCGAACAGATTTTTAACATAATGTTTATCTGTGAATTTTAAGAAAAATAGAATTAGAAAAACGCTCAAAAACAAAATATTTTTTCATTAAACTCTTCATTTGATCTAAAACTTTATTTAAATGATTTTTTTATTATAAAAATATTTCAAAGCAATTAAAATCAAAATATATAAATTATAATTATACAGAAAAGAAATATGAACAACTGACAAGCACAGTATATGTATTTTCTTGTAAAAAATACAACATTAAACAATTTAGAACTCAATACTACTATTATTGACATTCAACGTCAACATCCATAAATCATAAATTATTTAAAAATGAGCAGCATATTAGTTTATTCGACAAAATTTTTCTATATATTCTTTTCCAAGTAAATATATTTATATAGGAGGAAAATCTGTTTCAGTCGCAAAAATGGATTTTCGTTAAAACTTCCGTCGTTTTCATGTGATCAATGGTGCATTTGTCAACTAATAAATTATTCATAAGTACGATTGATGAATTTTTATTAGAACTTGTGACGTGTGGTTACAATAAATAACAATTCTTATCAAACTTATTTTAAAACTCTCTTTTATTATCTGAACTGTTTCAAAACTGTGGTGTTTAATAATACGATCTGGAATGTTTGTATAGATTTTTTATTTATACTTAAAATTATGTATATCTAAATAAGAAAGAAAAATTGTTTAGGTTTTAAGTATGTGTATGTTATATTATTATTAAACATATATTATATATTTTTTAATAATATATTTGATATAACAGTAGCTTTTATTTTTGATACGGAAAGTTAATATTTTTATTATAAATTATTAATCAACTTCTAAATAATAATTTGATTGATAGTAAATACGACATTCCTGTAAAATATGTTTCATAAAAAAAATATACAAGAGTAATATAGAAAAAAGTTTCCAAAGAACGTTTTATAAGAAAAATATAAATAAAAATGCAAGTGTATGTTTACTTATATAAACTAGTTTTGAATACTTTCAAGTAGAAGTAAATATATTCGTATATAATGCACGTGACCGCAATAAATATAATGAAGTCAACAAATATAAACGAGAATTGCTGGAATATAAAACAACGAAATATTTTATAAATACAAACATTCATGTATACTATATATATATATATATATATATATATATATATATATATATATATATATATATATTCACAAATGTGTGTGAGTATACTTGTATGTATCTCATAGGTTAAGGCTGAAACAGACTTTTCCCTCAGTTATATGTGAATTGAAAATTCCGAGAAGTGGTATTTTGGAGCACGGGGATTTTCAATATTTTCATGTCGTGGAAACTTATCCGCACGCCACGATACGTTACTCGTGAGACACTGAACTAGAATAATGTTAGTTTTTGTCGTTTTACAGAATTTGTGAACTTATATAAAAATAAAATTCTAAATGAAGTATTATGATTGTTATTTATACATAGTTAAATATAAAAAAGTAATTATAACTTAATTAAAACATTTTACAAAGTATAATATCATATTAAATTAACTTTTTATTTTAATAGAAAAATACATGTTTTTATTTAAAGATGGATGTTCTTTTAATACATTATTTATTAAAATAAAAAAATTAAATTGTATTTTGTAATTAATATCGACTTATTTTTAATTACTTACTTATATTATTTTAATTATCTACAAATACATACATACCTATATATATATATATATATATATGTGGGGAGATATAATAGAAATATATCTATATTATGTATTAGATTGTCTGTAATATCTTGTATTAGTCTACATAAAATAAAACATTAAAAGTAATTACTCATGTTCTGAGAGGAGTTTGAAACGTATTCAAATTGGTGAAAAATTGTTAATAATTAGGTTTTTAGTTATACAGAGTACAAAGTCTAAAGTCAGTTTTGTACTAAATATAAATTAATTATGTATTTTTTATATACTATTTACAAACTTATATATTTACAGAATCTAATATTTAAATTAATCTAATAATTATAACTGAGAAAAAATAATATTATGTATATTCTAAAATTGTTACTTTATGTATGTCGAATTTTTTATTTGCAATATATTTTTCTTTTATTAAATCAGTGAGGAACATTATGAATGAGACATTAGTTTTTTGAAAGAGAAAAAATAGATATTAAAAATGTAATTACATTTATGTGTATATCCATTAATGTAAATTAATAAATAAACGAAGCACAACGATGGAAGACTTTACAACTTATTAAAAAATTGAAAATATCGTAGAAGAAATTTATTTTTAATGTGTTTTATTAAATGGAAATATTTCTCAATAGACTTTTTAACAAAATATTTTTGAAAAATATATTTAGTTTCTCTATGTTGATAAAAATGAGAATACAAATATATGTATGCATATATATATATATATATATATATATATAAATATTAATAGAAGTTAAAAACTAAAAAGGATTTCATTTAAGAAATTTGCTTGTCTGCACTTTTGAATTTATTTACTGTTTTACCCATTTTTTGTCTTCATTTCTCAATATCAAATAAATTTGATAAAATCGAAAATGTAGATTTAGAAACGAAATCAATAAACTATTAAATCGTATCTTGAAGCATAAAATAGTACAGTACTAAGAAAAAAACATTATTCTAAATTATTCACAGCTATAGTTTCAGCACTATGACTAAATTCACTGTCAAAAAATGAAATTTCTCTTATAATTTTTTTTCTAATCAAAAATGTTTAATAAGTGGTAATTAATTGTTTAGCTTATTTATTGCTGCTTATACTTATGACTATTATAGAGATTTCATTCTCAGCAAATTAATGTACTATTTTATATCTTTGTGTTTTCTATAGAAATGCAAATAAATCATTATCAAAATGAACAATAAACAACCACTAGCGGTTTTAAATAAAACGAAATTGAATTAAAAAAATATTTGTTAAAATTATAGCAAATAAATAAAATATGAAAAAGAGTAAAAGAAAATATATTTTACAAAATAAAATATACTACATTTATTCACAAGAAATATTTATTTTTAATATAAAATGTATTCATAAGCAAATTATAACCATGTGAGTATATATATATATATAAACATAAAAAATATGAAATATTTGTTTATAAGGTAGCTGAAAATCAATAATTCGTAAAATATGTATGAAACCATGAAATATCTATCATTATTTATTATAATAATAAAAAATGAAAATATATATATATATATATATATATATATATATATATAATATGTAATAAAAAAATCATTTAACATGAAGCGAACCATCGCATCACAGAAAATACCTAGTTAATGTAAGAACTGAAAATGAAATAAACTTGATAATTATGATTTATGGAGACGCTTTGATAGATATTTTCCTGAATAAATCCCAACGAGGAAAACGAAATATGAATGAATTTCGCAGAAATATAAGGAAGTAGACGATATAAATTATTGGGCTTCATTTTCCTATGTACCGTTCGTCTATTTTTGAATTCTTTTAATTTAAAACGTAAATTATCACTTTCACATAAAATTATTGACAAGATGAATAATTAATTTTTTATAGATGGTTTCGTTTCATATTTAGGACAAGGCAATTTATTTTATTTTTGATAAATGAGTTGATATTTACAACGTCTTTTTATATGTAAACATAATGTTTTCATACACAAACACACACACATACACACACATATATATATATATACATATATATATATATATATATATATATATATATATATTTTCGGAGTCAAATTACAGTTTATTGAGTGAACTAAATTTTCTTATGTTTATAAAAGATAATAATGTACTTTATTCAAATAAAATATGCTAATACAGTCTAAAGAAAAAATCAGGGATATTTCTGTAGTTCAAATGTATTGTAAATTAAAGTTTTGTTAAAGTAACAAAATGGATATAATTTCTGTGTATTACAGTGTATAAATTTCATTAAATGTTAAATATTTTAAATAGAGTATAAAAAAGGTATTATTAATTTTAAATTGATGGAAAACGAAATTAACAATTTCTTTTTTTTTATTATTTTACGGTTTTGAATAATTATAACATTTTTAACATTACTTTAATTATATTAAAAATATATGCAAACAAATTTTATATTCGAATAAACATATATTAATTTTATATATATATATATATGTTTAATTATCTTTGATACATTGAAACATACATTCATTAATTTTTAATTAGTTTAAACATGTTTATATATATATATATATATATATATATATATATATGTAAGCTAGTACATGTGTACATGATAATAAACGATACAGTATAAAGCACTAAAAAATTATCCAGTCCTGCTCAATTGTATATATGAAATGAGTTTTCAATTAAAAAAATATAACACAAGTATACAAATGGATAAATGATTCAAATAACGTAAATTATTCGTAGTAACGAATAAAGTTGATAAAAATCCGCAGTTTTTTGATGTTTTGTGTATCAGTGATGTGAAACTTCAATTTCAATTAACTTTTATCTATAAAAGCTGTTATATGTACATGCAATGAGAGTGACTCATTACAGGAACATGAGAAAAAATTTAATTAAGTATGCATAATTGATCCGATCTTCCTCCTATGTTCTGCAATGGGAAAAAAACTCAAACCATTATTTTTATCGTTTTGTATTTTAATACATAATATATATATATATATATATATATATATATATATATAGAGAGAGAGAGAGAGAGAGAGAGAGAGAGAAAGAGAACCAGCTAAAATGTTTAATGATTATGTGTAGATTTACTCTG
This sequence comes from Acanthacorydalis orientalis, assembly GCA_034766995.1. Classification (NCBI taxonomy): domain Eukaryota; kingdom Metazoa; phylum Arthropoda; class Insecta; order Megaloptera; family Corydalidae; genus Acanthacorydalis; species Acanthacorydalis orientalis. The sequence goes on along the minus strand of CM068322.1, from coordinate 21,179,762 downwards.
TAATATAGTAAAGATTTAACTTTACTTGTCTTAATCATTATTCATCTACAGTCTTATAATCGACTTAAAATTTATATTTTAATAGAGAATATAATATTAACTATTTTTTAGTTTGTGTGTAATTTTTCTATAATTGAAAATCACGGTCTGATATATATATATAATGTTTCTTTATTTATTTTTATACACATTTTTCAATATGTATTCCATATATTGGATACATTTATACGATAAGTTTCAAAGAGAATTAATGCTCCATATTTTGTTCATTTAAATATTAAATTGTACCTTATTTATTTTTCATAATTACTTGAATTTTAGTTAATGGACATTAAAAGTGTATATGAATGGGAAATAAAACTGAGATGAAAAATCGTTTCATTTCGAATTTGAGAACAATTTGGTAACATCAATTCGATCTGAGATTTTCATATATCTACTCTCTTCCAATTGAATCAGTCAAGCTATTTAATGTAACTTATAAAATAATTTGAAAATTGTGTTTAATAAATTATTGATGTCAGAAAATATTAAAATTTGCTTATTTAAATTATTGTATAATATCTTTACTTTATTTTTTTTCAATTTAAGTACTAACATAATTGTCATTTTATTACCGTAGTTTTTCTCTATTTATTCTGCATCTTATATAAAAGGAATATGAGTTTCAATTCAATGTTTCTCTCCATAAATATCCTCATTGTATTAAAGTTCATTACTGTGAATTTAAAAAAAAATATTGTTAAATGCATCAGAGTAAAATTCAATTTTATTTCATGGTTAATTATAAATAAGGAAAATACAGTCTTCATTCATTGTAAAATTATAATTGCATTTTTATACTTATAATCCTATTGATGGTTCTGATGGTATTCATTAGATTCTGTAATTTACTAATTATTTCAGCACGGATTCAATCAAATGTTAGAAACGAACTTTTTAAAAAGTGTGCCGAACTAGTAGTGGAGAATAGATGGCCGAATAATAAATATCAGGACAATCTATTCATTATAGTATAGAGTTATATCTTTAATTACTGTTTCTAATTATTTTGAAACACAAGGATGTAAACTATTGGGTTTAATACACTGTTTCATATTGTATTATGTACTGTTGAATTTAATATTTCTTCAAGGTTTGGAAAGAGATTCAGACAATAAGGTTTAAATTTAATTCTTTAATTTTATAGTGTAATTGTACCGCCAATTTTATCATATGGTCTAATAGCTTTAATTCAATTATTGTGTTGTTTCAGTATTTAGATCACTTTAATTAGTATAATAATCATTTTTCAATTAGAGAAAGTGACGATAAAATTAAAGTTAAAATTCAGAAAATAAAAACTATGATTATTTTTCTACCAACCTAATACATATTATTTTTTTCACAAAAATTAATTTGTTAATAAATATTTATTTCCATATGTTTACGTATTATTTTGAATTGTTTTATTAATATTTTATATCTAAGTCGGAGTTTTCATCAAAAGCTTAATAGATTTATCAACGTGTGGTTAATATACTGATTGTACAAGGGTCAGCTTAAAAGTTTGTAACGTATATGTACAAGTATGAAAAGAGACTTGTATGAGAATCGGTTTATTTTATTTCTCTATACAGTCGTCTGGTCATGTTACAACACATGTATTTCAACGATAATGCAGTGGTATTATCTCTGTTTTGAAAAACGATTCTTTGTTGACATTAATTTTTTTCTGTATAAAATTTTTCACATTCTTATAAATGAATTGTTGATTTTTAACATGTTATGTCTGAATGAAAACTGATTTTCTTTCATGTTTTGTTATATTTTCTTAATTATAAATTAATAGTAGATTTATTATTGAGTTATTTTATAACTAAATCGATACAGTAATGTAAATTACTGATAGTTTATTAATTATATTAATATTTTTTCTTAAAAAAGTACATATAAATGAATAATATTTCTTGACGATCTTTTATAAAAATATGAAATTGAAAAATATAAAAGTATAACAGTGATTGTTATAAAATGTTATTTAATTATATTGTCTTTAAAATGTCTATTGTATTTAAAATGTGGTACAAGTTATTATTTTTAGGTAAAATTCTTTTAATTGTAATTGAGTCATAATATTTTAAATGATGTAATTTATAAAAATGTGCCAGTAAAACATTTAGTATAATATTTAGATGTATATCTATATAAAGTCACGCAGGCTGTATACAAAATACGTTATAAGAATTTTTATAGTTTCATAGCACTTCTCGTACTAGACTTCTTAAGTAAAAAAGAGACAGTTGAAGTACATGAAGGATAAGTGAAAACATCGGTGTCAAAAATATCAGTGAAACCGTTTTTCGCTAGAGAAAAAAAGTGTTTAGAGTGGTTCATAGTTGCGACGTTCTCATGAGAACAAAGTAAAAAGAAAAGAAAAAAAAAGAAAGTATAAAGAAAACATTTTAGGTGAATGTAACCCAGAAAAGATAAAAAGTGAATTTGTGACAAATTTGAATATACTTATCTGTAAAGTTTTCACTACCTCTGTTTGTGGTTCGTCGTTCTATTCTTTAGCGGGGTATATCCGTGATGACGTTTGTTTCTCAAGAGAAGAGTTCGCTGAACGTAAAGCAACGGGGTTTAAACAGCACGTCTCCGAGGACCCTCGAAAATGACATTGTTAAAAATATTTCTGACAAAATACGCAGCAAACAAAGACGTTTTATTACTACTCGGTTTTCTTTCATTTTTCAATATATATATTCGTGAGTTTCGACAACGGAAAAAATATGTAATATCGGTAAGCTTTTATTTTCTTGAGAGAGTGAATATATGACGAGAATATATGAAGTACGCCTAAATTCGAAGAAACATTTTTATTCGCATAAATACGTATCTATATACGAATGTTTTGTGTACACATTGAAAACGCACAAATAAACTTGTACATTTACAAATATACATATATATATATATATATATATATATATATATATATATATATACATGTCTATATATATACATGTTTATATATATATATACATGTATATAACTTTTATACTAAAAAGGTCCAGCAATAAAACGTCCTTTTGCTTCAATTAGCTTCCTAATTCGTAATATAAATACGGAAAGCGCAAGGCCCCATAAAATGTAGTCGAAATGAAAGATTTTACAAGAATTACATTTATTTCTATTATCATATATTTTCATTTTATTCTCAGAAATATTTTCATTTAAATTATTTATTTAAATTATATAGTACAAGCACTTATTTACATAGTTTATTTGAACTATTCACACATTTACTTTTGATAAGAATTCACAAAAAGTTTTTTATGTCATACAAACGATTCTATTAAATATTGCTGTAAGGTAAAAATTTTGAATTTTAAATGATTTATATATATATATATATATATATATATATATATATATATATAAACTTATCATAAAGTACTTGTTTTTTTTAAAAAAAAGATTTAATTTAAATACCATATATCCTACTGCTTCGGTATTACAGAGAAGAAATATACAAAATTAGACATAAGAGATTTTCACCTAGGTTCAAAATGAAAGAAAATATTTTTCACTTTCAATGAAACTAATAAGAGAAGAAATATGTCTTCTTCAAAAAACATTATTAAAATAATACTATTTTATTTTTGAAGATAGTTAATAATTGTTTCTAGACAAACACTTTTTATTTCTAAAATATTCAGTAATGGATTATTAATCAATTATTGAATATTTTGTTCAGAAAAAATTATGTGATTTATAGGAATTGAAAATTTGTTTATGAATGGAAAATTAGCTACAGCTTGAAAATTATATTTGTAGCTATTAATGTATATTTTTTGAAAATTAATTTTCATTATCTACATACTATACGAATATTTTTTTCTAGAAAAAAATATTCTATATGTTTATTATTATATCATTATCAGTTATTAAACATTTTGATTATACAAATGTTTTGTTATGTGTAATGATTTGTCTGTGAATATGAATTTAGCAACAGTTCTTTATAGTGTGCACCCAGGTGATCGTTAAGCCCTCCTCTCGTATTGTGAGTACTTTGCCTTCTGATTTGTTGCGATAAAAAATTCTAGTCATATTTTGGTTAAAAATACTCTATAGGATAATTCAATTAAAGCTTCCAAATTGAAATATTAAAAGAGGACGCAGGGGTTCGAAAAAATCATGTTATTTTTTATTTTAGTTTAATTCAGTATTAAAAGTCAATTGAAGTAAAGTACTAAATAGAAATAGCATGTTTTTTTTTTAATTTTTACGTTTTTTTTAACTTTCACGTTGAATTCTAAGTAGAACCACATTTTATAACTTTAATAGTATTAATATATTAAAACTGTTGTTTTATTTTAATTTTCATTTAAGTAAAATTTTAAGATTAATATTTTTTTCTTATGCGCTTCTTTAAAATTTATTATAGTAATTTTGAACAAGAAAGATGACTAATGAATAATTCTATTTGAAATGTCATGTAGATAAATAAATTTTTAAGTTACATATCGTTCATATTTAATGATTTTGAAACAAACATATTTCAATTAATCTATTTGTGCGACTTGTAAATATTTATAAATATATTAGTGAATAAATAGATATCGAAAATTAACAGTTAACGTATTTTTCTCAAAATAAAAACTAAATATAAAAATTGTGAAGTATAGGAACATATTTCATATAAAAATAGTAAAATGTTTAAAATCTTCCGATATTAAATTAAACACAAAATTAAAATTAATGGCATTTGAAATTCCTTATTTTTCAAAATAAGTATTTACTAAAAATAGGAAAGAAATTTGGAAATTTAAGTACACTTTCAAGTAAATTACATAAACGATGAGCTCTTATTTTGTCAATACACACACACACACACACACATATATATATATATATATATATATATATATATATATATAATGATTACTTTATTTTAAATATTAAACATTTTGGGAAATACTCAGAAAAAATTACTTTATAAAATATATTCAATAACGAATAAATTTAAGAATGATAGTAAAAAAATCGTTTTGATATTACATTGTGCTTTTGACAGTAACTTGAATCTTAAGTTACAGAGAAATTGATTTCATATTTTTCCTTATTAGATTTTGCTCTACTTTAGTATTTTATGTATTATGGGTTTATCATCTAAATATTCACAAACAATAATCGAAAATATTGGATGCGAGCAAATAAAAAAAAATATTCGTAGAAAATTTAATAAATGAAATATGACACATCTGAAAAAAAGAACAAAATATCCTATTTCATGTCATAATTCGGATTTTGGGTTTATGATTTTATTTCTATCTTTTTTAATATATTAAAATTTCCTATTTAATAAACTTGATTAATATTTTATTCAAATTTAAAATTGGATAAATGAGAATCAAGACCTATTTTTATTCTTTGATCAAAATATGTTTTTTTTAAAGCATTTCTAATAAATTCTCATATATATATATATATATATATATATATATATATATATATATATATATATAAATGCAGTACAATTATTTCCATATGTTATTTATTCAATTAAATTTTAATTCGTCGTGTATACTTAATGTATAAAGTATTTTATTTATTTCTGTTTTTATTAAATAGTGCGAATTGAAAATTTTACTTTCTTGATGTCAATTTTATACTAAAAAAATCATTTTAAATTATATATTCTATATTGAATTAATTTCCAATTATTGAAAAAATAAAAAAAAATTATATATAAATATTAAAAAAGGCAATTGTCTATAAAATCAAACGTTTTATTGATTCAAACATATAATAAAGAATTGAAAAGAGGGAAAAACATTAATGTAAAACACTGTATGTTTTCAAGTAATATAGATGTATTTTTATAGGAGTTTTTAAAAGTTCTTTTTATTTTCGTCGAATGTAAAAGTTTCAGTAAAGTGTAGATGTAAACATTGATCTTAATATTAAAGAGGTATTGGTTTTATTCCAGAAAATACACATAAAGTAAAACTCTTGTAACATTTTAATACATAGTTTTATAAAAAAGTACTACAAAATCTGTACAATTTATTTTTTATTATTAATATATAATTAGATATGTATCAAAATAAATATTCACTTGAATATTTTCTTATATTATTTAGATTGATTATATACATATATATATATATATAATATAAAAAAACATTCTAGTGAGTACTTTTTTTTATAAAACAATGTATTAAAATATTGCAAGAGTTTGACATTATGTGTATTTACAAATTATTATATTTTTATATAATATATATATATATATGAGTCAATATTTTGTTAGTATAAGTAGATATTCTTCAGAGAGGGTTAATATATTTTATTAAAATTCGAACTGCTAATCAGAAACTAAATTAAAAATTGAAAAAAATTAATTGTAATATTATTATGAGAGACAGAATATTGAAATTATTTTTTTTATTAAATTTTATCTTTATGGTATATTTTACTGTTGTGTATAGCATCTCTTTATTTTGATCTGTTCCAGTACATAGTACACGCTCGAAAGGTTCATATTGCAATTCTAGCTATGTGCTATGCTGAATACTGGCAGAAGCACAATTATTCGGCCAATTGAAATTATATTCGGTGACTAAACAATATTGCATTTCACTGAGAATGTTAATTATCATAATATCTAAATCTACATGAATGAGAGAAGCATTCTGTTAAAGTGGCTTTACATGAAGCAATTAATGCATGACCTATATTCATAGTCATTTATTTTAATGCTTTAATTAAATTCTATATTTATTTATATAAAGTAAATAAATAACACTATTTTTCATAAAAATCAGTTCTTAAAATATATCATTCTGGTATATTTTTAATGAAATGATTTTTTCAAAGATTTTAAATATATGACGAAGTTTAGAGTTGGGATTCAAAATAACATATTAATAATTGTGGTTTATATTTAAATGTACAAATTCTAATAACGGAATTACTTATCTACATAAAATTTAAATTAAATTATTTTTTATTATAATTCAGTTCTTAATCGAAAATATCATAAAAGCATTGATTAAATCAATTGATTATTTAAAAATAAATCTACAGAATTAATAAATCAGAGAAAACATACAGTTGAATTTATCAAAATTAAGATTAGATACGCTTTAATTTCCTTATCGATGGTATCTACAAATCTATATATTTAGAAAATGACATTAGAGAAGAAATAACAATTATTCCAATTATTGATATGCTTTGTACTGAAAAACAAGTTCATCATAGTAATAAATCCTTCTTTTTATCATAATTTATAATGATAAATTTATATTAATTTGTTAGTTTATATAATATTAAATTCTATTTCATGGAAAAAGTCTTCTCGTTTAGAAAGCTTTCAAAAATGAGAGTTTCTAGAAAAAGTGTGATCTGTTAGGAGATTTCTAAATCGCGCTGAAGTTTGAAAAACACTGATTTATAGCATCATTAAAACAATGTCAACAATTTAATACGACAAATCTAAAAAGCATACAAATAACCATTCACTCATACACATTAGTGAATTTCCGCTAATGTGTATTAATAAACGTTAACATGATATTTACATGACAGAAATGCGTGCAGCTGTAACATTTTTCGTTATTTAGAAACGTTTGATTACCGTGCTGTTTTTATTAGTCGTTCGTAATAATTTTTTTCTATAATAAAAAAATCGACATCGCTATTCGTTTACATCAGTCACAAGAGTACATTTGTATAGTATTCACATTTAAATAGAAATGTGTAGATTAAAAATAAATATATCGATTTATATAAATTGTTAATTTCATGATAATAATATATTTTCTATATTTGTTTTTGTTTGACTGTATTTAATATTTATATTTAAATGTTTTCTATTCAGATTTTTTTCATTTTGACTGATTTAGACTGACTTTTATGATATTAAAAAGAAAATTATTTTAATTTTATGAGACACAACCCGATTATCACACGTGAATATAAATTAAAAATCGAAAATTGACGTATGTGGTCAAACTTGTCGAACGATAGTAATAAAAGTTTCTCTAAACGATTGTCCTCTATACAAGTTTATTCAACAACAGCAATTTTCAGTTTATAGCTTTCAATATATATAGTAGATAGTAGGTAATACAGTGCCACTCAATTTTGTACGAGTTGTGTATATCAAATAGTTCCTTTGGTTCAAGTAAAGTAGATTTACTCGTAACAAATGGATTCAGTAACTTGCGGAAACATAAAGAAGTAGAAATGTATTAGTTCTATGATTGAATTGAATATTATTTTACAGTAACGTGGGCGTTATTCTAAAGAATAAGTCTCTTTTAGAAATAAAAAAAAACATGCTTGATTACATATATATATATATATATATATATATATATATATATAATCTGATACAATGTACTGTAATATAATATATGTGTATGCCTGTTATTTAATTTTTTACATACCGAATTTTATCTAAGTAGAATATTGCAACTGTATGCTGCAATTTATTTTTCATTAACATTTTTCAATTGCTTAGTAATTTTATTTATACATGGATGGTAAAAATATACCATCAGCATTTTACTATAAATTGATTTTTGTTAAATTGAATAATTATTAATGATGAAACTTAAAATTCCTCTTCGATTGACTCTTAATAAATTTTAATCAATACTGCAACAATTTTTATGTTGTTGTTTTATTACGAATAATTGTTAAGTTCACTAATAGATGATAAAATGAAATTTATGAAAAGTAATGAAAGTTGATAATTCATTTTGAAATTTAGATTCAATACCATTTTACTTACAAAATAAATAAAAAAAATACGTCTAGATAATCCCAACATATCTTGAGTTTCTGAAGAAGACTGTACTGAAAATGTTAATTGGAGAATGTTTTTTTTCGACGAATTTTCGAAGAAGTGTGAACCTTGTTAGTAGTGTTTGTGTCTTTATGTTGTGGAGTTGTGCCTTGGGGAAAAGCTTCTAGGAAACCAACCGTTGTATTCTCAATTTGAAAATGTCTTGTGTATGTATGCGGAACCTGATTCGTAGAATATGTGGGAAAACGTTAATTAGATATAATATATATTTATATATATATATGTGTGTGTGTGTGTGTGTATGAGGTAGCTACTGGAGAACATTTTAAGAACCGAAACTAAAATCAGATACTAAGATGATTCACTAGAACTAACTAACCGGCAAATATGTTTATTTAGTACGAATCCTGGATGCTATTTGTAAGTTATTTTCTTCTACGGTCTATTTAAATTCTTAAAATCATCAAATAGATTTCAAAATCTCTCTGTAAATGACGAAATTAGATTCTGATTCCACATGAAACGAATCCATAGTAGATTTTCAAGATTCGCTTAGAGAATGAAGAAGTTCACAAGGAAAAACATAATAATGTAGAATATTTTGAATTAAAATAATCTTTAATATATATATATATATATATATATATATATATATATATATATATATGTGTGTGTACAAATTAATTCTGTCTTTTTTTATAAAAAATGAATTTTAACAGAAAAATAAATTACATTTCAATATTTAAAATATCCTACATTGCTAAATGCTCAAACGGAGTGTGGTTTTTAATTATATTTGTATTCGAACGCTAATAACCTTAGCTGTCGAAGCGCCCTAAAACCCAACTAACCAACCAAATAGCTATTGTTTTGTAAGATTATGCAATTTAAATTAAAAAAAATGCATTAGGTATTTAGTATTATGTAATTAAACTACTTACTTTATCTAATTAAAACTACATTAGATATTTTAAATGTACTAGAATTTTCTTTAAATATCGTAATAATTATAGATAATGTTCTAAATTATTGGAAAAAATTATTAAATCAAAAAGAATTTTATATTGTAACCATTGCGTAACAAATTTCTAAATTATATATTTGGTTTCATGTGTGTATTACATTGTATCAAATTTAAGCAACAAAAATAATGTTTAACTTAATTGTTAAAATTGAAGCCTGGAGAGTGTAATAATTTAGATTTTTCAATAGTTTAGAGATGATGTAATTGCTGTCGAAATGGGCACAAATGTTAATCAAAAATTATCAATAATATTATATGAAATAATTCTGATCAGAATTGTTTTTGTGGTTTGCAGGGTGATAAAATATTTATTTGTACAAAATATAGTCTATAGAAAATATGATTAAATATATTTTCCCTGTAACATTTTAATTTAATTGAAATTAATTAAGAATTAGCAATATATAAATGAAAGAAGTTTATTTAAGTGAATGTGTTAACAGTAAATTATATATATATATATATGTAAAAAATTGTTAAATGAAAAATTATTTTAATTTTTTGTTTTTCAAATTATTGATACAATTTATAAAACTTACGTATTCTGTTTTTGTTGTTCTTACTGATAACATATATTAATGACGACAATTTATAATAGTTGTTATTTCTGACAGGTTCTGATACATCTAGATGAGCTTTCAACAGAACACTTATTATTTATGAAGAGTTCGTATTTAGACGCGAACCTTACTTGCCACTCGGATGGTTACTGTTTACATAGTACGACCGTTCTAAACTGAATATGTTTTTTTGTAGTTCCTTCATTCTCTCTAAATCCGTTTTGGGACGGTTTCTATAATGTACATTGCAAACAAGTATGTTTTTCAATCCCTCTTGACCACTCAACATTCGATGGAAAGCACAGTTCTTTGAAATTGTATAAATGTAAAAAATAAAGAGATTGGCCTAGTTTTCTCAATTGATTTGGTTTTTTTTCATAATTTTTATACTAACCGAATAAGTATACGACACAAACTACTTTTTTGTTTGCATTGAAAAGCTTCAATCTTCTTCAATGTTTCTGCTCGTTGCGTTCGTTTCTTTACTTGGTATATTACATGTATTACATTTTAAATTAAAGTAATGTATAAGGTATCGCTTTTCTGTAAAGTAAATTATATTCTTGATGTAAAATGTTTTTAAATTAAAAAAAGTTTAATGCATTGTGGTTCTTATTAATATAAAATATTACATGGAAAGTGGACTTTATATATATATATATATATAGATTAAATAACTATATTATTTTAATAATTAAAATAATACAGTTATGTAAGGGAATATCATAAACATGTATCAAATTAATTAAACCGTTATTTACAATTATTATGCGATGTATTATATTCAAGCGGGTTCATTAAGGTAACTTTTTAGAAAATTAATAAAGATAAAATTAGTATAGAAATATAAGATAAAAGAAAACATAAATTAATTTATTCATTGTTTGTAAAAAAGATATAAATTGTAGCAATATGCGTTTTAATGACATTTGAATTCATACAATTAACATTTAGACATTTTTACCTACGAATAAAATAAAATTTTATAATTTTTATGGCATAAAATGATTTTTGTATTACCAGAAACTATATATTTTGTAAAAAAATACTAGGTTGGTAGAAAAATAATTGCGGTTCATGACATTCAAATTTATATATATATATATATATATATATATATAATTAAATGGTTCAGAACTGTTAGATGCCTAACGTCTAACTTTTGTGTAAGCTTTCGAATTATTGTGTAGTTTTGATTCAAATAACGCCTTCATTTGATCGGTATGAACTAAAAAAGGACGCCCACAACCTTATTCATTTTCAAGGCTCTCATCCCTAGTACGAAATTTTTACAACCACTATTGCACGTCGATGTTACCAAAATACAGACCGAAAAATGCACTCTAAAAGATATTAACATGAACATAATGAAATGACACTTTTATTGAAAAAATCTAAAGTTGATTTCAGAAAACAACAACCGCAATTATTTTACTACTAACCAAGTAGTAGTATTTTTTTAAAAATACTAATCTTGTGATATTTTCAACCGATCCTAGATTATTTGACACTATACAACAATTTTTCTGGAATATTTTTATTATACTTTAAGAATGTTCTTTTTTAAATTTTGTTCTGTTAAATAATGTTTTAAGTTTTTGAGTTAATGTTTATATATATATATATATATATATATATATATATATATACACACATGTAATATTTAAAAAATGTCTAGTATAGTATTTCTGTACATATTAGTCTTTTTTAAATCAAAACTGGTTTATTAAGTACTACCATTTTTGTTTTTATTCTCAATTATGTTTATTCAGACTAGTTCTCTTTGTTAACGAAAAATATTTTAAATATGCATGAAAATGCTTAATGTTAAGTATTTTGACCCATTTAAACCAGTGTTATTAATGAAAACATCAGTTCAGTAAAGAGACTACTTATCTTGAACATATTTAAGACTATTCGAGAATTTTTTATTGTTTTCAGGATCAACACTAGAAAAATTGAATATTAGATAAATACCTAAGAATTAATAAATAATATTTTCATTACTACATAAACAATGAAAAAAAATACGACTAAATATTAAATATATATACATATATATATATATATATATATATATATATATATATATATATATATATACTTTAAGACAAAGTAATCTGTATAAATATAAATTAAAACGATCAATAATCAATTATTGAACATTTTGGTTAGAAAAGAATTACATGGTTTATAAAGAAATGAGTTATGAGTAGTTAGTTAGTTGCTTCGGGTTTAAGGCACGTCCACAACAAGATTTTTAAAGAAATGAAAACGTCATTTATGAAAAGAAACCTTTTCCATTGAATAGATATATTTAATAAATTTTATTTTAAAAGTAATATATTAAAGTATTTTTTTAAAATAGTAGTTTAGATAGAATGTTAATTAACTTGTTTCATATATTTACTCATTTATTTTAATGTAAAAAAGAAATCTATTTTAAAAATATTATTAAATTATAGATATGTCAGATTTTTCATTTCATTTTCTTTATATATATATATATATATATATATATATATATATATATATATGTATAGGGAAATGTGTATATCTGTGATGCAATTCATTAATTTAGAAAATGAGAAAAAATTTGCGTAGGAATTATATCAAATTGAATTTTAATTTAGTAACAGGAATGTAACCTCATTTCGTGATACTAAATCTTACATCCAATGGCTTAACGAATGCCGAAATCATAGCGGATTCTTGCATACAGCGAAAATATATATTATAATTATGTAAGATGAAAGTGTAAAAATATACGTAACAGTACATAGGCGTTTTATGCAGTAAAAATGTAAAATGTTGGTTTAACTTTTTTATATTCTGATTTACTAATTTCACTTGAGTAATTTAAAAATTAAATCAAATTATTTTGTAATATAATACTAAAAAATTTAATATTTTTTTTATAAAGGAATAGAAGTGAGTACAATTTTGTTTAAAAAAATAATATGTATTTATATATGAATTTTTATAAACTTTCAATTTTAAGGAAAATATTGTGCACTTATTTGTACGTTAATGATTTTTTTTTATAAATAAGAGACTGTATATTATATTTATAAATTTTGATCATAGTTCTAAACAGTTTCTAGTAGATCAAATATTTAAATTCATTACATAGCTGTAAAATATGTAAATTTGAATTTCTGTTTTTATTTATTTTAATATTTAAAGGAAATTATTATTTGCATAATTCACATTGAGTTATGTTCGTCGGTGGTGAATTTTTATTGAGATAAATGAGGTAGTTGTTTTATGATTTTATCAAAGATAAATCAACACTTTTTTATTTATTTTCCATAAAATATTACGTTAAATTTGATATAAAATTACAAGACCTTTTTTACTAATTCTGATATTTTAACATGTTGTACAAAAAAAATGAATTATACATATATATATATATATATATGTGTATATATATATATATATATTTATGTATGTATGTATGTATATGTATGAATATGTATATGTATTTGTCATAATTCATAAAATATTTATAGATTTATTGTTGAGATTATACATACGCTGAGATAGCTGCCAAGAATATTTCAGTAATTAATAATTTATGTTCTTAATTCAAGAAATATTTCATATTTAATAGAGATGTTTTTGTATATTTTTTTGTGTAGAAGATTTATGTACGTTCGTTGCTTCCAATCCTATATTAAATTAAACAATCCGAGACGCTGCAATGTTTAATGAAAACCTTCTTGTCAACTTAGTTTGATCTGAACTACAGACAAGATTTAATTAATTACTACAGTTTGAGGTATTAGTCATTTAAATCGCAGATGTTAGTTTCACTAAGTTTATAAAAATAAGAAATATATTTTCTTTATATTTGTTTGGAAGTAAATATGAAATTATAAATATATATATATATATATATTACATCTTTATTACTAATTTTCAAATCTGAAATAATTTACTCATTTATTATAACAATCAACATTTTTTTTTGATAATTTGTAGTTGATAAATATTTAATAACATTAAATTATTAGTAGTTTTTAAAGTTGATCTGATAACAGAACTACCTTATGGAACAAAACTACTGTTTGTAATATTATCTCTATTTTAGTATCTTGTTGAACATAGACATGAATGGAAGTGGTTTCAAAATTCAAGAGAGATTGAATCTCTGACATCTTTTTCCAAAACTGAATATTTACATACTCTTTCTCTTTAGAAAGGATCCACTGATTGATTCGTTCGATAATATTTTTTTTGGAAACATCAAAATATCATTTTTTTTATTTATTATAAAACATTCTTATGTAGGATGATTTAATTTATGTTTCCGCATGAAAGTATTCAAAAAATCGCAAGAAATGTTATTTTTTATATTTTGTGATTTTTTTTAATACTTTCATGTGCAAGCCTAAATTTAATCACTCTATAATTGAAATGTATTAAGATTTAAGAACAATTCTTTTCCTAATAAAATATATATTCGGATTAAAAATTATTTAAAAATGATATTTCTGTATTATAACACCCTGAGGATGATAGAATCGTTATTCAAATGTATATAAGTTGTAACCAAAAATGATGAATAAAAATTTATTAAATATTTTTAATCAGAAAAGATTTTTGTGGGCTTAAAGACAAATTCATGAAAACAATTTAGCGATAATACCTAACAACTTAACCATAATCATAAATAATTTTTCAATGTAATTATTGTGACATAGTTTGAGTCAAAAGTTTAGACTTGATATTTTAAGTAACAACTTATATACAATTTTTATTTTATGATTTCAAAAAATAAAACAAATTTTAAAACTGCTTCCCTTTTTTAAAGAGTTAAATCATAAGGTTATTAATGGTTTTTTCTGATATCCTGAACCATACAAATGCTTTTAGAGTTTTTCAAGATAGTTAACTGATCCACTACTTTTCAAGTTATTAAAAATTGTTTGCTATACACTGTTAAAAATACATTTTATTCAGTCCTGTCCTTACACTATGATAATCAAAATTATTAGCTCTTGTGTAGCTGACATTGTAGAAACGAGCTTTTCTTTGTAATCCTGAATCTTGTATCCCTTGAATCTCTCAACTAATATTCAATAATCACAAGTTTCGGATTTTGGAACATTTTCTAGTAAATTAGTGTATATTATATATATATATAGAGAGAGAGAGAGAGAGAGAGAGAGAGAGAGACAGAGGTGAGACCAATTGTAGCAAAATACTATATGAGATACTCTGATTAAAAAGGAAATGGATTAACGAGATAAGTTACGACAATAAACAATTCTAACTTTAATTTCATTAATTGTTTTTGAAAAAGTGTATATTATTTTATTTTCTCTTTAACACAGATAAGTATACATACATATATATATATATATATATATATATATATATATATATATATATATATATATATATATATATATATATATATATTTATTTATTTGTGGACCTTTCGATTTTGTATTCCTTTTTAAATTCTCTTTATGTATAAAGAATTAAACTTTTTGATGTGATTTCTTACAGCTAAACAATAAAATAGCATGATAAATTATGAAACATGTTATATATGCTTAGTATGTTTCAACATTAATATATGATCTCAATTTTCATGTACATATATACATGAAAATTGAGATTATATATCAATACTGAAACATAATAATGTCATATTGTACAATAATTCAATGAAATTTCGAAATTGTAGTCAGTTGATTACAATAAGATCAATTGATAATGCGAGTATATCAACTGCAAGAATCGTACTCGATTAAAAACGAACAATACTAATTATAAACAAAAGTTAATACTGATCGAAAGTAAAATTAACTATTGTTCCATTATACAATCCAATTCAGATGTGACAAATTGATTCCATCACTGTCGGCCACGTATCGAATATGTCAGTATAAAATTTTCATAGCTTTGTAAACGGCAAATCAATATCAGTGCTTTATTCGGTGGTAGTTAAAGTTAATGAACCACTAGGGAAATAAATAAAGCAAATTCAAAAATGAGATTTTCTATTTTTCTCATTGTTGTATTTTGTGTTAACGAAACGAGTCACGCGAGAATCTATGCATGTAACGAATAATGCAGTTGTATTCTAATGGGATGGTTGATATGTCAGACTTAGAATGATTAAACTACTACAAAGGAAGGAAACTCGTAAAAATTAATTAACTTTTTATAAAAATAAATCTTTCGAATAAATTTTCAATCATTTAATACGAATATGAATGTATGTATAAATATATATATATATATATATATATATATATATAAATACATACACAAATTTAGGCGCATACATAGGCGTGTCTATTGTGCCAGGATTCTCGCAAACACGCTTATTATATTCGAATGTATTAATTATTTAGACGATATTCACTTTTAATTATTTAAAAATCTTTTAATATAAAAATGAGAGATTAAACTGACTTGTATTTCTTAGAAATTATTATAGGTTGATAAAATGTTATGAAAATATTTTTGTTTATAAAGCTGTATTTAAAAGTTGAAATCCATTGTGTTCCGTTCAGAAAAACTGCAATTTGAAATTTTCCCAATTTTTATTCCAGCACTTATGTTTTATGAAAATCTTATATTCTTGGGAATATAATGTAAAAATATATTTAAAAAAAACTAAGTTTTATTTATTTTTTTGTGTATATAGTATATGAAAAGAAAAGATTTCGTTTAAAATTTCATTTAAATATTAAATAAATTTTTTAAAATTAAATCTAATTAATCAAAATTTCATTAGTTTAACGACTAACGAATTTTTTTGGTGTAAAAATGTGGTGGTCAGAAAAGTTGACAATGTCACTATTACAGATTTCTATATGTAAACAAAAATATATAAATTTATATAAAACGTGAATTTTTTCTGTCTTTTTTGTAGTGTCATTTAACTCATTTATCCCATAGCTTGGAGACTAGTAACTAATTAATTATTACTACATTCATATTGTTACAGTGTTGATATATTTAACAGTTCAAAAAAGGTACTGAAAATATAAACTAACAAGAATCTATATTCATAATTTTATTTTATTTTACATTTATATTTATTTTGTTATTAACTAATATATATATATATATATATATATATATATATATATATATATATATGTCTTAAGTACATGTTTTTAATTCGATCAATAAATAATAATACTGAGGTATAAATTTTTTTGTTCATTAAATCGAAATCAAAGAATTTTCGTGTCTGAAAGTAATAATATAACGAATAGTATTATTTGTAAATTTCACTGAAATGATAACCAAATAATAAAGAAAAACTATTTTTAAATTCAAGTTTGTCTCTGAGATCTATTTGTGTCGTTTATAACCGTTTAATTTTTTAAAAAGACCAAATATTTGTAAACCTACAGTTTTGATATTTCACTACCTTGACTTGATTTGACTAAATTACTTTCACAAATCTTTTTTCACTCTATAAACCATAAAGATTTTTTCTAATCAAAAATTTTCAACCGTTAAAAACAGTGGAAGAATAATTGTATATATATATATATATATAAAAATATATGTATATATATTTGTATATATATATATATATATATATATATATGTATATATATATATGTATATATATATATGTATGGTTGGTAGGAAAATAGACGATTTTTGTTTTCTGAATTCGCTCTTCCATTTTTTTCAATGAAAGTGTCATTTCATCGTGTTCTTGTTAATATCATTTTAAAATGCATTTTTAGGTCTGTATTTTGATAACACCGACTTTAGTTTTATTATTATTTTTTCTTCAGACTAGTCTATTAAATTAAAGATAGAAAAGAAGCAAATATAAGCAATTTTTGTATTCAAAACGGGTGAAGCAACGCAAACTGGTTGTAAACTAAATGATGCTTTAGGTGGGGGTACATTTTCTTTCGTGTAATTTTCTTATCTTATGTCTTGAAGTCGATCTCCTTAGAAATTACCTAATTTGAGAATAGTATTTACCTTTAATTATATATATATATATATATATATACATATAAATATAAATATATATATATATATAAATATATATATATAAATATATATATATATATATATATATATATATATATATATATATATATATATATGCATACTGAGTAGAAAATAATCTTTTAAACACGAGTCTAAGCTTACAAATGACACAGAAAACTATATAAATTGATAACAAATGAATAGAATTGACAGATTAATAACGCTACAGCAGTTAAGGTAATGATGATTGACATATGATTGTATATTTATTAATGTAGTATAGAATATCTCATATAGATCTATCTTCAAGTTATTTTTTTAATACTCATTTCCAATAACTGCTTTCATACAAAATTTTTCAGTCTGTTGATAACTTCCAACATTTAACCATATTTCAACTTAAAAAATTAATATTGAAGTTGTGTATTAGTTTACTTCATTTCAGTTTGTCTGTAATTAAATATGATTATAATGTTCATTAATGAATATAGTTGATCTCGTAAATACTTTATGAGAGTAGTTCTTATAATACCAATATCATAATTATTCGTGAAAATTTTGTGTAACTTTGGATATCATTGTTAATAATAATTTAAAGCAAAATCTGCACACTTTTTCTAAAAAAATGTTTGCCCATTTTTTGAAATTTTACGGATTTTTTTTGTATATAAGTTGATAATAATTTCCGTAGAGGAAAAACTTTTTTATTAACAAATACAGCACATATTCAAACATTGTTGATAAATTCAAAAACAAATACTAAACTGAAATTAATCTATAAACTTTAATCCCTGATAGAATTTGCTGTCTAAAGGCAAATTATATTATTATTCTATTGTAGTTAGTACGTTTCAATATTAATATTTTAATATTAAATACTGATAACATTCAAATTTTATTATCTTTTATGTAAGTGAATTTATTTTATTTTTAAAATTTTACATATAGATTAATATTTTTATTACTAAATGAATCATGCATGAAAATATTACATATTTATTGGAATTCATTCTGATTAGTTAAGAGATTGTTGAGAATGCTATATTTTTCTACGTTTTGTCAAAAATATTTACCCAATACTTTTTGATTTTTATAAATGATGATGCAACTATTTAATGTTATTTATCAAAATGCAAGTTTTTGTTATATTTCAAACAGAAAAAAATATATTTAGAATTTCTTGTATTTTTTAATCAAAACTATATATTTTTTAACGTTTCACTGAAATCATAAAGCTTGAAATGTATGTCCGCAATCAAAAATAAGTACTATGTAAGTTTATAAAGATTCATAAAAAGTAATTAATATTAATTTTTTAAACACGTTTTAATTAAAGTCTATGAGTATTAAAGTTCACTTTCATTTAAATGTACACGAAATTAAAAAAAAAATAAGGAAAAAATACAGACGCTGCCTATGTTATTCGAACGATATATCAGTTATACTAGCAAAGAAGGCAGTTATGTGAAAACCTAACGGGGGTAGTAAACAGCGTACAAAATTAAAAAATCTTATAGTCTCGCAACTCGCTAAATTACATTTTTTCGTCGCTGTCAGACTTGCAATATCCTCAGTTCGGAACACATATTATTTATGTTTATTTGAGTGATGTTATGGGAACATCTAGATATTTTTATATTAATTTAAAATTGTACCTCGTAAACGTCTTGATGATATTTACGAAATGATGAAATTGAAATATTCATAAATTTAATTAGTTATTAATTATGTTCTGTCTATATATATATATATATATATATTCATGTATATATATATATATATACATGAAGAGAGAGACTAAATATGGTTGTAAAAAAAGGACTTCAATTAAAATACATATTAAAATAAGTCTTTCATGAAATAAATATATGATTTAATTACATTTTTTTATAAAAATAATGTACAAATTATGAAATTTCCTTTCCCCTTGAACAACATATTTTATCTAATCAAAAGTATTCAGTAATTGATTAATAACTAATTATATTGTTGTTTATGCGTATTTCACTAACATTGTTCTCCTTTGGAAACGCTAGAGTTTAGATCAATAATTATTTATTTGAAGTGTTTGATGGAATAAAAATATTTATGGTTTATAGGAGAATATAAAATTCACTGGAGAAACTGAATTTAACTACAGTGATAAACTCTATACTTATAGATAATTATTTATATACAAAAAGTAATTTATTAAGTATCAATTTTGATACGTTTACATTACTGATTTGAATATTTTTTCCTAACAAATATGGGTTAAAGAAGTGTGTTCCTAAAAAAAGCTGTAAAGTAAAATATAAATTTTAAATAAACATTTCTTTGAAATTATTATTAGTTTTTATAGTTTATGATTGATTTTAGAGAAATTCGAAACATTTATTTTGATTATTAATAACAGTTTATAGTTTTAAAGCTAATTTCTTACAAATAATGTTTTTAATTTTATTCAAGTAAAATAAAATAATTACATCGTAGTTAATTTAATTAGTTGATAAAAAACAGACCACTCCATCAAAAAAGACTGAAATATTTGATTTTATTTATTAAATTTATAAATATATCCAATAAATATTATAATAAATAATTTAAAAACAATTATTCAAGTTATAAGATGGAATTTGATATTAATATTTTAAAAAAGGTAAATAATTTAATAAGATAAAGATTTTTCAAATAAAATACATTATATAAAAAGAAAACTCGATTTGATATTAAAATATAAAATGAGTTAAATTAAATTTTAGATTTCGTCAAAAGTATTTGTTAAATTTATTATAAATCTAAAAACGAAACTTTTCTTATAATTTTGTATATAGAAAAATACTTTAACATTCTAATAATATTTATACGTATTGCACTCTAATGTGCATGCTATTTCTTAAATTTGATTATTTTTTTCATGCACTATAAATTATTACTCTGAAATTTATACCATAATGGTCACACACAATACCCACAAGTTCATGCAACAATGTGCACTGAAACTAGATAGTTGTTCGTGGGTTTCTAGTAAAATCATCGTACAAGACACTTCAATCTTATTCCTCAATGTGATTGTTTCAAGTGTTCATTGTATCCTCAATTCAACTAGACATTCTGAATTGTCTTCAGTGATAGCTAACATGCAACAGTTTTGAAT
>CM068322.1:20988244-21153244 GCA_034766995.1 Acanthacorydalis orientalis | reverse complement strand
AGATTGCTGAAACACTAAAAGTTGACAGATCGATTGTATTTCGGGATAAATGAAGTTGGAATTCACATTGAAGATCGATACGCGGGTGGCGCATTCGTTGTCTGAAAAGAACAAGTTTGATCGCATCTCTTCGGCAGTTTCTTTGCCTGGATGCCTGAATAGAGAGATTTTTTGGATCGGTTGGTAACTAGCGATAAGAAATGGATCCTGCAAAACAACTTTCGATGCAAATTAACGTGGAAACAATCGAATGGAGTGGCAGAACTAGTCGCCAAAGCTGGCTTGCATCCAATGAAGATGTTGGTGTGAGTTTGGTAGGATTTTAAAGGTATTGTTGATTTTGAGCTGCACCCACGGGGACAAGCGATTATTAAGGAGAAGTACTATCAACAACTAACCAAACTTAACGCAAAAATTATAGAAAAGTGTCTGATATTGGCCAATCGCAATGGGATCATTTTCCATCACAACAACGCAAAACCGAGTACTGCAAAATTGACTCTGCAAAAACAAGTAATTAAAATGAGAAATCATATCGCATCCACCGTATTCTCTGGACATTGCACCTTCGGATTAACATTTGTTCCGGTTGCTGCAGTACAGTTTAAATGGTAAAAACGTTGACACCATGGAGGCCGTTAAAAACCACCTCATCGGCTTTTTTACAGAAAAACCGCGCAGCTTTTACGAACGTGGAATCTAGCAACTGCCTGAGCGTTGTAAAATGATTGCAGAAAACGATGGTTTATACATAATTGATTAATAAAAGCATTTTCTATGAAAAATATTCGCCTGAATTTAAATTTCAAATCGTATACGAACTTTTGTACTGATCCAATATTTTTTGTACATTAAGATATTTTATGATATGTATATTAATATTTTTAAAATTTTTGTTATGTTAAAACAATATTTAATATTTGGTGGAAGATTAATACTTAAGTATTAAAAATCTTTAAATTTGAAATAATAATTTTTTTAATTATACAAAATAAATTTAAATTTTTAAGCATTTTAAATGATTTCGATAATGGTTACAAACATTCAGCTTACTTTACTATAATGTTCAATACAAATCCATAAAATTTACAAACAGTGTGTGTGAGAAAGAAAAGAAACACTGTTATAAATAATAAATTATTTGATCATGTTATATATCGAATAGATACTTAACGAACGTGTTAAGCACTCTTATTGATCAAATATTCAATTAAGTATCAAAATTATTTCCCAAGAAACTACTCGTTCGCAAAGAAACGAACTCCAACAATTACCTTAATGTTATCCATAACTAAGTTCTCCCAATTGAGAAAATATTATGCTATCTATTCGACAACCAAAACAGAGAGAGCTCTTTCTCTTAATCCGTATTATCAGAGCTCGTTGAAATCTTGCCTGTAAAGGAAAGGACCGACTGCAATCCATAATTATATTTACGACGAAATCTACCCGTTATCCGGATACTACGTTCACAGTATACAATTTAACTTTTATTTGATAGAAGTAATGAATTCGCTAACAAGTAAAAACGTACCATTAGTGTCGACAAGTCGCATTTAATGTTGTGGAGTCTTTATTAGACATTATGTGGCGCAAGTTTTAGCGTTGTGAGACGTCGCACATCGGCGTAGACGTCCTCCGAAGAAATTCAGACGAAAGTAAAAGACTCGTAACGTATTTTATGTCTTTATACAAAGTAGTGCTGAAGTGAAAATATTTAAAAATAATTTGCTATTGAGTACTTTAAAATACTATGTGTAAAAGTATTGATCTTTCTTTCCAAATGTCTAGCAAGAGCGAAAATAAGTTTCTATATACAATGTTGTTTTTAAAAACATTTTAACTTTTAAATTTTCAACTTCAATAATTTTATATCTAGAATTTTTTTTCAACGAAATTTTATTACGAAATTTTCCACGTAGTTTACAGCAAATAAAAAATACGAAATAATTTTAATTTAAAAGTTTACAATAAGTAGAAGTAAATTACCATATTTCCAAGAAAAAATATTGTAACATTTAAATTTTCAAATATGATTGAGTAGTTTTCGTCTTGTTTTATATTTTTTTTGCAAAATTTCACTTGATTAATTTTGTTGATTGATTAAAATTTATTTGATTAATTAAAAATTTATACAATAGGTATATATATATATATAAAATAAATTAGGAAGTAATATAAATTCTCTTCTTCTTTTTATACATATATTTCAAATCAGTAAAATTTAACTTTTAAATTTGTTAAATTAAAACAATAATAATATTCATGTATATAACAGAATAATTACATTTTTAATTATCAATTAAACAAATAAATTCAATAATTTATCGACTAAAAAATAATGTTCCGGAACGAAAATTCTCTCCAATTTTTGTTATAAAATATTTTTTGGTACACAAACTAATGTATTCGATTAATTAAGTAACTTTCACGTTTATTATAATATTTTCCTAAATTTATGTTAATAGCATTTTCACTCATTTATTATCAAATCGAACAGATTTATTGTTGAAGAACTAACATTTGATTTTTATCGTTTCATAAATCATAGTTTTCTTACATTCATGCTCTTTTGTAATAATTGAAAATGATAATAATCTAACAATATCTAAGTAATATGGTGGATAAATAAAAAAGGTGTCTGTTTAAAATTCAAATGTGAGATCTTAGGTTATTTAATAAAAAAAGCTCTTTCTGTCTGTGGTTATTAAAGTAAAAAAGTAGACAAACTGTATTTTTTCTTAAATTGATTTATTTACTTTGTTCAACTGCAGATAAATCGAATTAGTTTAATGAAACAATAGAACATGTCCAATTTTAATGTTTTATTTGCTTATAGCCGTTTATAAAAGATATTTCTTTGAAATGATACTAAAGAGATCATAAAATCTTTCAAAGATCAACGTTAACTTTTCGTATTACTATAGTGGCATCACTAAAATTCTACTTTTTTATGCGTGTTGTTATTGTATTGGAACCACTTTTCATCTTTACTGACCGATAGATTGAAAAATGAGATTTTATTTGATTCACTCGAAAAAATAATTACATCTCGAAATCTTTTTGGGCAGTAAATTCTTTACTAAATTTCAAACTTTCAAACAACAATAAAAACACCATTCAATTATTGATACTCAATCTATTAGAAATATATTCAATTTATATTTATGTACTAGTCTATAATAAATTTCAAATAAACCATCAAGCTCACTATGGTTGTAATGGTTTAAAAACTTCACTAGCTTAATAAAATGTAATTAATTAGACAAATTACCACATTTGAAGTTTTGAAACATTAATTCATGAATTTATTAGCTATTGCATTTTTTTAATACACCTTAGAATCTTTTTGGGTGCTGAAAAATTTAATTCTTTTCTAAATCTAAATATGATAAAACGAGTTAAAATTCAAATTGTCTTCGCATATTATCAACATCTACAAATTCAATAAAAATCCATTAAAAAATATGCAAATTAAAGTTGTTGATGGGAGCTTTCAATAGATATATAATATTTATGCATTTTAACACTATTTATAAAATTATATCAAAATGTTTTTTTTTTTAATTCATATAAACAAAAAGTATTGTATTTCGTCAAATTAATTTTAAAATCTTGTACCTAGCTTCTGTTTTCTACTACTAGTTTCGAAATGAGTACAATTTTCAGGTGGATTTTTGATAAATCAAGAGAATTCAATTATTTAAAATTTACCTTAAGATGACACATGTGTTGAAACTAATCGCGGGGAACTAAAACTCAAATAAATCAAAAGAAAGAGGATAACCAGGACAACGCTGCTATGAGTTATTGATTATAAAAACACAATTATACTTGTAATTTTTAAACTTTAAGCGAATAAGTATAACACTTATAGATTGAAAAATACACACACACATATATTTATATATATATATATATATTCATATAAATATTCAAAAATTTTATGTTTATTTTTTATATGTTAATTTGCTAAAGTGACATTTGAAAATTCAGTTATTTTATACTACTTGTTCCGATTTTAATGGTGTAATTATTAAATTTCATAATATAACATTATACACATATGAAAATATTTATACTAATTGTAAATATCGATCGAAAATTTTGTTAAAACATTAAATGATTAATACATTTCCCACAACTGTTTGTATTTAACATTTTCTACTTTATAAATTTTGATAATTAGTTTCATATTTTACAGTTGCTTTCAGCAATAAAAATTAAACTCGTTTTAAATAAGATTAAACTTGTTTAAAGGTAATTTTTCCATCTGATTTATTCATATCGTTTTTTTTTAATTGTGTTGATTAAATACATACATTTTTTATTATATATATATATATATATATATATATATATATATATATATATGACTCATATACTTCTTAATTAATTCAAATTTTTGTAAATTTTAATTTTTCATTTTTATTTAATACATTTTACATTTTTAACGGTAATTATATACACACTTCAAGAAAGTCATAAATGATAAAAATAAATACTATATTGTATACATTATATATATATATATATATATGTGTATATATGTATGTATATAATGAGTTTCTGTATTGTATATATTTATTCAAGGAATTTTAAGCTCTTATACATTATTTAAACAAAGAATTATGCTGTTTATGTGAAAATAAGTAATAGTAATGAAAATGTTCTATCTTCATATTTTAAAGTAGATTATTTTCAAATGCTATTCAATTATCTATGTCGAAATATTTATCTACAATATTGTATTATTCCAAAAAATGAATATATTTACAATGAAATTTGTGGATAAAAATAATATCTTTTATTTAAAATGATAAAAAATTGATAGTTTTTGTTCGCAACGAACATATGTTTTTTTTATTAACGTTTTTGTAACAGTCATGTTATTATTTCTAAACGAAATTGGATATTTATGTGAAAAAACATGAACATAAAGAGATCTCGTTATTTTTTGGAAGCGTACAGTGTATGTTGTTATAGTTTTCTTTTTATATCACAGGTTGTTATTTTGTATGCTGAAACGTAGAACTATAATGTGAAAATATAATAGTTGACAATTAGTAGTTGAAAAATTGATATGAAAAATCAGCAATTTAGTAATTGGTTTACAACGAACAACTCTTTCAACATAATTTTATAGACTAATAATAAAAATAGATTAACTATTAAAAATAAAAATATTTTTATTGTTATATAGTTTTGTCATATACACTGAATCCATTAATTTTACATTAAAACCTTGAGCTTAAAATTTTTATCTAGTTGAATAAAATAAAAAAAGTATAGTAAACATTTTTGATTTCAATAAATTTATCATTGATATTTCAAACCAGTTTTATAAATATATTTTTAATTAAAAGAAATAATAAATTTGTATTCGTTATCCGTTGGATTTTCTCGTTTTATAAACTACAAAAAGTAAATGATGAAACAATATGTACTGCAAATATATATTTTTATATTTAGTATAAAAATGATTCTTTATTTAACGTTAATATCTACTGTATTTTATTTAATTTCTATTCATATAGTTCAACGGATATTAATTTTTTATCTATTTCATATCAAGCAATTTAAAAGCAATAAAGGCAATAAAATGTTAATATATTTCACGTTCCATTTTTCTATTCTTATGTATATTTAGACTGAACTTTCCGATATTTGTATTTTATGATTAGGTGTATGTATATATATATATATAGACAGATAAATAGATAAATTTTATTTTAAATTATATATTGTGAAGTATCGGAGTTTCAATTGTTCATTTTATTTATTTTAACTTGAATTTTTTTATTTGGATTTTAGCAGTTTGTCGTGTTAAATAATTTTATCAGAAAGAATTCTTATAGTAAGGGTTTAAAGTTCAAAAAAGATATAATATAATACTAATTTTGTTTCTTATTCATAAAGTAAAAAATTGAATAAATATAGAGTTACATTATTAAAGTAAGAATATTTTTTATTTTAAACAGAAACAATTTTAATGTTTCAATAAACAAAATATTTTGATTTAAGAGACTGGTAATTATTTCTTTTTCTAAAAACAATTACATATTTTTCGTTTATATTTTATATTTATTTACATACTTTAACGTTTGAAATAATTTAATGTACAAACAAGTTTTATTAATGTAATTTTGTCTTCAATATGAAACTTATAAAGTGAAATATTGTGTTATATTGTCGATTAAAATTCATTTGTATACGTCTCTGTTGTTTAAACACTTTGTATATGTACACAAATTGTTAATCATGTCCGGTGATTGGTGATACCAGAAGTGTGAAGTCATATTATCTACACAATTCTCTTGGTGTGAAGGTTTATGTACAGGATCTGTTTATTATTGACGACGACTAAAATGCATTAACTTATTTATAGCCTTTACTAAATTGTATGCTATTGAAAATCAAATTAGTTTCACACAGATATAGATATACACACATACTATATATGTATATATATATATATATATATAATCAGAAAAAATATAGTCTATTTTTCCAAGAACTTGTTTTAGAAGATTTTCACCCCAAACAGAAGTGTTTTAAATTAATATGATTAAAAATAGAGTACGATCATTAGTCGTTAAAAAAATTCATTCACAAATAATTTTGAATTCCCTCAAACTATACAACATTCTTGTTGGTCAGAATGTTCAATAGTTGGTTATTCATATTTTTTTGTTACTCATGGTCCTTTAAATGGTACTTTTATCATCTTCAGAGTACCAACATTCCGAAATATCGTTGCAGGTCTCTGAATATAATAGAATTACTGTCAAAACGAATATAAAGAAAAAATTAAAATGATCCATAATTAATTATTAATTATTTTAATAAGAAAACATTTTTAAGTTTATGAATAGTAAAAAAATTATTTGTGATTCCTAATTAGTGCCAAAACTATAAATGTGGTAAAATTTACCTTTAAAACAATACAAAATTTTTAATAGTACACAGTTTTTTCGATACCTCTTTGGTAAAGGTTTATTAATCTGTAAATTTTTATAATTATATCTGAAATATAAGAAAAAAACTTGAATAATTATACTATTTTAGCGAACAGTGTCATTATCTATAAAATAGTTTTAATTACATTTTCAAATGAGTTCAAAATTATATCTCTGAAGAGGTTGTTTGGTTATTAAGGTTTTAGGGTACTTCGACACCTGTCATTACCGCCCGATTTCTGTAGAAATTTTTTCTGAAAAAAATTGTGTTAAAGGTATATAAAAAATATTAATTATGTGTATAAAAGAGGAATTACTTAGTATATTAATAATTATTTATTAAAGTATAAAGTATATAAAAAATTCATGAAAAAATGTATACATATATATATATATATATATATTTATATATATGGATTTGTGAAGCAAAAAGTGGGATGTAAAACTGTTTGATTTTCTAATTAATGTTTCGTATATAATTACATCGTAATAAATAACAAATATGGCTGCGGATGAAATACCTGACATAATTCATAAAATAAACCTGCAGGGTGCCTTTAATATAACATAAAAAAATTATTCAGAATGTAAACAAATAGGAAATTGAGAACCAAAAAATTGTAAACACAACATCGTTTGTACCGAACAATCTGCATCGAAGTCTCACTGTGATTATGATCATGTGACGAGTTTATTTTTTTAACGTACATAAAACGTATAATGGGTTCTAAAAAATCCCATAAAAACAACAAAAAATATCCACATTTTCATATACAAATATTACACGTACACGGAAAACCGAATGTTGTTTATTCGTAAATAAAGCATGGAAGCCTTCATTTTATATCATATTAAGCCGCTATAAAAATCACAATATCATGACTCGCGATTTAATTAACAAAATTGTAGAAGGGAATTTATAGGCGAGGCTACGAGCGTAACAAACCAACTGACTATAACCGCAGCTGGGCTTTATAACTCTTACAGAAAACTCGTGGTATGGCTGTACGTTTGTCTGTTTGATTTGCTTTATCAGTTTGCGGTTTCAGTCAGCCCGCCTTATGGATACGGGTTTATACAAGTTTGAACCGATGGTATGCTTTATTATATAAAACAATCTCCGTTTTATTCGTTCATTTTTTAAAAATACACTTAAACATATATATATATATATATATATATATATATTTTTTCATCTCTTGATTATATAAAAAAAATACATTTATATTTAGTTTATATAAGGGAATAAATTAAAAAATAAATATATACCTAACATTTTCGAAATTTTAACTGAAATTTCATTCTTTTGCACCGACTTTATTTGAATTTCAATTCAGCTAGAAGTAATCTTAATCCTTTTTACTTCTATTTAACCTTTTTCTCTTTGGTACCGGAGAGGAGGAAAGATTGATACAATTTTCAATAAATATCTTTTGATTAATTGATCATTCTTTGATCGTAAGCAAAATAAAAATTTCAAATTTGTGGCTCACAAGAAAAGAGATTTTAATTCAGATGTAATTAGAAAATTTATCTCTATCTGATATATTGTGGAAAATCGTTGATAATATTCAAAGAAACATAAATTTCTTGATTATAAACATGTAATTAGAAGTGAAAAAATTGATAGTAGTTAAAATTTTGCAGAAATAATTATTGTTGAGTGTAAAAAATTTTGAAACAATCAAGTATTTTTAGTAAACAATGAAATATAGCATATACCTTTTAGTTAGAACAAGAAAAGAATTCAATTCTAAATCGTTACTTTCAATCATACAGATATGTTCCTTGAAAAGCTGTTATTGTTTTCTTCGAATCTTTATTTTTATTGTTTTTTGTAACTTAACGACTTGTTTTATATCTTGACATATTCAGGTAACTTGTGATTGTTGATTTATTATATTTTCATGTATAGTAAGTGCAAGTCGATTGTAGTGTTAACTTTTACAATACACAAATCGATAGAAGTAAAAATATAGAACAGGCCGAAAAAAAAGAATAATATGATTACAAAATAAATTCTTTCAATTAAAATAATTCATAATTCTGGACTAAAAAAAATTAGTAAAAATGCAACCAATAATATGATGTTTTTTTTTATCATAGTTATATATATATATATATATATATATATATATATATATATATATATATATAAATGATATTATTTAAAAATTAACAAATTAATAAATGTGAATAAAATTAAATATTTATGAAAAATATTATAAAATTCACGTGAAAAAATTATAAATCCCGTTCTTATAGTACCATACAATGAGATTTTTTAAATAAATTTATATAAACTAAGTATGTTCAACACTGAATTGTTATCTTAAACACTGCTTATGAAATGGTTTTTAAAAAATTAATTCCTAAAAAAATATATTCTAATACTCAAAATATTTATACAAAATTACAAACTATAATTCAATTTACATGAATATATTTTAAATGTTTTGTATTCAATTTGTACTTTACTTACCATATAAATTTATTAATTAAGAATAATAAATAAAGGTGTTAATATATAAACAATATAAAAATAATTTACTATATTTTATTTTTTTAAACTCCTCCAGACGTTCTATCGATTCAAACCAGAAAAGCATAACAAACTACTAAGTAAATAATCCATAATTATCAGAAACATTAAAGCATAATAGGAATTGCAGTCTTGCATCTTAATACCTTTGTCTTCTTCACTGAAATCCTTCAATAATAGATTGAAGCGGAGAATTTATGTAAAATAACAGCTTTGTCTCTGATAGTAACACCTGCTACCTGATTTGTAAGTCTAGTCAGGTGCTATTACAGATACTGTCAATCTTAATATAAAAATAAATTATCAAATAATTTATAAATTTATAAGAAAATCAATACAAAACTATTTCTTTAAAGAAATTTAATAATGATAATCATGTATATAAATTTTTCTGTGGTTGAAAATTAATTAAAAATAGATCATAATTTTTTTATCGCTTTATATATTTTTATTCATTTTGTACAAAATTATCCTATTGAGTAATCTTTTCAGCCTTGATTTTAAAATAATTATTTTAAAAAAATAAATCAATATTTCGTAAATTTATATTTCAAACCTTTTTAGCTTTTATGAAAAAAAAATTAAAAAAATTTGCGACAAAAGCATGATTAAACTTAAATTATTACAGTTTAACGTACAAGAAAACGTATATTGCTTTAAAGTTATATTTATAAAACTGTGCATTGGGGCATAAATATAAAATAAGTATAATATATTTTAAAAAATGTAATTTATTTTCAAATCTGTTTGTTATCACTAGTGTTGAAAATCTTATTAGACTATTTTTTTTCTCTGAACTAAATTAAAAATGTTACTTAAAACATTATTTCTGTTATATAAATTCATATTTTCATTTGAAAGTTTTTAAACTATTATATTCTAAATAATTAAACTAGAAGCATGAAAGTATGATTGAAATATGTTGTCATTATTTAATAAAAAAGATAGTATAAAAATTATTTATGAGTCAAAATTTTAATTAAGGAAAAACTCAAGGTTTACTATTTAAATAAATCTATTTATACAACTCTTTATGTGTAAAAAATGGTACAAGGAAATGAGAATATCCTTAATTGTTTTTATCACATCGACCTTGATATTCAAATGAATGAAATGTATTTTGATACAAAACTTATTAATGACCTTAATATTTATTTCAAATCGTAGAATTTTCACAATTAATCAATATTTGTTTCCGCAGTGACCCATATAGTATTTATAGAAATAGATAACATTTAAATAAGCAATTTGGAAGAGAACTAATTTAATGAAACAGTTATTTTTCACTAAGTAATAAATTATTTTTATATTCACTAATATTTTTTTAAATTAATATCAATGCTTTCAAATTAAAAATTACATTCGCCGAGAAACTATTTAATACTCGTAACAGTATTAATTTATAATTTAATTATTGTAATCTTCTTTAATTAAATTTTGTATCATTTTACTGAAATAGCGTTCAACTATATATTTTGAGTTTTAAACTAAGGGTTATCTTTGATATTTTGATTTTTCAGATGGATTTATGAATATTTTTTGGTGTTTTAGATCGGATTTTATGTAACTATTTTCATTATTGTACACACATTTTGTGTTTACTATTGAATTTATTTTATTTTTTGAGATTATTTACATTTAATATATATTTTTAGAGTACGAAATTGACAATATGAAAATTATAATAAATTTAATAAATATTTAAGGAGTTTTGATACTTAGATCTAATTTTATTTATTTGTATACCTGAAAATCTGTTATTCATCGTTTAGTCATTTAAAACATATTCTTCTATAACTGGGTTTAATATATATGCTATCTTTATGAACATTGTTATTCTTATTCAAAAACTTGAAGATGTGTTGAAACTAGTCATAGTAGAATATAGGACAGTGACTAGACAAGAACAAGATAAATTATGGCTGACGTCTTAGTGAAAAATTTCATTAGGGATAAATTTATTCCACAAAAAATTAGTTCCACAGGTGAAAATCCCAATAACCAACCTTAATAGTCAAACTGGACCTTACCTGATTGAACAAAAATAAAATATATTTCATTGGAATTATAGCCAGAATATAACTAGTGGCATGAATAGAATAATACTTCACACAAAAGGAAAAAATTATAAAATAGCACAAGAAAAAAATATCAGGGTTATCCCTAAATAGAAATGATACATTTTATCATATACTAATAAAATGTTCACATTAAAAACAAAACCTCAATATATATATATATATATATATATATATATATATATATATATATATATATATATATATATATATATAAGGATATAAAGAACATTCTATAGTTACAAAAACATTATAAATGGTCAGTGTACTCAAAAAAATAACATATGGTATTACTTGAAAAACATAATAAAGATACGAAAAATGTTATACAATTAAAAACAAAATACATTGTTAATATTTGATACTTATTAAATAAGAATATTTCCTAACAATTTCTTGAAAAAAATTCTCTCTCTCTTTTTATATATGTATATATATTTGTGTGGATGTGTGATCATATTTAATACAATAAACAAATATGTTTTTATACACGTATCACACTTAAATAAACTGATTATAAACGACACATTGACAATATGACATATCATAAAAAAACAGAATGGCACGTAATGAACATAATGACCTATCCAAATAACAAATGTTCTTAAAGCTCAGTTAATAAATAACAAACGATGTCAAAAATACCATTATTTTCATATATTCATGTCAAAAACATTACGTCCGATTGATGAAAAATCGAACATGGGACATTTTATTTTGACATTAATACAAACAAAAGTAACTGAAAATATATAGCTTATTTTTTCACATTGAAAAATGTACACATAAAGCATCAATATTCATCACAATGGTTGGCATGTTCAGAAAACAAAACTAAATGTAATGCGATTGCATGTAGCATGGGATTCCAGTGAATACACTAATGAAATATGCATAATATATATATTTTGTACTGTCGTTCTGGTTCAAAGTATGTCCATTGTATGTTTTATTATTGACTTGCATTCTTTATATTGGTACAAAACCACAAATGAGACATTCTAATTATTATTGTATTAATAATCATTTTTCATTCATGTGGATCGGTTCTAAAAGAATGATAATTTTAAATCAATTTAATGAAAATTGACAGATCAGTTATAAGCTATTGAAAATGTACATACACACAGACATATATATATATATATATATATATATATATATATATATATATATATATATATATATAAACATAAATTATAAAAGTAATTAAAAGACATATTTATGCTCAAGACTTATTATTTAATTAATAAAACGATTTAAAGATAAAGTAGTTCATTATACCTTATCGAAGATGTACATTTTCTTTTATTTTCGTTCATAGATATTTATTTTTAGATCTACCTCGGATACCATTTCCAAGAATCTGTGTCAATATTCAGTGATTCATATTTTCCGTGTCAAAATGTTTATTAAATAATATTATGTTCACTGTCAGTTATTTGTTTTTTCGTATCAAATATATATTTTATAGTCTTGTTTTTTCTCTGTCAAAAAACTAAATGTCAAGAATTGGTTTTGCTATTATTTAAAAATAAATATAGTTATAAAAATAGTGTTAATAAATAAAATTATGTAGCTATTTAAAATAATGGTCTTCATCTATTGTTTTTTTTTCATTTCATCGTTCATTCCAGTTTATGTATATATATATATATATATATATATATATATATATATATATATATATATATATATATATATATTTCTATATATATCAGGAGCTACTTCAAAATTATTAAAGCGCTGTGCGCGTTTAAAATAGAGTCTTAGAAAAATAGTATTTTCATATTCAAAAATTCAAATATTGTATTATAATAATATTTCTCATGACATCCAAAATAATTAAACAGTCACTTTTAACCAACTTTCATACTTCGACGTATATATTTTCAAATTTTCTTTACTTCAGGTTAATCTATAAACTTATTCACCTAACCTTTCAGTAAATATTTCCATATTCATCACACTGTCCACCCTTAAAATTTGATTTTTTTTCTGTAACAAATGTCTCCAAATCTTTTAAACTTCTATTTTTAACACAATATTTAAATTTACGTTTTCCAATTCTTTTTCACAAATGGAATTTCACTACCCATAAATGATAAAATCTGATAAAATTATTCAATTATCAATTATTCAAAATTTTGATCAAAAAATCTCTATAGTTTGTTAGGAATGAAAATTTATTTGTGAAGGTAAAATCAGACACAAGCCAAAAAACTATTATTCATCTGTTTTACTATCTGCTTTTTCAATATTCTTCAATCTTATCTTTTTATAATTTCAAGATAAAAATTAGAAATTAAGTTTCATTGTTGTTTGTTTGTGTTTTTTTTATTATCAAAAAATAAATTATTATTTTAATTCAAATTGCATGCTACAACCGATATGAATCTAAGAAATACTCTTTTTAGAAATGAAAAAAAATGTTAGACTGATTCAAAAGATTACGTAGTTAAATAAACTAAGTTCATAAAAATTAAATACTATATTTGTATGTAAAATATTTGTTATTCTCTTTTTAAATTCTGAAACACAGGTTCGATTATCTTTTATTAGAAAAACGATTCCGTAATCAAACATTAATGGCAAAACTGAGATTATAGAAACAATCTGAAATAAAAAAAAATAGACAACTTGATAAAACTAGGTATAGTTGCTGTATCTATTATAATATCTCAGTGCGCTCTTCCTCTACGCTGAGTTTGCATTGTAACCAGTGAGCATGTTATTAGATAAATGGTATTAGTTGTTATAATTGTAAGCGTTTACTGTTATTGCTGACAATTATATACTGATTACTGAATAAGCTGCTTTTAGTTTGGAATTATATTATTTTACACTTTTCAATGTTTTGATCGTTATAGACTAACAAGTTTGTTTACGTCTGCAACTTTTCAATAGTTTGTAAAATCAATTTAGTTTATAAAAACTACTAAAATTCCATACACGACAGTTTTTGATCGCTACTGCACAAAATAGTATTTAAAGTTTAAGTTCAGTTTTGTTACAATGATTGAAATATTTTTATTACTCTTTGTAGAAAAAATAGTTTCAATTTTTAATTTTCTTTTTTTTAAAAAAAACATTAATATTTTTTTAAATACTGATTCCATAGACTTATATTTATTATATATATATATATATATATATATACATATATTTCATATATTTTTTTCAGTTCTATAAGGCTTTATTTTTAGAACTGTTGGAATGAAAAATAATGTTAATAAAAAATATTAATAATATCTGAAAAAAATAACATGGAAGTTCTGTTTAAAATTCATTTATAATATATTAAAGAAGTATAGTTTAATAATCATTTATTACCATGATATCAATAGATCCGGTATAATTTTTGTAAATAAAAAAATCCCTTAGTATATAATACATAGTGGTGTTTGACATTGTTTGTAATCGTTGTATGTTTGAAAACACTGCCATGTTCGGATTAACTAATTGATTTATCTACAATGTACGAGATTTTAAAAATTTTCATCTAGATTTTAATTTCTTAAAAAGAGTACGTATTTAACACAGTTAATTAATATATTAACCTTTTGTGCATTTAAATAATTATATATATATATATATATATATATATATATATATATATATATGAATCTGCGTTTAAAATAAAAAAGCATACAAGTTTTATAAATAAAATTAAGTTCGTTTATAAAATTCAATACAAATTATAAATTTTTCTGTTGATTTTGTCATAATAAAGCTTTTAAAATCCTTTTAAGCTCGAATTAGTCGTAATTGTAAGGAATCTAGTTATTTGTATATTAGTTAAGTAATTAATATCTCACATATACGTTCGAACACATCCAGCGACTGTATGTTTTAATAAACGTATTCTGCGTACAAAAAAGCAACAATTTGTAAATAACACGTTATTTCGAATCAACTGAAATGTTCAGTACTATCCCTTTGCATTATGAATTCTGGACTAACATGGGCAATGAACTGACACGCGCTACCAGATTGCGCTACCAACTCCAGGTGATCCATTTGAAAATTATGTCCAGTTGGCTGGTTTCATTGGAGGTCCTATGTTCAATATACAAAATGGTGCGTGCTTAAAAAATATACGTGCGAGTGAGATATGCAAACGGACGCTCATAACCTTGTCCTTATCTGAAATCATTCGTCATACAGATACACGATACATGCCCATTGGAACTATTTGTTTTTAAACAAAGCTTGTGTCAGTGTTATATGAAGATTTATGTATTATCAGAGTGTGGTGCGGCCGCCCCGTCTCTTTACTCACACCACTCATTTTGCGCGAACCACCAGACGAGGGATTGTAGTCGTTCGACAAAGTCCGCTCGAGTTCGCACTCCCCCGGGAAATCAAAGCACTCTCTTCGATTTATTATTATTTATATACAGGAAGTTTAACAGTATATATTTCTATGTATATAAATGTGACTTTTGTTTATACGTCTCTGTATTTTTATATACTTGGATTCATCCAGAATATGTGTATATTCGGAATACAACACCTATCCACACACGCTGGCGACACTTGTGTGCGAATATAAATATTCGTTATTGTGTCTGTGCATGTATTATTCACATTTTCGTTGAATGATATTAACATACGGAATATATTAAAAAAATCTGCATCACGTACATTGGACTTATTTATTGCATATTTTAAAACATATTTTTCATATATATCACTCGATTTTTACCTTTAATCTTGAAATTCTCTGACCGTATTATTCATAAAATTAATAAAGGAACTTGACATGTAAAAAAGGTTTCTGTGAAACAAGAATACTTTATAGATTCTGAAATGTTTTCTCCTTAATATACGATGAATATTGTCTTTTCTTAATAAATTTATAAATATCAATCATAATTTATTCAAACAATTATAATTTTTTTAAACTAATGTGTTTAGAATAACCAATATTTCTTCATATGACTAACACTATATGATTGTCAAGTAAATATTCAAGAACTCAACTTTAAAATATCTTCATTTTCGTTCAGAAAACCAGAATTTAAATACACTATCCGACGGAAAAAATGAAATTTAAAACAAATAGATTGTTTTAACTGTTATTTTGAATCCATAAATATTTTAGTTATTATAAATCATAAGCTTTTTGTCGAGAAATATAAGTGAAAATTTTATGGTGTTTATGATTATGTGACTAGAGTGTGAAAATAACGATGACATGTTATTTCCTTAATATTAGGTTGGTAGGAAAATAATTTCGGTTTTTTTTTTCCAAATTCTAACCTTATTTTTTCAATGAAACTGTTATTTCATCATGTTCTTGTTAATATCATTTTAAAGTGCATTTTTCAATCTGTATTTTGGTAACAATGACTTTTGTTTTATTATTAATTTTTCTTCAAATTGGTTTATTGAATTAAAGATACAAAAATTGCTTATATTTGCTTCTTTTCTACGAGTTCAAAACGGGTGCTAAAGCAGCAGAAGTTGCTCCTAAACTAAACGATGTTTTGATGTGGATAGTGTTAAGGAACATACTGTACAATGGTGATTCCAAAATTTCGTGCTGCGGACGAGAGCATGGAAGGTAAAGAAAGATATGCGAGCATCCATCTTCAGTTCATAACATCTAATTGAAGGCATTAATTGAATCACAAACACGCACAACAATTTGAGAGCTTGCACAAAAGTTAGGCGTTAGTCATCCAAAAGTTTCGGATTACTTAATTTTTTTAAAATTTGAAAGTCATAAATCGTAATAATTTTTCTGCCAACTTAATAGAACCAAAAACAAAATTTGTTAACACTGATAATAAATTTAGTAAAGAAAAAGTTATAGTAGTAGTAAATAGTCTATTTCTAAATATTTCATTTTTTACTTCATGAATAACGTCCTCACCGTTAAATAAATCTTTATGTCAATAATAATTTATTACTTAATTTTGTTCATGAAAATTTACATAACATTTGTGTAGACATTTTTATAATTTAGAGAGTTTACTTCAAAATTTTACTTAGAGAGAATTCTTACGATCTGAATAGATTAACTAATTAGATACTAGTATTTTAATCTATTAATATTAGTTAATTTTTTTATCACTAGGAAACAAAATACAAATCACTTCCCTATCAATGTTTCTGGTACCTTTTATAAAAAAATATAACTATCTAATTCAAAATTATTAAAGCTTTGTGCACGTTTAAAATTTAGTCTTCGAAAAATAATCTTTTCATATTCAAAAATTTAAATATTGTATTATTATAATATTTCTCATGACATCCAAAATAATTAAACAGTCACTTTTAATTAATAATAAATTTATTTCCAAACTACACATTTATACAGTGCTACTGTGTTATATCCACTATATAGATTCGAAATAATTCTCGACGTTAACGACAAAAGCATCTGTTTATTTATGATATAAGCCAGTCCGTTCATTTTCAATATAACTTAAAACCGAAATGTACTAAGGTTTCCTGTCACAAGAACTACGTCTTAGCACTGAGTTAATGAAATAATGCAAATGTTCCGTACAGAGGTGTAACGTAGTTTGCTTTAACTAATTTACATTTGAATAACCATTATTATTTTATATACAGTGAAAGTGTATACAATTCTGTTCAAAATAAATTGTTTATTTATTTCTTTTCATATTATATTCTTATTTTAATTTTTAATTATGAAAACTTTATGTAATTATAAAAATTAATATTTATGATTGCTTATAAGATTTTTAATGAGTTAAATATTTGTAAAAGTATTAATATATTTTTATTAGTCCTCATTTTAAATTGATTTCAGAATATTGTACTAAAATATACATAAGTTCTTTA
Source organism: Acanthacorydalis orientalis (assembly GCA_034766995.1). Taxonomy (NCBI): domain Eukaryota; kingdom Metazoa; phylum Arthropoda; class Insecta; order Megaloptera; family Corydalidae; genus Acanthacorydalis; species Acanthacorydalis orientalis. The sequence goes on along the minus strand of CM068322.1, from coordinate 21,134,846 downwards.
TCTTAATATGTTTTAACGTAAAAGCTGAAATAATGAAGTAATATTCGTTTTCAAGCTAAATCCTTATAATTTAATGTTAACTGAACGAATAGTATGATAAGTAGATTATCTACCAGGCGACTGACCTCCATTACGGACCGAACTGAACTTTCTGAATAATACATCATAAGAGAGAAAATGTAAAGTCAACATCACTCATAAAAATCAAATTAACGTCTTATACTGTTGACAAACACATTTTTTATATTATTAACGTAATAATTTACAACACTATGAGTAGAAAAAATTATAAATGATAAAATTTTCAAATATTTAAATAATATGAAATCCTGTTCTTTATCCTATTCTTTCTCTCCCTTTCTCTCTCTCTCTCTCTCTCTCTATATATATATATATATATATATATATATATATAAATATATATATATATAAAGAGGAAGAGTGATTAAAGATTAAATATATATATATATATATATATATATAGAAATATGAAATTTTTACAAGATGTGTTTTAAATTTCTATATTTAAAGTTTTTTAAAAGATAAAGTATATTAGAAGTTCTATAGTTTCTTATTGAAATGCTAGTTTGCTTCAATCTATTATCCTAATACATTCATTAAATTTGATATTGATTATATCTTTGTTATCGTTGTGTATATTCGAATATGATGGATTAGAATTCCCAGAGGAGAAATCAATACTTATATCACTCTCACTTACAACCAATTTATCATCAAAATCATTACACTTATCAGCATACATTTTGCCTTATAAAGTTATTATTTTTTTGTCGTTATATGATCAATGCCAGATTTAAGTGGAAGAGATATTTTAATATCTTCACTTTATCGTAGACATATAATATAAAAACTTTTTAGAATAGAAATTATATGTTACTACTTTAAATTGAATACATTTTTATTTAAATATAATTTATCTGTTATTTTTGTTAACCCAATTTTGTTGATAGATTGTTTTATGAAAATATATTAAAGTAGTAATGTAAATTTTATATTTAAATAACTAGAAATAGATATAATTTCAAAATCTTAATTAGATTTTTTCCATTGGTAGAAAATTTATATATAATAAAATAGTATTTTTGTAGTTTTTAGTAAGTGTAAGATATCTTAAAACAGTTAAATGTTTTGTTTTATTTTAGTTGCAAAAATATAGAAAAGAATAATATCTGTATAAAATATAAACTAGATATATTTAACCAGATAAAGAAATATAATCGTTTCACAAAATGATTATTAAATTTTTTTTTATTTTATTATTTTTATTTTTTGACTGTAAATGTTGATATTCATTGATACCAAGAAGATTTTTGAATATTTGTCTAAATCAGAAGCTAATTTAAACAAAAGATCAGTGAAAATTAGTTTAATAATTTTTGTCATAAACATTTTATCAGATTTTCTCATCTATATGTATTTACAATAAATTAAGTAGCACTTTTTTTCTTCTACAACATTAAACCACGTCAAATACATTATAATTTATATTTAATATTATTTAAAGAGTAAAAATATATTCAGAAATTTCAAGGGTGCATAGTTGTAAAATATATGAATAGAAAAATTAGGCATATACTTAAAGATTTTATTTCAGAGAAAACTCTTAAAAGGTATTTTTCTATAAAGATATATATTTTAACAATCAATTACATCTCTTCAATTCTATTATTATCATATTTAAAAAACAGTCATAAATTTAACTGAAATATTATATATATATATATATATATATATATATATATATATATATATTGAAGTTGAAGATAAAGGAAAAATAATACCTCAGTAGAGCAATGAATGTATAATTCATGTCAAAGAAAAATATTTAATTATTAAAGAGTATTTTAAAAGGATATCCGTTTATTCCAAAGAATATTTGAAGAATATGCAATATGGATATTGATATTTAATTTATACACAGAATGAAAGGTTTTTTATATTTAAATAAATATTTAAAAATAAATAAAATCATAATAAAACTTCGAAAAACTAACCTTTCATTTATTATTTCTTCTTGGTTTATTAACGTATAAATCATATAATTAGCAATGTTTCTATCATACTATTCGCAAAGTATATATATATGTCGACTTGTAAAATCCTTGTATACAAACAAACAAATATTTAATTGGGTTAGTTTAAATATTTAGTGTAGCATGTAAACACATTAAATTGAATATATATATATATATATTGTTTCAAGGGTTTCATATATAATATGTGAGTGGAATTAAAAACGTTTTTATATGAAATTAAAGTATTTAACGAGAAAAACTTCTCTCAAAAACTAACAAAGATATATATAAAAAAAGTAGAAACAAAATAATAAATGTTCACTGATCCTAATTTTCCAAGTCTGTTATTTTTTAATTCTACTATATAACATGTTTAGATAAAATTGTATATATATATACACACATATATTATTATTATTATTATTTAAAAATTAATTCTGTGCTTTAAATTGAATGAATCGTAACTCTCTTGTAAATTAAAATATTGTATCATCGTTTTAAAATTTTGAAGTGCCAACCTTAATATAAAAAAACTATATATCGTGGCCAAACAGTTGGCATAACCTCACAAAATAATAGTGAGTACGATAGTGTTCAAAAGTCATCATATAAGGGACTGCATACTCTTCGCATTCCAGTTGAAGTAAATGCTGCAGAAGACATGGTAATGATTTGTTTGTTAAGCCTTGAGAGAAGATGTTGTGTAATAATAAAACATGCAAAAAATGCAAAAACAGTAGAATAGGTTCTAAAATGCATTACACTTTCGTCGACTTTATGGCGCCATCTTTTTTCAATAAAGAATTCGTCAGTTAGATGGAGTAAAGTTGGTAAAATAATGGAAGATAGTTTGAGAGTTGGAGTGTAATCCATTTTTCCGTAAATATTCATTTTTTTTTAAAAATACACCGAATTAATTTATAAACTTTATATACATACATATATATATATATATAGGTATGCATGTATGTATTTAGGATCTTTTTTAAAATAAAAACATTTTTTGGTTATTTATTATAAAGTATCGGATTGAAGGAAAAAATAATGAAATATTGAACGTTCTGGTTAACTAAATTTAAATTATATGAACTTAAAAAATATTTGTTTAATTAAAAAAAAATGTTTGTTTGATTTTAACATGTATGTCAACATTTACAAAAAAAAATATAAATTATATTTAGCGAACAAAAAATATTTGAATAATTTTAATTTAATAGTTTAATTAGGAACGTATATCTCATTATTAGCTCAAAAAAGAAACAAATTTATTTCATGCTGGTTGAATAATGAAAATCAATTTCAAAATTTTATTTCATTTCTATAAACTCATTTAAAACATTATCTCAGCTTATAACCTCTAGGAAACCTTTATAATTTTTAATTTATAAATCAATTGCGAACTTTTTAATTAAGTTTCTTATTGTATTGTCGCCCGATAAACTTTCATTTTAGTTTAATTTAACTTGCAGCGAAAATCAAATTCGAACAAATGGCGTTTCATAAATTATATATATATATATATATATATATATATATATTATTCATACACAATATTTATTTAACATGTAGACAGAAGATCGAAAAATGAACATCTCAATATTTCAATAATCACAATAATTTGTCATTAAAAATAATTTGAGTGTGAACCTGGTAACGGTAATTACGATTTTATTAAACTGTCACTTTGACATCGTATTATCTTCAATTCTGTGAAAAGTTCTTTATTGTGAAACGAACCGAAGATATCAATGTATTCGTTGTAGTTAATTTTCATTCGAGATATTTGAAGTTTGACACCGTAACTGATACATAATTAAATAACTTCTGCGAATTCTGTTCGATGGTTTAAATAAGTTTGTAGCTACTTTACTAAATAGAAATAATGATACTGAGATATTGTTATTATTTTTTTAATGAGATTTAATAAGAAAATATTCGAATATCTTTTTATTTAAATACGTTAATAATATAAAAATTTAAAAAATCCATATCATATATATATATTTATATATATATATTTATATTATAATGAGGGTTAAATGTTATTCTTCTTTTGATATTCATTATATAATTATTCTTTGATATTTTAAAACATCACCAGAAATAAAAAAATAATCGATGATTATATTATTTGCTCTCAATTATTTAGATTTTTATATTTCTAATAAAAAATGTTAAAACATCACAAGGAAATTGATTCACTATTTAATATTTATACATAAAAATTCATGCCAAAATTTCTGTTGACTTTTAACTGCGTTAATAAATTTCTAATTTAATTTTATTTGTTTTAAAAAAATACTTATTATTTTTCTACTTGTCTATTTAATATATTTCGTAAACAATGTAATAATTTTGTAATTTAATTAATATTAACTGCTTTATTTAAATTTATATTTGTAAATCAATAATTAAAAATGTTGAATTATTGATTAATTTTGATTGCTACATACATAGATTAAAAAGCTGATGCTATTATTATCATAGCGCTAACGTGTAGAAGAATGTAGGTATTTAATAAAAAAATATAGGATGATTCAACTTAGGCTTCCACACGAAATTACAAAAAAAACCCAAAAATTAAAAAAAAATGTTATCCCACATTTAATATATTGGTTCAATTGTATTTTAGTATCAAATTGAACTAAGAAACTAAATAAAAAATAACATGAATTTTTTTATTCCCTGCTCCCTTTTTCAATATTTTTATTTAGAAGCCCAAATTGAATCACCCTATACTTCTGTACATTAATATTACGAGGATGAGGTGTTACCATAAAAATACGCATACGAAATGTTCAAAAATAATCAATAATAATTTATTGAATATTTTTTACCAAAGAAAGTTTTGTTGTTTGTGAGGTGAAAAACGAATTCATTTGTAAAAGCTATCTGCTATCTCTTTTTAAACAAATCTAGTACTGACAAAATATTCAACTGAATGAAGAAATTTAGAATATTATTTTTCAAAACATTTAATTAAAATTTTATAAAGTTTTATGTTCCTTCGAAAATAAAGTTGTTACTCTTTATGAAAAATAAGCACTTAGAAAGCTTTATTTATCTGTTTTTCATTTCATTCAATCAATATATTCTATTTTCTAGTATTAAACAGGCCAGTCATCATATATCTATATTTGACTTTAACGATAATCTTAGAAAAAAGGTACTCAAAAAGTTAACTGATGTAGACATACATTTTGATCGATTAGATGTAGCCGTGAACTTGTCAGATTCTCGTGTAAAAATAACAAATCGGGTGCTCTTTCAAAATGTCCGAAGCCCCATTAGATACGACATAAGGTCAGAGTTAAAGAGCATCGCGTACGATAAAGAACGTGAGCTATGGTTGCGGCCACTTTGTAAATTGCTGGAATGACCCATCTTGTTCTCGTAAAATTAATTATTTAGTAAAAAATTACGAAATTTATTACATTTAATATAATAGAAAGTAAATTATTTTCATTTATATTCCAGCGTATGTGTCGTAAATAAATTTCGTTCCTATTCTGTTTTGTAAGATATATGTCTACTGTATTCAATTAACCGAATGAAACCAAAACAGAATTTATTGAAAAGTTTTACGAGGAAAATGTGATATATTTTTCTAGGAAATATTTATTTTCGGTATGGTTCGTTGAAAATATTTTTCCAAAGTTCAGTAATGGTTTAAGATAATAATATCAGATGAAGATACAGTTTTTAAAATACAACAAAAACAGTGATTGTGTTTAAAATGTATATTTCATAAATGAAAAAATATCTTTCTCTCTCTCTCTCTCTATATATATATACATATATATATATATATATATATATATATATATATATATATATATATATATATATATATATATATATGTGTGTATATTTATTTGTACATGTATATATAGAGAGAGGGACAGATACTGAAAATATTTTTTTATTTACAAAATATTCATTATAAACGTAACTAAACTTATTATATACTATCAAATAAATTTTATTCAAATATTAATAATCAATCAATAAAATAAAGATAGAAATGTTTGAATTGGTTATTAAAAATTAACGGTCAGTTACTTGTAGGTAGAAATTAATTAATATTAGATGTACAAATTAATTCTGTGCTTTTTTTTGGAAAATGGATGTTTACAAAAGAATGGAATATATATGAATCCCCAAAATATTCACCATTATATTGTACACTTATCTCCATTTGTTTGGTAATTAATGATTCCCTTATCGAAAAAATAATGACTGCTCTGAGTCAATGAAGTCGTAATGCATTTTCGGATCTCTTTAAATGTTTTAGCACTTTTGGCATGTTTTTCGCGTCACAATACCTTCTCCCAAAACTGAACAAATCATTTCTGCGGCTTTGAAAGCATTTTTTTTTCAACTGAAATGTGAAGAGCGTGCAGTGTCTAATATATTGCTTTACGGTCGACATTATGTTACTATTGTTTTGTTAGGTTATGCCAACTGATTGACCAAGATATATAGTGTTTTAAAATGTTAAGATTGGAATTTCAAAATTCTAAAACAAGGAGAAAATATTTCAATTGAAAACAGAGTACTGATTGATTCAATTTCAAGGCACCGAATTAATTTTTACAAGATGCTAATAATAAGATAAATATTTAAGAAAAATACATAAGTTTACACACTTGACTCTATGAAATCTTTTAAAAAAATATTAATAAAAACTTATTTAAGAAAATGTATAAGGTACTTTTTTCTAAGATATTAAGTTGATGTATGAAATTTTGGATTTTAAGACGAAATTTAATCTTTGATATAAAATTAATGAAAACAAATCATTTTTATTGAATGCAATGAACTTCTTTTTATTTTTTTTCTAAACCTACTTTTAAATAAATTTGTTTTAAAATCGATTTTCATAATGATTTCTCTGGTCTGATTATTCATTTTAATCCATTTTCTGTTACAAAAAAGAATTAAAATCTTGACGATTTAAAAATGTACTAAACGAAAATATAGAAAAAATACATTGAATTCTTTTTAACTTCATGTTAATCATTTGAGGAGTACGAAATGGAATATTATTGTAAAACTGGATATATTGTTTATATAAAACAATGATTCATAAATCATCATTATTATTATTTAATGTAATCCTGGTAAATAGGTGCTTCGACAAAAAAATAATCAATTATTGAATTTTTTTCAACAGAAAAAATATACAAGTGTACTGATCCTTATTAAAGCGAATATAAAAACAATGCTTAATTTTTTTGCTTTCAGTTATAGACAATAGACTTTTATTTCAGTCATTCAAAAACTAACTCATATTCAGATATGTATAAATATAAGAATTAAATTAATTTCATATAAAATACCTAATGAATGAAAATACTATCTACAGTATTGATTTCTAGAACACCAAATTGATAATACATTGTAGCCGAACTTTGTCATAAAAGTCATCGAAACGTACAGTTCAAGTTGGTCTGAAAATGTCACTGAAACTAGCACAACATGTCGGTCATGATCAGAAGTTTCAAATTGAGTTTGTGTATTGGAATGCGAAACAGATTTTTTACATTACCTGTCACCGACAGAAATATCAATACAACGACGACGAACTGTGTACTCAACTTGTCCTTTTTTGCCATGAAATTGTGATACGTGCATCTATATTCGTTTTAGGTCTACATTACAGTGCAATTTCTGACGAGAATTGAAAAGCGATTACACATTACTCGAAATATTTTTAAAGTGGATACATTTGATAACTAATGGACGTTTTAGTTTTTTGTTACAAAATTTATTTCCAAATGTTATTGAAATTAGTTTCAATAGTAAAATATCAAGAAGAATATTATTTAATATTAAATTAATAATACATGAAAATACCTTACTAAAATTAGAAAAATATATTCTATCATCAATTTGTTAACCTAACTACTTTACTTATACTTTTTAATATTCTCAACCAAATGTTTTCTTTACAATTTTTTGAGTTACTTCTCAATAATTAGTTTATTTGTATTATATAGTTAACTCTTTTTAAAGAATCTATATTTAATAACTGAATTTTTATTAAAAGTATCCATAATGGAGTTAAAATTAATTGATACTTTGCTTTTCTTTGTATGAAAAAAAAACTATACTAGAAATAAAATATAGAAATATATATTTATCCAGTTTAGATTTATCTAAATTAGACAGAGTGATAATAAATGTTATAAAGTATAGAATTTAATTTTTTATAGTAAGAAGTTTTTTTTTGATCCAAATCAATTTTGGATAGAATAAATTTTAACCGATTTGAAATGATGATTTAGTTATACGTCATTAATGATACTGAATTCAAGAGATAATTTTTTATAATTACCTATTATTAAATGAAATACTGTTGTATTTAGGGTTTTCTGCCCATAAACGTCTTGAATATGTTTTGTAGTTGAATTTGCGTTATTTCCTTTATGAAAGTCGTAAAGCATTAAATGCCTAATGTGCTCTTTTGTGTATTACATATTGTTTTGACGACCTACGCACTTCAAAAGATTTAGTATGAAGTAAAATTTACATATATACTGATGGATTGCTTGTATTTAAAATAACAATACTAATTTTGAAACACATGCTTCGTATAATTCAATATGAAAAATATACACAACTTGTAGAAGAAGAATTTGTATCTGTGTACATATTTTAATATACTGAATAAAAAAAGTGCGTTGAATGTTTTATATAATGAAACAAATTTAATTTTTGAAATAATTATATTTTATTTCTTATGGAACATTCGCTAAATGGAAAAATTATTTATATTATTATCTGAAAAGATATTATATATATATATGTATATATATATGTATATATATATATATATATGTATATATATATAGAGAGAGAGAGGAAGACAGAGATATAATATTTTTTAGTTTTTTTTTAACAAAATTTATATATTTGAATATGCGTTGAAAATAAATAATGAGGAATATTTCATAAAACATTTTCATTCATTCTAGAAAGTATTAAATTTTTTTGATCAAAAATATTCAATGATTTATCAATAATAAATTATTAGAAATTTTCGATTATGTCTTTTTAGTTTGTGACAATGATATGAGTAGGTATGTAATTAATGATCACTTTTTTCAACACTTTAGCGCTCTAATGATGTTTTAATTGGCGTCGAAATACACATAGGTAATAATGAAAAGTGATCAATAATTACTAATTGTACATTTTTGATTACTGTGAAAATTTCATTCATAAAAATGAATTTATCTGTTTTTGTTTCGTTATGTAAATTATTCTGAAAATTATTTTATTTACACTGAAATACTGCAAAATATTAAAAAAAAGTTTGTTCTCCAACAAAATGTTCTTATAAAAATCATTATATTGTCAGGATGGTTTTGATTTAGGTTAATCCTAGTTTTGGACTTATTTACTTTTTTTATAAATCATATTTTTTTTAAAAAAATAATTTTATACTAGCACAACAATTCGGGAACTTGCGCAAAAGTTAATCATTAGTCATTCAACGGTTTTGGATCACTTAAAATAGCTAGCAAAATCAAAAAAGCTTGACAAATAGACGACGCACGACCTGGTAAACCGCAATTATTTTTCTACCAACCTAATAATTTTCTGTAAAATTTTATTCTACAATAACATAACTATGAATAATAAAGATCTATTTAAATATTAAATTAAGACCTTAGGTAACATTATCGGCTGTTTAATTTTTAAAGAGCAATTTCTCATTTTTTAAATTCTTCTTCATATGAATTTTTTTTCAATATGGTAAAAAAATACATTTTAGTGAAATATTCATAATTTATCCATCTTATAGAACACTATTTATTCTTTCAATAATAGAATGAAATATTTTGAAATGTATGAAAAGTAGAAATATATAATAAATATCTAATTATTTTATAATTTAGTAGCAATTAACATATGTTGTAGAAATTCTTTTCACAGTACTAGGTATTTAAATACGATACTTTGAAAATATTATAACAACTATTTTATCATTAAAAAGCATACAATTATTGTGTGTACATATATATATATATATATATATATATATATATATATATATATATATATATATATACGAATATATATTTTTGTTAGTATGATTAATCTCCAATCAATTTTAATATTAAACATCTATAAAAAGCTTGCATATTCCTTGAAATAAAATACATCTATTAAATTTTCAATCAGTCCTCCTATATTACCAAATAAACCCGAATTGATGTAACAAATATAATACGATTAAATAATACGTTACGGAAAAAATTAATATAGTTTTTTTCATTTTGTATTTAACGATAATAACATATCTTATACTGAGATTTCTGTGATGATAAGAAAACCTGAGTAGAAGAAATGATGGAAGAAAAAATTGAATCGGATTAATAATCATACAAGTCTCATAAGAATCCATAAGCTAACGCGTACATACTTTGAGAGGGATTGAAGTGCGTGATGGAGTGGATGATGGGATTCAATTCGACTTTGCCGCAGTGACGAAGGATAAGGAATTTATATAGATAGGCATAACAGAGTCTCAACATGGCTCAAGAAGGTTTATTTGTATCAAAAAGTAGGAAAGTCGTTAAAAGATATGTTGTCAAGCATATCTGTGAATAAACAAAATAATAAAAGATATTTGATACGAGTAGCTGTGGTAAGAGAGTCCTTCCAAGTAATAAGACGATAAATTATCTGATTACAGATAACTTGTTATAAAATATTGATATTGTTCTGAATATATTTACAATATTTTGATATAAGATATTATTCTCAAAGTAAATAAATTATTTTGAGAATTTTATACGAAGTGAGTCACTTTATATTATCTATAATATAAAAAGAAAATCAAGTAATAATTTAAAAATCGTGACCGTTACTCAAATATATAGAAATAAAACGGTTGTTAATGAATAATTTCTTGTACATTGAGGTAAAAAAATAGAACAGTTATAATGTATTTGATTAGTACAGAATGAATTGACTGAAATATTAACTTTTATTCACTGTATATATGTTTTCCTAAAACTCAACGTACATGTTACAAACTCAGTGTGAATTATTGATAAGGTAAAACGTTACACCCACGTTTTGGTGGTCATGATATTTTTATTCTTTCTAGAAAAATTTCAATTAGATATATAAATATTTTATACACAATCTGAAGAAAAACAATGGATTGTACGACAAAAATAAATGTTTTTTACTTTTTTTTATTTTCAAACAATATACTGGAATATTCTAATTTTGTAAAAAGTAAATATTTTCGACTAGTATATAATATAATTTAATTATTTCACAAGAAATTTAATAATTATATTTAAATACCTATATCTATCCTCTTATCTATCTATCTACCTACCTATATATATATATATATATATATATATATATATATATATATATATATATATATTATAGGTGATTCAATTTAGGCTTCCACATGAAAGTATTAAAAAAAATTGCAAAAATTTAAAAAAATATTTTATTTTGAATTTGAGTTCAATTCAGTATTAAAATACAATATAACTAAAATGCTAAATAAAAAGAATATGATTTTTTTGTGTTCATAATATTAAAAAGGGTAGTACAAATGTTATAAAGAACTATAAGACTACTGTCCTGATGGTCAATGCCTTTTTGAATTACTTGAGTTTTTGTTTTTTATTATTAGGCACGTACACCATCTTAAGATAGATTTAAAATTTTAAATAGGATTCCCAAAATTTATCTAAATTTATACTAAATTTATCTTTACAAAATCAAATCAGACATCAATTTTACACTGAAAGATCAGAGAAGAAAAGAAGAGTAATCTAAAAGCTACCTGAAGGTGACACTCGTGTCTACTAATTATGGTGGTTAAAATTTAAAATGATTTAAAAGAACAAAAACCAACAGAATGATTCTTTAAGAGGATTACAGATACAAAAACATACAAATATAATTCTATAATAAATGTTGTTTTTATCAAGAAGTATTACTTTCAAATTTATAATAAAGATATTAAGGGGTGGAATTTTAAAATGGAACGAAAGAAACAATTTAATATTAACAAGGCAGTTACACTCTATTCTAGTTTCGTGAATACAGTGGAAACATTTGGGATCTAAATTCTGCCATGAATAAGCCTGACATTCAATAAATTTAAATGAAATTATGTTTTGTTTTAAACAAGGATTTCTGATTGAATAGTTTATGGGGAATAATTGTAGAACTCAAATAAGAAAATTTAGACAAAAGTTTGGCTTATATATATATAAATATATATATTAATATATTTTTAGGAAATCTCTGTCATTGTAGGATAACTTTATGGTTTAAGAGTGCATCGATAGCTAAGGTCTTTAAGGCTAGAATTGTAGGAATTTAATCAAAAAATAATTTCATTTTATGTAAAGAATTGTTACATGTTTAAAAGTAAATTAGACAAATACTCATATAAGAAGCGAGTAGTTAAACACTCAAAGTTTCACAAATACTCTTGTGTTAAGAATACATTGCAACTATGACTGTTAAACCCCTGATTTCATCACCAAAAGCTTTATGATAAGAATTTAAAAAAATATTAAAAAAGATTATATAAAATAGTCTGTTCTTTTTTGAAACCTTTTATTATTAATCGATTGCCATAAAAAGCTATAATTATAGCCATTCTTATGTAATATTTTTATTTTGATTTTGAAACCAATCTTTTGGAAAGAAACATTACATTTCTAATCTAAATGTTCAAGATGAGAATTGTATTCGTCAAATTTACTTTTATTAAAAAGAATATCGTTATTTTATTCAATTATAATAATTTATTAATATTTTTTTTATGCATGATTAATGAAAAGTGTACTAAATATGTTTTTTTTGTTACAGGTAAGAGTTTTTTTCTCTTTCTAACTCAATTTGGCGGTAAGTCGATACAATTTCAAATAATTGAATAAAAAATCTGTTATAATTCGTATAGTTTTTCATTTACAAACATTACATTTCACTTTTAATGAATATTAATTAATTTATTCATCATTTGGTATAACATATTACAAAAAATATATATTAATAATATATTTTTTTGGTTTATTTTACTTTTTTAATAACTAAAACATAAAAAAAATATTTCTAATATAAATCTAATTTTCTTTTCCAATGCTCAAGTTCTTCATAATAAGAGACCAGAAAAATATAGAATGATTTTTTTTAATTTCAACTCATGTTTTATATAAAAGTTTATTCCTTATGTGTGTATATATATATATATATATATATATATATATATATATATATATATATATTGTGTGTGTGTATATATATATATATAGTCAATTCATAAGATTTACGATTTACCTTTACGATCTCTTTTTATTTAATTTTATTGTTACAATGAGAATGCTATGTACTTTGGAATTATATTTTCTTATTTTTCATAATGTCTGACCTATAAAATAAGTCTAACTTTAGGTTTCTAGGTCAATGTATATTTAAGCTTTGTGCATTTCATCTATAAAACAAAAGATGTGCAGAAATAAGTTAAAATCGAAACATTACACAAAATATGTTTTAAAATAAAATATTTTTTTTAAATTAGGAACAATATGTAAATGGTTTTGTACAGTAATACCAATCTACCACACCGTGCGACCTATTGTATTACCAGTAAAAAATATATAACGATATTTCTTCTTACTTTTTGAAGCAGTTACTTTTGTATAGCTCGTGTGTGTATTTTTTTTGCCTCCGAGGCGATAGAAAGAACACGTGAAACGTGCTGTTGGGGCAATGTAGGTTTTTTTACTCCCTTCGGGAAGATCCGGTTTCGGCTGAAAAGTTTTCTTTTTGGTAGTGTTCTCTACACCTCCGATATGCCTGATGTCGTCAACACTATTTTTATAACTCATACCATTTCATCACTTAAGTAAACGCCTCGCATCTCGCTTGCCCTATGCTACATTGAATTTTTCCAACGCATTTATTTGTTGCACAGGGGACAATGGCGACATTAAATAAAGCGAAATGCGAAACTGTAGCATTGTGTGTTGTCATGCGTCAACATTTATTTCTATCGAGTTACAGCCAACAAAACTAATTTATGTTGTCACGTGCAAGTAAGGTTATGTCGGATTAATTTTTTTAATAATCCTTCTGTCGAGATAGGTGACAAATATTGATTAAACGCTTTTAATTAGAAACACATTCCGCACTGTTCATTTATCGTGGGATATTTATTATTTTTATTCAAGATTTTGTAAGAGTTTCAACAGTATAGGTGGGAAATTTATCATCGAAAATGTTGACAATGGGTATCTCATACCAGTTTGAATATCTCATGAATAACTTACCTTAAATAATAATATAAGTTTGTTATTTTCGTAATAAAATTTCATATTTACATTATTCAGTTAGGTGATGATTAAGAATGCCACAAATATCTTGTTGAAAGTGTTAAATATTCATAATTTTATGACTGTATATTAAAGTTTTATCTCATGTTATAAAGTTATGTAGGAAAATTTATAATTTAAACTATATATATATATATAAACATGTTTTAATATTTATAAATTAAATTAAATTATAATAATTTAACTCTTTGTTTCCTTATTATGCCACGTCATATGAGATATTTAAATTAAATTCATATGTACGTATTTAATGAAATTATTTATAAACTCATATATCCAGAATTTCAAAATTAAAAATTAATAAAGAAAAGGTCAATATTGAACACGAAGAAGAATATGAATCGAAATTAAAAAATTGATAAAATATTTCTTAAGATTTAAATAGCGCTATTTATATTTAAAGAGAGTTTTCAGTTAATTCCCCTGAAGAATGAAAACATAATATATTTGAAATTTCATTTAAAACACAAATAAGTATTTAAAATTAGGAAATTGAATTTACTTATCATAATTTTTTCTTAATTTTTGAAATGTTCTACTAGTTAGTTTTTGCTACAGGAATAGTAAAATATGAATTATTAAAAATAATAATTGTTTTCCTAATTAAATTATCTCTCTAATGATATTTATGAGTATTGTAGTTAATCTCACTACAACAAAATAACTTTCAATGTTTCAATAAATCACATTTTTTATTGATACAAATTTTCAATAATTGATTATTTATTATTTTGATCATTGTTCACATATAATTCGATAAAAAATCCATTTTCCTCAGAGTACTGAAGCGTAACAAAAAATACGTATCAATATATTCATCTTTAAATATAAATTGACTTTCAAATTGATTTTTCCTATCTGAAGTTTCATTAAAAATAGATTGTATGTTTTTTTTAAATAGCTATAATCTAGAAATTGTTTATTTCAATATTTTGCTAAATTTATTTGTAATAAAATAATTCTTCTTATGAAAAAAACAAATACAATGAGAACAGTGTATAAATTTAAGTTAATAAATATGAGGAAATTGATATATTTCAAGAAACAAAGAAAAAAGTTCTATATGTTGATATAATTTTTTTCAAAAACTATAATCGTTTTCATAGTTGATTTTTGGACTTCAATCAATTTATATTATAAAAATGTACACATAAATATATTATATATATATATATATATATATATATATATGTGTGTGTGTGTGTGTGTATGTGGATTGTGTACTGCAATAAAATACGGCGTTTATAATCATTAAAATGTACAGTCCATTACGAAAATTTATTATGAATGTAAATTGTATAAATCTAATGAAATTAGACACACAAAATATCTATCTGTCTACCTGTCTAACTATATATATATATATATATATATATAAATATATATATATATATATATATATATATATATATATATATATATATATGGGGGTGCCGTGATACTGTCAGTATGTCAGGTTGTATGTATGTATATATATATATATATATATATATATATGTATACAGATACATGAGAAGAAAAGAATTATAAATTTCTTGGTATTCAAATATAAAAAATATATTCATTCACTAGTAGTGTGTGATATATAAGAAATATTACTTTGTTCTATAGTCGAAGCAGAAAGCTTTTTCGTTCATAAATATTCATGCTTGTAATTTATTTCACTTTTTTGATATCATTCTTTGTTCTTTTTATTGAAAATATACATGAATTTTTTAAAACAAAAAAAAATATTGAAACATGTGTGCAGTGTTCGATAGTTTTCGTATATTTTATTTCGATTGATTTATTTTTTCTACGAATTCAGTTTTTCGTTTATATTTATACAATTTTCTTTATTTATCTTTGTATCTGTCTATAATGTTTTCAATATTTTTTAAGTTTTATACAAAACTTTTTATGTAATTATTAGAAATAATTAGTTATTACTGTTCTGTGTTTCAAATATATTTAGTAAATTTTTTTAATAACAAAATAATTTTATTCAAATAACTATTGACCATTTTAACCGAAAAAATATTTTGTGAAAATAAAATACTTAAATTAATAAATAACTTTCATAAAAAAAATACCTTTAGTGAGTCAGTTACAAACTTAAGACAAAATGAAAATAGTATTCATATATTGGGAACAAATTAAGCTACATAATGCTAATTAATAATTAAATCAATATAGAGTATTATAGAATCAGATGACTTGAATATGAATGTGATAGTAAATTTATTTGATTCGTCGAAAATTCATGAGATATTATTACTAGGGATTATTTTATATTTTCTTGAACCATAATTTTTGGTTGTAGTCATGTTAGATAAAAATTTTCATTTTAATATTTTTTATAATATTTTTGAATTAAAATTTTCTTTTTTGATTTTGTTAGATTTTTAAGTTTTTCATTTCTTAATATATCAAACAAAAATTGGAATAAAACAATAACTTTTAGTAAAATACAGATAAATTTAAAAACATATTATATTCAGTTTAATGTATAAACAATTTACTTTTTTATATAAAGTAAAGAATTAGTTGTAGTAATAATAATTTTTTTTTAAAATATAATTATTGATAAAAAATCATATAAGGGAAAAGAGAGAAAGATGTATTTTATATGAGAAATAAAACATCTCTTTAATGATCTTTTTCTGTAGGTAAAAACTGTAAAATAATCATGGAAATTATAATAATTAACAATTGAAAT
Organism: Acanthacorydalis orientalis; assembly: GCA_034766995.1. Lineage (NCBI taxonomy): Eukaryota > Metazoa > Arthropoda > Insecta > Megaloptera > Corydalidae > Acanthacorydalis > Acanthacorydalis orientalis. The sequence goes on along the minus strand of CM068322.1, from coordinate 21,117,720 downwards.
GTATTATAAAAGAAAATTAGTAAAACAATAGACATAAAACTAATATTTTCTTAAAAGAATAACATTTAAATTATTTGAAAAAAGTATCTGTTATATAAATTGTTCAGAAATCAATCAACATGTGTCAGTTTTTAATAAAATTCTTTTCTTTCTTTTAAGACTTTAAATTATGAATATTTTTGCAGACGTCAAAATGATAAATTTATTATTTATGGAATTTCCAAATAAATATAATGTAAATAAATCTTAAAACTATAGATGTATTTATTATATTTGTGATGACTATTTTACTTTGTAATATTCGAGTAATAAATTTCAACAGTAACATCAGAGAATATTCATAAACAGAATATTTGAATATTATTTGATAGAAGTTTTATAGCTTATGTCTTGTATATCTCATCAACTCTTATATGGTCTCATATTTTATAAGAGACGATCAGTTTAATGTAGTTTAGTTTATAGTATCTCTAATTACTGAAACAGATGTTTGTCTCAGACCAAAACAAATGTGTGTGGTGGATTTTTCTGGTCCTTAACGCTTTGAAAATGATGAAATTTTCATTTAAATACGTATAAGTAAGAATAAAAATGATCATTAATCAGTTATTAAACTTTTTTCAGGTATTTCTATGCGTTTGTAGAGCGAATTAAAAATTCTTTTTGAAAATGAATTTAGTTACAATGCGAAAAATATATTGCAAATAGTTTATTTATTTTTTTCAGCAGATGCTAAAAGAACGTTCTATTGTCTTAGTAATCTAATTCTAGTTGAACAACATTCCAAGTAATAAAAACAGCTACTTTTTAAAAGATATCATTTTCTTATTAATTAAAATATTTATAATTTTAAATTATTTACATCAATTAATAAAGAAAATCAGATCGAGAAAAAATATATAATATCAACTTTTTCTAAAGTAAACTATGGAACGTAACAACAAATCTTATTTTTTACACTTCATTTATATTGTATAATAAAAAAAAAATATTTTTCTCGTGATATACTACATAGTGTTTTCTAAAGTCCTTATTTTCTTAGTAGGATTAGGAATTTTCTCTCAGAAATGACTCTGAGTAAAGATTTTGCTGATAATAATTTTCTTAGTGATAGATAACATATGTTGTAAAATAGGATTTAAACTCAAGAGACACTATTTTACGATCCAGTACTGCAGAATATTGGTTACGATCGTTTGAGACGGTTGAAGTTTAAAACAAGAAACATTTAAACAAAGGTGCACCGTTACGTTTGAAAAAAAGAATCAATTAAGTAGTTTTATAAATTGAATAAGAGATTAAAATAATTAATATTTTAAAAACAAACAAATTAAAAGCTGAAGAAGTGAAAAAATAAACGGAAAATTTAATGTGACAGTTGTAAAAGAATTGTTTACATTGTAACCATTTATTTTACGAACTGAATCGTCAAAAAGTCTAGATAAGAAAGTTTATGTGTTAGTTGCAACTAAAATACTTTATTGAGCTACTGATCAATGTGTAATAAATTCGTATCTGAGTTCGTAACATGCCATTTTTCAGCTGTATTTTTTGATTGAAAATATTTTATGAAGGTAGATACTTAAAAAAGTATTTAAATAAATGTTTGATATATTCATATGGTTTTGTAAAAAAAATGTTTGATAATTGTCTACTGAAACATTCGTAATTTCTATTTGTAATTTTCAAAAAAAAATTATCCACTATTTTTTTTAATAAATCTCTCCCTCCGTCACTCTTTCTTTCTCTATTTCTCTCTCTCTTCCTCTACCTCTCTCTCTCTCCCTCCCTCTCTCTCTCTCTATATATATATATATATAAATATATATACATAAATACATATGTAAAACTTAAAATATTTTAATATTTTTCAGTCCAATAATTTGTACTCAAAATGACCATATCTATATTCATTTCCAAGTAGATTGTATTTTTTACTGATTTTTACATGTCTGGACCAATTAAAACAGATCAAAAAAATCAAAAAAGAGGAAAATGTATTTGAATTTAAAGGTCATAAACCGCAATTATTTTCCTACCAACATAATATATATTTAATGTATGACTTTCATTTATAAAAAAAATATTTATTAGTGTATGTAAAACAAAACTATGGATTGTTATAATTATATATATATATATATATATATATATATATATATATATATATATATATATATATATATATAATTTGTGTAGATAAATTTAAATTATTTTACAATTCATCAAACTATTAAATATGTTATCAAAAATAGGCTATAAAATATATTTATATGTCTGTAAATGTATTATATATTGTTATGACTTTTAATCAAAATAAGTTAATAATTCTTTAAGTAGATATAACAATAAGAGCATAAACTCAAATAAAAAAAATTTAAAGGTGAACATAAATTTGAGATTGGAATTTTATTCAAAACAAAAATTTGAATAGAGAATTCCTTTCAATCTACAATCTTGTGTTCCTGTATTCGGACTTGTGAATGTGCGAGTGTGCCATTGCGGAACACATAAAAATAATTGAGGAAAATAAAAGAAAAAGTTGCACAGTTTCACTCACTGCTCACGAGAATAAGAACCGTGGCAATAGTGTCTTCTTGGCACGCTAACTAATGCGTCACAATGCTAGATGTAGATGGAGTACGTGCATTGTATGAAAAGTACAACAGATTATCTTTGTCTGCAAAACTTTGTTTGTAAATTTAGTTTCAAAGATTAAGTTTGTTTCGCAGTTTCGTCAACGTATGCTGTTATCATTTACGTTTTTTTTATATATTCTTTATCGTTTCTTTATTGATCAACTGACATTTTCATATCGAGTTTTGTTTAAGCTTTATGTTCTACTAATAATTAATTACAAAAATATAAAAGGTTATATTTAAATAGTATTACTTAATTACTTTATTTTTGTAATTAACCTTTCATAAATGTTTATTGATTTATTATTATGTATATGGGACCAGTTTTAATACATTTTATTGTTTATAACCTCACAATAATAATTATTTGTTCTTAGTCGCTTGAAAAAGTTGAATTGTAAATAAAATAAATTATTATTCCATTACTTTTTATCAAAAAACAAAAGGGAGCTATTACATTTATTAATTATTTTGTAGTTCATTTTTATCAAAAAGTGAATTTTTGAAATCATCATATATATATATATATATATATATATATATATATGTATGTACACTGCATGAAATTTATCCATTTTTTAGAAAGAATCATTGAAACTAAAATTTAAGTAAAGAAACATATACAATATTAAAGCTAAAGTGAACTAATTATCTTATATGATTAATTCCATTGTGGAAATCATGCAATGAAACGTTTTATCAGATAGTAATTCTAAAAACGTTTATCTTTTTTTATTTGATGTGCAATATCGTTATGTTTTTATTGATGTAACAAGATCTTTTTGATAAAAAATGATAGATATGTTCGTTTATTTCTTCTTATTATATTTTATAAGTAATTTGTGATGAAGCAAATTTTATTATGAACGAAAAAAATGTCATGATGCAAGCAAGAAAGGTAATTCTGAATTTATTACTTTATTCAATCATTAAACAAAATGTATTTGGGAAAAAAGAATTTTCTAAATAATGTTCTTTAGTAAAGGAAAGTTATACTTAACCATACCGTACTGTATTCACCCTAGGTATTTAAGTTAGAATATTTAAGTACTCGACACTTAAAGTGCGAATATGAATGATTACAAGAAAACATTACCTCTGTTTAAAACAATATATTCTCTTGTTAAAAGCGATTTCGTTATTCACATTGTGAAGAATAATTTCACATTATTTAAAAACCTAATTACAAATCATTTTGAAATTTTGATATTACTTGTTTTAGAGTCATCGAATTGCCTACACTAAGTCTGATTTTCATTTTGTGCTATATATTATTAGTATTGTTTTAGACTGGTCTTTAAAATTTGAGAGAATAAGTAGGTTAAATTTAATTGTAATACATTATCATTTTATTTTAATAACATAGACTAGTTTTTTATTTCTTACAATTGAATAAGAATAACGTATTTTCAAAAATAAATAAGAGTTTTTATCTATTTTTTTCTTGTCGCAGATTGAATAAATATTTGTTTTTTCATGATATATTAAAATTGAATTACATTTTTTTACATAATTTATTATTATTTGATTCAAATTAAAAATAAAATGGAGTAAACAAAATTGATAACAACTCAAAGATAATTCATAATGAATAATTGTCCAAATTGTCTATACAAACACATATATTTATATACAGCCTTCTGTGTCGATTCGGAAATTTTAAAATGAATTAAAAAGTAAGACATCAATTATTAAAATTTGAGAATAAGAGAAAATAATTACAGTTTTAATCAAAATAACAATATATGACATATTTATTTTATAAATTATCCTTTCAAAATTTTATTTTAATTATTATATTAATTATATATACCTGTATATTTTGACAAATGTTTACTAAAGATAGTAAACATTTTTTAAGTTGTTATTTTTTTGTTTATTGTTTAAATGAAATTCATTAAAAATATTTTAATTATATATGTTAATTTGTGGTTTCATATATATGGTATTAGACTGTAATTGATTTGAATTAATAACCAAATTTAGTAAGAATTTTAGATTTTAATTAAAATTGCAAATAATAAAAGAACATCTATTTAAAGCAATTATTTGTTATTTTTATCAATAATATTATTACTCTTCATTTTCTACAGTAAATCATTTTCATTTTGTGATCATTCAATTCTATTACAAATGTCTTAATATTTTAAGTTTAGGTAAAAGCTATTATACATCCATAGAAGAAATGATAAAAGAAATGTGATTTCGTTCATTCAATTTCGTTCTTTAGAAAATACTCTTTTCTGATATAAAACGTAATGAAATAATATATATTTCCTTTCTATATTATTTTATATACTGTTTGAGAACATTCATCCATTAGCATTTTCTATATTTAATCTTTGTTATTTCAACAATGTCAGTCCACATTGTACGTGACGTTCAATCTTTCATTCAAGATAAATATTATATATGTGATAAGTTTAGTTCTTTTGTGGTTAAAGTCAAAATGACAGCTGCAAATGGTTCATAAGTATTATTTGTTTGTGCGCGAATACGATATGATCGTATATGAGAGGATGTATGTTGGTGTCATTGGGAAATGAAAAGAAATGAATAGACAATAATTCTAGAAAACTTTCCACCAATTTATTCTTTGAAACTTATTATCGCTAAATTATTGAAAGTTTTGAATACATAAGTAACTTTTAAGCTACTTTTAAATGGTTACTGTCACAAGCAAGTTTTACATTTCTTTAAAAAAAATTGAAATTTATTGTAAAAAATTATAAAGTTTCTACATGAAAAAGTTTTATTTCCTTACATGAATAATGAAACATTTGTATATATTTCTAAGAAAAAAATTATAATAAACGTAAAAGTAGAGACAAATATTTAAACAATTTAAGAACGAAATTAAATACATACATACATATATATATATATATATATATATATATATATATATATATATATATATATATATAATTTTATTACATTCAAAGTACTTAGAATGTTTCAATAATAGGAAAATCTATTGAAATGGAACCGAAGAAAATAAATCACTTATACTTTTTTTCATCAATGTTCTTAAATTTTTCTGTACTCTAGCGCTCTGAAGTTTCTTGAAGATCGTTCAAGAGCAGAAACTGGTTGCAGCAGAGTACTACGTAAATGAACCAAGAGTATTAAATCCAATAAGATAATTTAATACATTTCATGTTTGTTAATTACGTTTTCATTTCCAATATATTTTAAGAAAAGAAATTTTAAAAACAATTAAATTTTTAGATTTTTAAAAATGTTTGCTTTGAGAAAAATTACTGCATCATTTAATAATTATTTTTCTGTTAACGGAAATATATATTTTGTGTTTTTAGAATTTGGTAAATTATTTCATAGCTCATTACCTTTTTAATCAGATTACAACTGAGTTCAAGATCGTGCACACTTATATTTACATACATACATACACACACTTACACATATATATATATATATATATATATATATATATATATATATGTACATGTATATATGTAGGTTGTGTATGTAATACATTTCACATGGAACATGAAACACTATTTCCTTTATTTAATGCGTTAGTAAATTTTGAAGAAGTGTTTTAGTAAAATGAACTATTTACTCTCGTGTTGTTATCGTCGGTTCATATACCACAGTCATAGACGTCCCTCTTGACTTTGATGCCAGTGTTTTAATTGTGAATTCTGAGTACACATTCGGTGCTTATAACACTTAGTTCGGTTGACCCGTGTAATTTGCTATATACAGTAAGTTGTTACTATCAACAAGGCGAATGATACACCCACCAACTCTTCCTGATGTGTACTAAAGTACTGTGTTGGTTTGATGAACTCGTGAATTCGCATTGAAATTGTAATTGCTATTGCTGCTAGGCAAAGCACTACCAATGTATTCCGTTGAAATTATAGTGTTTATACCAAAACAGTTTATCTGTTGGTCAATATATATCTTCGCATAGCAATAGCAATTATAATCACTACTTGATGTGGTCTTAGTACATATGTACAGAGTTTATTTATGTATAGAAACGTCAGATATATATTCACGCAATGTTTATTTAATGAATTTGAATACTTGTAATTTATCTTTCTTCGAAACTTGTACAAACAGTTTATTGATTCATGTGAATTCATTGTTTCCAAACCAATATAACAATCAGAAAATGTCAATATTTGGAAAAACTTGGTATTCGTTTATATAAAGGAAAATAGATATAAGAATTTATTTAATATTTTAAAATAAAAATACAATATATATATATGTTTGTATACGTTACGTAAATATTGAAAATTATTCTTAATAACGGAAACATAAATCAGGTGATATTAACCTGATAGATGTAAATCAGTTAGATTTAACTATCTGATAATTTATCCATTGTACATAAGACTATAACTCATTATTTTTTTGGAAATTCATATATGTATATATAAATATAAAGTCAATTTTTCTAAACTTTTTGTAAAATTTCTAATGAAAACCTCTTCATAAATTTGTATAACCAAATATTCATCTTAGCGAAATTGTACAGAGCGAACCAAAATGCTAAAAAATAATGCAATGAAATTTTTCTTTAATATAATCAAACTTTATTTCGATATGGTAGTCTGTGATGAATTACTGAGTAAATACATTTTTAAAATTAACTCTTATTTAGTAGTGTTTCAATTTGTTTTTGTTATAAATCGTAATATTATATATTGATTATACATTTTTTTTAAATTATAATTATATGATGTTATATTTTTGACCTTATTTATTCAATCTTTTGGTGATTTTTGTGCTTCCTACTGACATTCACACAGTAACTTAAATTTCTCACTTTAAGTACTAATATGAGAATGGAGCTACCAGAAAATAGATTTCAGATACTTTTTTCTTAATCTGAAGTTATAATATTAAATTGATATATTTGATTAAACTTTATAAATAAATAAGTTTAAAAAATACTTTAAATATTAACTTTCAACTTTATTTTTTATCTGACTTATGAAACACTATGAAACAAATTATTTGAAAGGGTAATTGTTGTTAATAACAAATATTGAATACTAGCTGATAAAATATATTTATTAATTTATTTTTCTATGCATTGGTTATTCAGAATTATTTCACTATAATAATTCTTGATGCCACTGTTCTCTAGAGTCCTGGTTGGCAACGACCTGTTTTGACTTGCTTCATTTTCAGGTAGATTGTTTGAACTCGAAGTTGCCAGATTGTTTAAATTTAATTAGATTGTTTGACTGTCTGTCTGTAGTTCAAACAATCTACCTGAAGGTAAATTGTAGAAACTGATTATAGAAAATGAGGACTCAAAAATAGTGACCTCAAGGATTTTATGAAATCATTTTATTTAAATAAAAATATATAGACGCATAGTATTAATTTATATTAAATATTTTCACTTTCAAACTAGTGTATGCAATTTTAAATAAGTTTAATCAAACTCTTACAATTACTATAATTATATATATATATATATATATATATATCCACTTTAATAGATATCAAAACTCAAAAATCTATCCGGATATAAAAAATGTGATTTACACACTAAAACTGGAAAATGATTGTCTAATATGCAATTTAAGAAAATAACGAGACTCAAAGGTGCAAACTACAATTACAAGTAGTTAACGGAATATTTTAACATTATTCAGTTCTGTATTCTGAAGATATGCTTAAAATTTAAAATATATCCTTACCGAATACCATTTTTCAAGAAATTATAATTTGAATTTTCAGTAATTTTTTACATTCTCTTATAACATTTCACATTTTCATAGATAATAAAGGAAACATCTTTCTATATTATGAAAATGAAACAGTGATGCCATTCACTAAATTTTTATTCATTCTCTGATTAGTTGATCGGTCTCATGGTTTCTGTTTTGATTGTTGATAAGTCATATGATATACGATTTCAGTATAAAATTGATAAGAAATTTATTCAAAATATTGTATTCACCGAAGCTTTTGAGTAAAAATATTGTTACAAATTTTAATATTGTATTTTGTTACATTAATTTTTATTAACTTTACCAATAAAAATTTTACGACTTTCATTTTACATGGGTTATTTTTGTGTAAAAAATTTTTAATTTGTTATTTTTAGAGGGGGAGCGAGCGTTAGAGAGCGCGGGCGAAGCTCCCCCGGAGGTGGCGAGTGCAGCCACCTAGTATTTAAAAAAAACTAAGAATTTTTAAATTTTATGTATGTTTAGTTTATCAAGAGATTGTGGTTTTTGTGAAATTTAAAGTTACATGATCCAAACGAATTTTATGTAAATAAATTTTAATATATGGAAATATGATTCATTTCATAGTTTGTGTACTAAGTTGTAAAATATAAATTCATCAAAGGTAAATGATAATGAAAGTATATGGATGTCTATATAACATTAAATTCATTATTTCTCTCTTTTATTCTTTTTTGTCACATCTTCTATCTCATTTTTCTTACAATGTACAAAGCTGTTAACCAAAACCTAACTAAAATTGTTACATTGTGATTGCATTTAACAATTCTAAAACTGTGTAAGAGATCATTTGGAATCTATCTATTTATATATATATATATATATATATATATATATATATATAAATATAAATATATATATATATATATATATATATATATATATATTTATATATATATATATATATATATATATATATATATATATTTATATTTATATATATATATATATATATATATATATGTATATATATATATATATATAATATTGGTATAATCTGAAAATTGTATATGAAAAATATTTCGTTGAAAAATTATTTAAAAACCTGATATCGTTGAAAAATGTTGTCACGCGAAACAGATTATTTGTTCATATTAGATTTTTTTTATTTCGCTGTCATTATTTTTGATATATTTTTACTGCATTCAACAGACGCAGCCTCAGTGTCAACTACATGTTAGTCTGTAATCGATAAATTGTCAACGTGAGCTGCATGACACAAACTATTTACTTTGATTTATGTTAAAAATAGATTTTTGTTAATTTTTTTACTCTATATTTCAACATTTGCGTATTTGAAATGAGATAAATATGACATATTTTTATTTACTGCTGTTTTGAAATATGAAAAGTGTATTTCAGCTTATTTTATCAAGTGTACATACATACATATATATATATATATATATATATATATATATATATATATATATATATATATATATATATATATATATATGCATGTGTGTGCGTGCGTGTGTGTTTCTGAACAGATCTATTTTCATTAATTGGATACTCGGTAATTTGTTTAAAATAAAATAATTTATAATATCTGAAATTAAATAGTTTTTATCTTTCTTAAAAACTTATATTTCTATTTCGTGCAGAATACATTTCTTTTTTACTATTTTTAATTTAAAATTAATTAAATCATCTCATTTAACGATCTCGTATATAAATCAATTATCATTGTAAATAAATCAATTTTATATCAGATTTAACTTGATATTTTTTTATGACTTATAAAAGAAATATTTGTAAAGAAAAGCTTTGCCGTACATATTTTAATTAATTATATTTTAATACTTATTTATGTACTCTTTAATAATTAATAATTTCCAATATAAATAAGAATAATATAAAAATTTACAGTAGATAAAATGATAAATTATAGGAATTTTTAGATATAGACAAAGTTCAATTTTCATAGTTTTCAAATAAAAATAAACTCGGTCATGAAAATGAAATTATATATATATATATATATATATATATATGTATATGTATATTTAAATTTCAAATAAAAAAAAACTGTCATGAAAATAAAATTATATATATATATATATATATATATATATATTTAAATTTATGTAATTAGTTTTCATTCAACGAATAAAAATGTAAGTAAAGAGAAATAAAATATTTATATTATTTAAACCTAGTATTTTAATAACAACTTATTAGTGAAATTAAAATCATAATGGTGTATTTTTTATTATGATATTAAAATAAACAAATGAACTCTGAAATTATACACTAAAGGAATAAGAGAGTGTAAACAGAACTTTCTTTTTTTCGAAGAGTTAAATGATGTGTGAATGTGTACGATTTAAAGTAAGTGTATTAGTGATTAAACGATAAGGTACTGCTTTAATGTTTTGTTCGTTTGTATACTATTTTCGAAAGAATTGGAATTCATTATTACCTCATTCAGTTTCATTATTATTAACTGTACCAAGGTAACAGCAGTTTCTAAAATGAAATGTAAATGAATAGCACGTTGAAATCGGTTCGTAGAGTGGAAAAAAAACAATTACAGATGACAAAACTAGAATATTTCTAAATAAAAAAAAACGATGGCATACGAACTGCGAAAAATGGATGTCGAAATACCAATTTCATTTACGGGAAACCAATTTCGTTCGGTCCGCAATATGAAAATTATTTCAATGTGAATAATAAGTACAGAAGAATAAGTTTTTCGTCAACAACCCTCGACTTGATGACTCGAACGCACTTTTTTCTTCGTGGCATCTCATCACATCAGAACGCTTACACACAGAAATGAAAGGACAATTCAAACATAAAAGCGTTTTGACAAGAGACATACCTAGACGATAAAGCTAAGTGTTATGGTATCCAATTTCCATCTAGAGACACTTGAAAATAACGAGATGACAATTCTGAAGTGAAACGGGATTAGGGGTTGCTGAGGGTGTGTGTTGGAAATGAGTGCGAGTTAAGAGTCCTCGCAAATGAGATAAAAGTAGCGATGATGATACAACACGTATATCGCTGTCTTGCATGCGTATTGACATATGTTATGTGACCTATCTGTTCAAAACTTGGATACAATTTCAACATAATACAATTTCGGGGCAGACGACTTCATTATGACATTCTTGGATTGGAGGAAAAACTCGGATTGCCGCTCTCTTCTTTACATTTTTTCTCGTACTGCGATCGTATAAAGTAACATTGTAATTTATATAAACTCAAATTCGAGATTCATTTCTAATACCAATTTTTGATGGAAAATAGCTGCGGAGAATGGAAATGGAAATCGGTTGCACAGTCGTTGCGATATTCATATATGAAAGCATTTTCATATTATGATTTTCGAGCGAATGTATAAATACGTTTCGACGATATTCTTTACCGTTGAAAGCAACCGACGAAATTTTACTACATATACGGAAATTGATATTTTATTACTATTTCGTATAGAAAATGCAATAAATATACATAAACGCAAATACAAAAGTCATTTAGAATTTATTTGTTTCTTGTATAACTTGTAATGTTGAATGAGTTACAACACAAAAAGTTTATATAAAGGAATTATCTTCAATATACACTTACATGTTTACATACCCATATATATATATATATATATATATATATATATATATATATATATATATATATATATATATATGTATAATATTAATAAAAATTGAACGTGTATCAACGTTTCCATTTTACTAAGCAAAAAATTGAAACAATATTTTAAATAAAGAACACAGTTTATATATTTTTTTATAATTAATGTTTATATTGAAATTGAAAATAAAAATTAATTTTTATTGTTTGATAATTAAAATCATTAATTTTTTCAAGTGTAAATATAACAAAATAAATAAATACGAAAAAGTACTTAATGAAATCAATTTTAATTAATTTGTTTAAATTGAAATTTATACTTCTAATCAATATATTAAATAATATTTTTGAAGTAAACAAAAAGGTTTTCTAAATGAATAACATCTATTAATATATTATGAAAAAATTAAATCCAAGCAGATTCTTATTTAGTTCTTGATAAAAAATATGAAATATACAAATAAAATGTGAAAAAGTTTATTAGTTTTTGTTTATCTTTTTTATTCATATCTAAGAGTTTGTTTCTGTGCAAATAATAAGAACATGTCTGTTCTTTTTACAATTTCAAGTTTCGATAATCTACTAGAATAAATTATATTCCACATATTTATGAGTGGTAATAAATTATAGTCTAGTGGAAAATTGGCATTTCTACATAATTTGATATCAGTAACGGCAGAAAACTAAGTTTTTTATTTAATTTTTCGTTCAAACAAAAAAGATATATTAAACAAATATTTATGAGAAGCCTTAATCTAATTTTTCATACATTTATGCAGATTTATTATTAAAATGTATTTTCTTTCTTCTGTTTATTGAAAATTCTGATCTACTTTTTAAAGTTTCCATACGAAAATTATAAGATCAGTCGAAAAATAATTGCAGTTTATGTCTTTAAAATTCATATACATTTTTTTATTTAAATGGTCCACAAGTGTTCAATGACTAAAGCCTAACTTTTGTGCAGGCTCTCGAATTGTTGTCCGTGGTTCTGATTCAACTGAGGTTTTTAGTTGGTCATTATAAAATTAAAAAGGACACCCAGGAACTTCTTCACTTTCATGGTTCTTGTCCCCAGCACGAAATTTTAGGAACCACCATTGCATCGTCCTTTTTTTAACAGTACCCACACCATTTAGTTTATGAAGTTTCTTTTGCTTTTTCACCTGTTTCGAACTCATACAAAAATGCTCTTATTTTTTTCTTTTACACCTTTAATTCAATAACTCAATTTTAAGAAAAATTAATAATAAAACCAAAGTCGATATTACCAAAATACATACCGAAAAATGCACTTTAAAATGATATTAACACCTTATTGACCAGGTCAAAAGGTTGATTTCTTACTGCTTAAACAGAAACTGCTACTACTTTTTTTATAAATTCCTTTATATAATGAAAAAAATTTATATTTTTATTAAAACTAACAGAAATTAAAAGAATATATTTAAATTTCATAAAAAACGTTGAATTTCGTGAAAAATGAAACATATATACTTTTAACAATATTAATGCAGGAAACAAAATTTTAGTCCATAAAAAATTACAAAATTAATGTTCAGAAATAATTTTGTTTAGTATGATGAGTTTGAGAACAATTTTCTATATATAATGGAGCTTTACAAAAACTATACATATACTTGTTTCACTCCTTTTCTTATCAACTTAACATATGCGACATCGTTTTGTCGTAACCTTATTAGTTATTTCCATTTTTATTCTTTATATTTGGCATTCCTTTATGTTTTAGACAATCTTCCTGGTAGGAATTGCCATGGTGCTGCTCATCTTCTTTTCCTTCTTCGGAATTGTTCTGCACTGAGCAGTCATTTTCTTCTCATTTTTCAGAATTGAGCAAAATAATCAGCGACTTTTGCGTACATTTCTTCTACTTCTCCTAAAATGTTCATCCTCATCAACACCGTCACTATTACTGTCAATATTCACTATTAGTTTCTACATCTTCGGTAAATATTATTTCTGAGTTTATATTACAATTTTTTAATGCGATATTTTTAAAAATTTAAAATTACAATTGTAAATATTAGGTTTATTTTATCATTTTTTCGCACTATAAAATCTTAACTGCAACTGAGATGAAATATGTCGGTTATTGTGCACCATATTCATATGACGTCATACGGTGTCATCTGTAACAGATAACAGAATTCAATTTAACGCCAAATAGGGTCATCCGTACAGGAAGTGTTAACATGAACACGATGAAATAATACTTTCATTCAAAAAAATAATATTAGAATTCAGAAAATAAAAAGCGTAATTATTTTCCTATCAACGTAATTGATTGTCCTTTCACATTCTCAAATATTTTACATATATATATATATATATATATATATATATATATTAAAAATTTGTGAATTTATTCTGATTCGAGTTTGATTACATAAACAAGTACAAATGATTGTATGAAAAAATGACGAATGCTTGATTGAAAATAATCGCGTTTTGTATTTTTAGATAGAATAAAAATGTGCCATATTTGCGTCTAAAGCATACGAATTATACAACGTGCCCAACATTGTTTTATTCAGAAAAAGAACAATAAATATAAAGCATATCGGATGTAAAATAAAATAAAAAAAGGGAACATCAATACAGAAGAACACATTACTTTCACCAAACCTCGCTGTATTACCAACCACAAAGGCAATATCAGAGACAAGCCTACGAGCTTAGAAGCCAATCACAATAAAATATCACGTCTGGCCTTTTTTCGCAATTCTCTCACACAAACGATCTTTTTTACTGCACCAGTCACTGTCTGTACTCTTTTATGCAAACTTGTATATATATACATCTACATCTCGCGCCTTTATACCATTCACTACATTCCCATTCCAATCATTTCTTTTACGCTCACAGTTCATGTCACCGCTATTTCGCTCAGCTTTAAGAACATCTTCTCTTCTTTTCTCCATGACGCTTCCTATAAATCCTTTCGGGAATAGCACAATTGTAGCTGGATGATGGTAACTGATCCTCTTCGTTGATAAAATAAACACTGTATGAATGTTTGTCTAAATACACTTGATATTTATTCGTTCATATTTTTTTAATTAAATATTCAACTGTACGAAAACAATATTTTGAAACGATGGAATACAATCAAACTTTTCTTAAGTATCGATTTATATTTTTTTTACATTTGCATAAAGAATTTTATACTCCTTTAACATCAATCAAGATAATAAATTTATAGAAATTGAATTACGGTATGAAATCAATATATATTCAATTTTTACATTGATAATATTTGCTTATAATTCATTTTTCTTCTAGAAGAATAGTACATTTTAAAAGAATGATAATTAGTTATGAAAAATATGCAGTAAATTTTCTCTGAAGTTATTAAAATGAGCTAAGAAAAATATACCATAAATACTAATTTAGATGTATTAGATATATAATATTTTAAAACTATTATACTTTGAAAGAAATTTGTGTAGTCATTAAGCAAGAAAGATATTTTCCACATGAACATATTGATGTAGAGGAAGTTTTAAAAGTTTTCAAACGCAAATATTCAAGAACTTTCAATATTTTGAAACAATTTCTTTATTACAATTTGATTACTTTAAGTTTACAAAACATCTTCAATAGGTAAATTACATAAAATGAATTAGTAATAGCTAAAATAACAAATCCACATTACAGACTGCATAGAATCTAAATGTTTTTAAAACACAGAATCAATTATTGTCAACAATTAGTAGTCAATATAAATCTTAAAATATTTAAGATTCGTGAAAATATATTTTTTAAGGAACCAATCAAACATTTTGATTGAGTATCTGCAAAATTAACGTTAAAATCTCCAAATATCAAACTATCATATATATTCGATCGTACTGTTTGTGATAAATTTATTGTAGTAGGAAAAGATCTAATTCAACGATATATTCGATTGTTTGGTTATGCAAAATGTAAGTGACTATTGATAATATCGTCTAACCATTAGTAAGAAAGTATTCAATCGCACAAATGTTTTCAGCAGAACGAGCACTCACTGATATTCCAACAGTTGAAAATAGTTTAAAATTTCAAAATCAAACATCTAGAATCGGAGTAATGAGCTATGTAACGTTTTATGTTCACCCTACTATTTATTTTACCAATCAACTTGAGTGACTGAAGAATAAGCGAAAAGAAGAGATATCACATAAGCCATTCTGTCAGAGATTAGTTAGGAGTGACGTGAATGTTTTAGACTCATCTTTTCATTACTAATCGATTTTACTTCAATCCGAAAAATTTAGTAACTGCTAATAATTTTTTGACATCATAAATGAAAACTTAAAAGATGATTTAACTCGAAGGAAATGACTACATTTTTTTCTATTATTAAAGTTTTTTATACCCATTTATAATATTTTTATATATTTTGAATAATAAGTTAAAAAATTAATAATAATTTATTTACAATATGAAATAAGTACCTATTTTTACTTTGATACTAGTTATACTTTTTAATAATTCGAAAAAATAAATGAAACTATTTGAAAATATTTTTCTGTACCTTGTTACTTTGAGAATGAAGGTATTCCTATTGAAATATGCATATGTAGCAATAAAAATATACAATAATTAATTATTGAACATTTTTTTATTAGAAAAAAAATCAATGAATGAAAAATGAATTTGTGAAAGTCAATTCAGTGACGTCAGAAACTGACATTTATTAATTTTGTCGAATATTCATTTTTTTATATTTCTTTTTTTTTATTTAAATGAAGCTTCAGTCTTAATGATTACAAGTGTACTATATTCAATACTAATTCAAAATGTAAATATAATTAGTACTTTTTAAGAAAAATAGCATCTCTTATATCAAGACAATAAAAAGCTTTTGATAAAATTCGTAAATAGCAAGATTCATATTAATGTAGCAATTTGTTTTAATAGAAATTATAATATTCATGTGACGAAATGTGTTATTCATTTCCTTTTATTTAATTTAGAATTGAAAAATTTTGAAATTAAATTCGAAGTACTTATAAGTACATTTTTATATTAAAAAATATTAATTTTATAAATTTTCATCATTATAATGTTCACATGAAAATATTTTAAATATTTTTTCAATTAAATCTGTTTGTTATATTTTACATGAACTATTTTAAAAATATTCGTTGTTTTTTGTTAGAAAAACCCTTAATTTTTATAGTATTAGATTTTCAATTATTTAAATATTTAATGCTTTCATTTAGTATTTGTAATCAGGTCAAAATACCTTGTATTCAAAGCATCTACGAGTGGTTGAAGTTGTGCATGCCTTGAATTCAAGTCATACAATTACAACGTGTTAAAATCAGATTTATATAATTACGTTCGATATTTCAGTTCCTCGGTTTAATATGTTTCAATATCCTTTTCTTTAATTTAATATATTTGGAATTTGGGCGTTATTTTCTATATGATTTTTTATTTTCACTTTTGTTAAAATATTAAAAAAATATGAAATTAGATTTTAAATTCTTATTGAACAAATTATTCTTTCAAACTTTTTTTTACTATTAATAATGTTGTAATAAGCTATCGACAAATAGAAAAAAAATAAGTTTTTGAAATATATACATATATGTGTATATATATGTATAAAGAAAAAATACATAAATCTGGTATATATTTGAATATAATATTTTTATGTTGCATTTAATACGAAACATAAAAAAAATCGATTTTATTCATATATATATATATATATCAGTAATTCCTACTCTCATATATATGTGCTTTGAAATTTATGTGTGTCTGGTTAAATCTTTTTTATTGATAAATGATATCTGCATTATTCACGTAAAACGATAAATTTAATCCGTCTTATATTAAAGACGAGTAAAATATTTCCACTTTCTACAGTTACCACAAAATGAATGCATGCATACGAATGTGATTGATTCTGTGAATTTATAATACGTTTTATATATTGAATGTCGTTTACTGATTGAGATTTATTTATTAACTTTCATATGTATAGTTTTTAAACTTTAAGAGCAGGATCTTTAAATAAGTATATTTATATAAAACTAAAACATATATATATATATATAAAAGGATAAATTTATCAATTTTTATTCTCTTATTTTCACGATAAGGTTTTTGAAAGCCTATGCTTATTATGAGATTTTCAGTGTCCAGACCTAATTGTACAATAAATCAATGGTTACAATATTTACATATATATATATATATATATATATATATGAGATAGAGAGAAAGGGAGAGTGAGCTAGGGTAAGATAAATACATATATCTATCAAGGAAATGATCAGAGTACATTTCTATACATTACGTTTACTTATCGTTACATTATAATTTTTTATAAAAAAGGTATTAGCATTGTGGAAACATATTTTCAGTTTCTGTTTTCTGAATTCTAACCATATTTTTTTCAATGAAGGTGAAATTTCATCGTGTTCATGTTAATATCATTTTAAAGTACACTTTTCGTTCTGTATTTTAGTAACATCATCTTTGGTTTTATTATTAATTTTGGTTTAAAATAGACTATGGGATTAAAGATGGAAAAAATCAAATATAAGTAATTTTTGTATAAGTTGAAAACGGGTGATAAATCAGCAGAAACTGTTCATAAACTAAATGATATTTTTGGTGGAGGTACTATTGAAGATCATACGATGCAATGGTGATTCCAAAAATTTCGGGCTGGATACAAGAGTCTTGAAACTGAAGGAGGTCTTGGGCGTCTTTTTTCAGTTTATAACGACCAACTGAAGGCGTCAGTTGAATCTAAACCACGCATAAGAATTCTGTAACTTGCACAAAAGCTAGATGTTATTTATTCAAAAATTCTTGACTACTTAAAACAACTAGCTGAGAAAAATGTATATTATTTTCAAGGTCATAAATCGCAATTGTTTTTCTACCAACCTAATAATATATGAATAGAATTCAACTTTGTAAATTAATATTTCACTCTCTGACCGAAAATATATTTTTTAATCGAAAATGTTCAATAATTACTTATTTTTCATTTAGGGTTGTAAGTTATATGTATTTAGTTAACCCATCATTTTCAGAATGCTAAAGTTTAGAAAATGGCTTGTTATATTATATTTTAGCACTCTGAGAATAATAGAATCGCCATCAAATTGCACCCAAATAACAATCCTAACAAATGGATTATTAATAACTGACTGATTTTTTTTAACAAAAAACTATAACAAAATCAAAAATTCATTTATAAAACTGAATTTAAAAATAAAACCAAATTTATTTTGAAATTTACCTGTCACTGAAAAAACAAGTAATAGTTATAAACAGACTTGAACCCGCTAAGCTCACTATAACTAAGTTCTACTATGTATTTACATATATATATATATATATATATATATATATATATATATATATATATACACAATTTTTATATTACTTTAAAAATAAGAAATAAAGTCACGTATACAAAGTGCAAGAGATAGTTTAAAACGAACCTTACTTTAGTGAAATAAAGGTAAATGAGATATAAAGTAAACAGATTACATTAAAGTAGATAGGAATATTCAGGTTTTATCTGCACAAAACTTGAAAGTTTTAAACTCAATAACATTGAAACAGTCATACATTGTTTTCAACAAAAGTATAACAGGTTTTTTAAACGAAAAATCTATTTCAAGAAAGCTTCAATTTATATACTTACTAGTTTTATCGAAGGTCATCAAATTTCGGAGTAATTTTCAATTAATATATAAATTAGAGTTGCTAATTTTGAAATAAATTCATGTCAATAAAAAGTAATGAAAATATAAATCTGTTTGATAAAAATTATCACCAGACTGTTTTCTTAGATAAATTTGTAAATACTTCACCGATATCAAGATCAAAGCTGAACCATTCAAGACAGAATTTTTTAATTAAGATGGTAGATACAAAATTTAAATTTTCAATTATTTCGAATGTAATAAAAAAATATAAAATATAAGCAGGCGTGTATGTGACAAAAATGTCAATAATTTTTTAAAAAAATATATAAACAGTACCAAGTTTCCTATTAAGAAAATAAATAATAATTTAACATGATGCATATTTCACTCGAAATGATGTTACTGAACAAAAACATACTGTTTCATAAAATAAACCCAACACTCATAAATTTGTATCATATTGTATAATTATGAAATTATCATAATTTTTCCGCCTCTTCACTGTATCAAGATTTATTCAGTTGAAAGAAACATCTTTTCTCGAACGAATTTTAAATCCAACTGGAAATAATGTACGAAATAAATATAAAAATTCCAAACCTTTGCTATGGAATTCGAATCAGAGCAATGACCTTGAGCCCACCCACTCGTTTTTTAGTTCACGCTCAGCAAATAAACGTGTATTTCATCTACGCGCGCACTCGTCTCACGCTCGTTCCTTTATTTAAATTTATAAATAATAAAATTTTAATGCGACAGCGAAAAAGGGACAGCAACGAAAATGAATAGGGACGTTCACTGGGACACTGCTATTCTATTCACACTGTGTGTACATGTTAGAACAGGGGCGGTTCGAGCTATTATCTTCCTATTCGGACAGACCACACAAATCAACATACACAAATATATATATATATATATATATATATATATATATATATATATATATATATATATATGTACATATTGCATTATCCTTTCATTAAAAATAGGAGACGTCTCTAAATATTAAATAAACTTTAATCCATAATATATTTTTTGACTCTGTAGATTTTTTCCATATTTTAAGTGAATGTAAAATTTTTCTTTTGTATTATTCAATGATTGAATTTGAAAAGAAACGATAACTTATTTTAATGGTTTTTATTGAAAACAATTCTAGAAAGATTTAAAAGTACTGCATATTTTCTGCAGCCCCACAAATCAACAATTTCTTCTTCTGAATGAATTTTTTCACTGACTTATAAACCACAGAATATTTTTCTCTATTAAATATTTAAAATTTTCATATTAACATACACACACACACACACACACACACATATATATATATATATATAAATTTGCATTTATATATATATATATATATATATATATATATATATATAAATGCAAATTTATAAAACTAGAATAATTTTGAAAAATTTTAAAAATGTTCATAACGTATCTAATTTGACAAATAGAACTCCAGCTCTGTATAATAAGAGTGCAAGGAAGTATACATTTACTGAAGTGAGAAATATGGAGGTAGGTAGAATAAATGGGGTTGTAAGTAGTGGTTAGAGGTTCAATGTCGTCCCTGCCAGTCGCAGTCAAGCCAGTCAGACGACCTGTTTCTCTGCCATGAGCTAAATAGAAGTAAAATTACAATGTGCAACGTTTTCATTGATGCGACCAGAAATGAAATGCTCGTTTTATAAACATGAAACAGACATATATATATATATATACATACATACATACATTTTCTAGTTGCTTTTGTCTCGAAAAACGGTTATGTAGAGATCTCTCAAGAGACACTTTGACAGAATGAGAATGTGTTATTTATGAAAATATTTTAAATGGACGCGTTTCTATCGAAATATGCACACGTAAAAATATACACATTGTTATTATGAATTCTTTTTTTTATTCAGAATAATGTATTGTTTTTATATCTGGGTTTTCACCGCTTCTATTATTCACAATTACGATTAAAATTTTATCACGAAATAAAAGTTTTTATTATATGATCAGTGATAAGTTGAAATATATATATATATTTAGTATTTATCAGATATCATACTCTATTATGTTAATTTTTTGAATAAAATTTATGTTTAAATGAATTAATAACGAGGTAATAAAATAATACCTTCAGTTGTTCAATTTACGTTTTGAAATATTTTTTAAATAGGAAAATAAAATTTATGATATTTATGGAAACCTTTCGTAAAATAAAATATAATAGATTCTAATTTTCAATTTATAAAGTTCAAGCTTAAAAATAAATAATGAATTATATTCAAAGTCAGGAACAAAAAAATCACTGGCAAGAAAAGAGCAAGTAAGCGGAAATTGTGAATACGAGTGGTTTAGAGTATCGTAAAGTAGCTTAAAGGTCAAGGAGTTAGCCTGTATTATGCTTTTTATAACTAAATTAATAATGAGAATGTTTTAGTATGTTCAAGAATTTATTTGGTGCGATCGTTTAGCATCTTTCTATTTAAAAATACATTTAAACTGTGTATAAAATCTGATGAAAAAATCTATTATACAAAATTAGAAGTTATATATTATTTATCATAGATTTATATAATGTATGAGGCAATTTTAAAAGTTTAATATATATATATATATATATATATATATATATGTATATGTATATGTATGTATACAGATGGGGTAATAATCCCAACTCATTACATTCCAGTTGAATTTAATCTCTTTATATTATATTTGCTTTTCTTATAATTATTGTTTATTCCCAAATAACCTATTATCTCTTTTAAGATACATATAAAGAGCATTAGCAACAAACAATTTAGTACAATTTGCAGTTGTTTTTAGTTATTTTTTTAATTGTTTTTAGTTATCTGATTTTCTATTGGTGCTTTCAAATGTTCTATTAGAGCTATTTTTGTAGACATGTCTTGCCTTTAATCATATACAGAGTTGATCAATGACTTTGTTAGAAAATCAGTTTGAAACACATCTCCAGATAATTTCTCAGTGAAAATTTTTATTCAGGTACTAACGTACAACAAATGGATAAGACCATTATTATATTCAAAGTACATACTCTTTAAAGTGTGAAATGATTCTACAGGTCAGGAACAGCACAATTGAAAAAAACCTAAAGATTTTTTTTTTATAATTTTAAAACTTACTTTTAAAGACATTAATTAACCACTCTAAGATAAGAGACATTAATAGATATTAGAATATATCGATTAATGTTATTCTTGCCAGCTTAAATTTCTTTTTTAATATTTTTTTCGGGTGAATATAAATTATTATGTTTCTTTATATAGTCAAAAATCTTAAAAGTATTTGTTTCACTTTAAATCATTTATATTCGTTGTTGTAATATGCATAAATATTTTTTTTCATCTCTCCTGAATTCATTTTTAAGACTTTCTAATAAAATTACACACAAATTCTTCAAAAACAAGTCTTTCACAGATAATTCATAGAAATATAATTCTTTGAAATCATTCTTAGAAATTGACATCATATCTATTAGATTGTTAAGAAAATAATTGTGATTAATGAGCTTTCAATTCATTTACGTTTTTCTTTTTTTGATTTTCCTAGCTATTTTAAGTGGTCCAGAACTGTAGAATGACCAATTCTTAACTTTTGTGTAAGCTCTCGAATTGATTTGCGTGGTTCTAATTCAACTAACACCTTCAGTTGGTAGTTATAAACTGAAGAAAAACACTTTTTTTTCTTATTTTTTTATTGTTCAGTATAAATGCTTGTTCTATTTTATAGTAATTATTGAAATTCATGCACGTGGTTGTTACATAGTTAAATAAAATTAAAATGTACTTGTATTAAGTAATAATTTCATAAATTTTGTATATATATACACACACATATATAAACTTGATTAATATTAGTATATTGGTAATCATGTGTGTAAAATAAACTTAGTTTTATTCATTAAATTTTTCATTAAAAATAAATTTGTTAAAATATGAATCTAAAAATAATGCAATTTATTTCGGTTTGTTCAGTATTTGAAAAGTTTAATATTTATAAAAAAGGAATTCGGTCAAAATAGGAATAAAAATTTATGATTTATCTCATCGTTATAAACGATATTAATATTTTTCTCTTTACATTGTAAAGTTGAAATATAAAAAATATAAATTATGCATACTGAAAAAGAACTAGCTTCGTTTAAAAGATATATACTACAAATTACGTATAAAGTGTATAAAAACGTTTTATGCATATTTTGAAGTAAATTAAAATAAATATATTTTAATTAAAAATTGTGTATACCAGCGTTCAACATAAAAGTTGATATAAAAATTAAATAAATACCGTATTCAGATTTTAAAATATTTTCAAAAGATATACACCCACACACAATATAAAAAAATATTCAATCTTGAGCAGAATTCAAATCAGCGTCATTTATATAACCACATGAGCAGAATCTTAAAGCAGTGGCGATCCATTAACAAGACCCCGGGACCGGTTCCTGTAAACACAGCACATAAAACGTGACAGAAAAAACGGATCCGAAATCCGTGCAATGTTGTTTTTTAATTAGTGCCACTTTGCAGTGGTTAATTTCAATCCTCCGTATAAAGATTACTGGTCAGAGCAAACATCGGGCCCCTGTGTCGCCGTCCGTGATGGGTAGCGCGCATGCAATTCCTACGCCAGGCAATTTTGTAAATCAACCCCGGTCCGACGATATCCACCACCCCAGAACGCCGCGCCGCCTCTTTTTATTAGCTGCAGGCTGTTCACAGAAAGGAAATGTTTCGTCATTTACTCAGTGGCACTCAACTTCTTATAAGAACTAATCAACGTATTTTTTGTAACTCCTCACTTGCGTGATGTTTTCTTTTATAATAAATACATCTTCAATGTTATGAAATGTAATCAACAAAAATATTAATATTTCAAAAAAAACACGTTCTCTTTTATGCTAATCTCATTATATATATATATATATATATATATATATATATATATATGTATGTGGATATATATATATATATATATATATGTATGTGGATATATATATATATATATATATATATATATATATATCTTTATGTATGTATGTACTTGTATGTAAAAATGAAAAATTGAAAAATTCTCAGAATATTTTCACGTTGTCTCTTTAATAAAATTCTTTTTAAAAAATTCACAAATATGGTCGCAATTCAGTTTATTTTTATCTTGTTTCATTTTTTATTGATTGCCCTTATAATAATTATTGTTAAACCTTGTAAAACAGTTTAATATATCAATATCTATTCCTTAAAATAATATTCTGTTCTAAATCAGATGAAAAATATGATTAAATATATGATATTCTTGCATTATTTATAATCACTTTCTATATAATAATAATGTTAATACACAACTTATTTGAAGTTATTAAGTTAAAATTGAAAAATATATAAATTATTTATTTACCATCTTTAGTATTTTTAATTTTTTTCTATTATTACTGATATCTGCAATTAAAAAGAGATAAAGAGTCAATCGTAGCTAATTTATGTGACTAAATAGAGTACAAAATGAATTTACAATGAACTATTTTATTTGTTAGAAATATTGTTATTGTAAAATAAATCAAATTATTATAGTAGGTAATGAATTTTTTTAAATTTATCGAAACTGGAATTAATTTAAAATTTTTGTGGGAAACTGCATCACCAGAAGATTCTTTGAAAAACAAATTGTTGAAAGATGACTTTATGAATGATAATTCTTCTGGACATATTAGGTCCAGTTAGGTTAGATCGAGGATGGGGAACCTTTTCATGTCGGAAGTATGCATTTATTTAACTTTAATCAAATAAGGTCTCATTCAAGAAACTTAAATTTGATATACTTAAAATGTATATTATTTTGTAAAAATCTAAGCACTATATACTTAGTAATTTCAAAAAATGAAATCTATTTGTTAATTTCAATGTTAACTAATTTTTTAATGACTTTGTTGTGTATGATTTTGTTGGAACACGCTCATCGTTGTGTGTCCTTTCCGTTACATGTTCATCACGAACGAATTGAACTCGGGTTTCGTGTTGTACAACGGCTTAAAAAGAAATTTCATTTAAAAAGTGGATTTGTTCTCTAAAATTTGGATTCAAACAAAAGGTCTCAGTTAAGGTGCTTGAATTCCAGATATGACCTCAAGGCCACATGTTTCCCACCCCTGGGTTAGATCAAGTAAAATGAAATTTAATTAGATATGAGGTCAGGACAGATCAATTTGGAAGGACGATTTCAAAGAATTATTCTTTCAAATAATTGTTTTCAAAAAATTCTCGTTCGAAAATTTGTTTTAAAAGATTTTTAAAATTTAGTTTGAAAAATATGTCTGTAACTTAGCAACTATTTTTTTTATTTTTGACTATTAAAATAGATTTCTATCTTTGTTTTTTAAAAACTACTCGAAAAGTAAATTTCAATATCATTATTGAAAGTGATCCTCTAAGACTATCTGAAGATAAAAGAAATATTAAAACCTGTCTTAATAGGCAAAAATTAGTTAAGAACTAAATGAGAATAAATACAATAAACTAACAGTCAATATATTTTCTAAGATAATCATTTATTATATACTTTGTGATGCAGCTGATTTTTTTTTCAAAATTTATCAAACTTATTAATTTTTCTTTAAAATTCAATAACAGTATTTTGTATAAGAAATTTTATAGTTACACAAAATACAAACATTTATTTTTTAATATAGTTATTTATATTTTTTTAATATAGTTTAATTTGTAGTAATCTATTAACACATTCGTTAATATTTTGATAAAATCTATGAAATTTTATGGTCAGCCATTAATCTTTACAGATTTGATGTAGAAATTGATTTCTATGAACTTGATATCTCTTTCGTATATAAATGCAAGTATATTTATCAATAAACATTAATAAGTTTTAATATAAAAGAAATTTGGAACCTAAAATAAAGGATTTTTTCAAATAACCAAAATTTTACAATAAGATGAATTGGGAAATGTGTTTGTAAACTGTTATTATTTTTTTAATTATACTGCAGAGACCAAAATATACTTTCAAACGAAATAGTATTTTATTACATATATCATTTTTGTTTCTTATTCAAAATTAGTAGTTAATTTACTTGTAAAAACAATTCTGTTAATGTATCATTTTAAATATATTTTTGAATTGAAAAATGAAATAGAAAACATTATTTTTTAAATTCAATTTGATTAATTCATTCAAATCGTTTTTATAAATAATGTAATTTTAATATTATGTTAAATTAAATAATGATTTACACATTACATAATTTTTATCAATATATATTTAATTCACATCAATATACAGATTCAATTATAAATAATCTGTAATCAAATCTGAAATTATTTCATCAGAATAAAAGTAATTATAATTATTTTCATTAAATTTACTGTGTTGACATGACATCAAACTTCTATTAAAATGCATAATGATATTTACAATTAACAGATATATACTTATAAATTATGTGTTAATTAACCCCATGTGATGGAAAACGTTTCGCAAATTATAGTAAATAATTTAATGTAATATACATATATTATTCTAATTCTACTTGATTTGAATAATCAAATATTGACGTCTCTATTATTGTCCCATATTTGAAAATGTGTTTTTATCATTCAGTAAATAAATAAATAAAGTATATTTATATTACCTATAATATATATATATATATATATATATATAGTATCATATATTCTGTTCTAATTTCAATTTTCATTTTAGTTTGCATATGTTTTTTCTTCATTTTTATCCATACATGAATATTTATTTTGGTATTGTAAATTAAGAAATATTGTCCGTCTATTGATTATTTGTAAAGAATTCAATAATTTTATGTTGTAGATGTTAAGTTCTGTTATAATCTTTTATATCGTTCCAGAGTCTATTTTTTTATCATTTACATAACTTAAGAATTACGTCGTAAACTTAGGGTTTTATTTTATCTGCTCTATTGTAGAATCAAAGTCCTTTTTCGGTTTTATGCCGCGACAAAAATGCAATAAATATTTTGTATAATTTCAGATTAATGTTAACTTATTTTATTTTTAATTCTAGAGAAATATCTTTCTATCACCCTCTCTCTCTATATATATATAAAAACACGTTCATATATATATATATATATATATATATATATATATATATATATATATATGCATTCATAATGACTTACAATATACATAATTCAATAAATGTAAAAATTCTTTTCATTATATATATTTTACTGCATTTTATACATACACATGTAGTATTTCTATAACATTACTGATTAAATTTTTCTTCAACTTTGAATGATACCATATGTACCTCCAAAATACCTTGTATTTTTTCTTTTTTTCCTGAATATACGTAATTGATTTCATTTTTAATACATTTTTATTATTATGAATTAGTTCAGGACTTAAAATATTGTGTTCTATTAGCCCATCACTAATTGTTTTATTTATATTTAGATACACACACACACATGTATATATATATATATATATTATTAAATAAATAAATTTTTTTAAAGTCTTGTATTTCGATTAAAAGAAAATCTGATTTTTTTACCTAAATTCAATTTGGGCAGTAAGTGAGGTATTTCTATTACTATAAAGATTTGAAACGAAAACAATGATTTATAATATTTTTTTTCAAATGAATTAATTATTGTGTAATGAATGTAATGAAATAATTATTACCTTCTTTAGTACTTTCATAAATTACAAGAAGGAACATTAAAAAATAATAAAGAGTTACAAAATTTTATTTTCATTATATTGTAATATATTCTAGTAATAGTAAAATAAAAAAGGTTGATTATTAATTAGTATATTAAATTGTAATATCCAAATGTTTAATATTAAATATGACAAAGCATATAACGTAGGAATAAAATAAGTAGCAGAAGAGAGAATTTCTGAGTTCTGTAATCGTCATATGTAACTGTAGAGAAACGGGAAATATAAATAAGGATTAGTTAATGTAATATTGTACAGTAAAGCACTGCTATAACGGTAAGTTTATGAAAGTGAGTGAAAGCTTACTAGGTATAGAGAGAGACAACTAAATATTTGTATAGCATTAAGTATGCTTCATACAGTAATTAATATATGTATTCGTAATCAATAAACTTGATTAAATTACAACGATAATTTCAATCAAAATATATATGTGTATGTATATATATATATATATATATATATATATATAGGTTGTATATATAATTAATAGATATTGACGTTGTAATATTTACACTCATATATTTGAATATAGTAACAACTTAAAAAATAATTGAAGTGCAAGAAAAATTTTATATATTTATATATAGGGGAAAGAGAGAGATTCAGAAGAGAATAGGAAAAAAAAAGTTTATTTATTGTTCAGTTATTGTATATTTTATTGTGCTTCGGAGATGCTTTGAAAATTTAATGAATAGTTTTCAATTCTGTATTAAAGTGATATATTTTATTAGTAAAACTAAAGATCCATTCATAATACAATTAAGTAAAATATATTTTTACTAATTGAAAAAAATATTTTTTTTAACTCTGCAATGCAGGTTTCGATATTGTTCTATATTCACTTTCACAAATAAATACGTTTTTCTTCTAAAATAATTTTCATATTTTGAAGAACATATTATCATTCCCAGAGTACTAAGGTATGGATAAATCTGATTTGCAAGTATTTTATTTTTTTTTTACACCTTAACACTTTCAATATATTATCAAAATGTATTAAGTAAGAATCAAAAAATATGAATAATCAGACTTTTCGCTATTTTTGATCACAAAAAGTGTATAGACTGTAGATGCTTAAATTAATTTGTATGGAGAAGAAGCCGTGCCTTTTTAATATAGAATCTGAAACTTATATATTTATGTAGACCTTTTTGTTTCTTTTGGACTCTGAACCTACAGACAAATTTATAGAATTATTTATAGTGCATCTGTATCTAACTATCCATCAATATATTTACCTGTTTCACTACTTCCCTCTTTTTCTCTATATTTCTTTCTATATATATATATATATATATATATATATATATATATATAAATGTAAAATTACAAACTCACAATCAAACTACTTTTTTCAAATACTTTTAAATTTCATGATAACATAGTTTCAATCGTTATTTCTTTTATTTTGTAAGTAAATGTAAAAAAATTCTAAATTTAATTAGTATTTTTATTAACATAATTTACATTTATTTATTCAAAGTTTGTAATAATCGAATATTTCTTAAATTTGTGTATTTTTCACTGACTAGAGTTTGTTTTATTATTCTATTAATATTATTTCTATATTTTACGTTTAAACAATATTAAAATGAAAATAATTAATAACGAATAATAAAGTCAGATCAAATTAAAATGAAATTATTTTCGATAATAATATGACTAACTACATATAGAAAAGTTCTAACATATAAAAATGGTCACTGTTAAAGAATATAATGTGCAATGGTGGTTCCAAAAATTTTGTGGTGTGGTATGGAGAGCTTTGAAGATGAAGAAGGTCGCAGGCGTCCTTTTTCAGTTCATAACGACCAACTGAAAGCGTTAGTTGAATCAGAACCACGCACAACAATTCGAGATCTTGCACAAAAGTTAGGCATTAGTCATCCAATAGTTCTGGACCACAAATTGAAAAATGTACATGAATTTGAAGGTCATAACTTACAATTAATTTTCTACCGGTTTATATTACAATAAATTAATTAGATAACATTATAAAATTCCAACAAATTACATAACTTATAAATATGAAAAATGTATATCAGAACTAAAATATTACAATGTTGAAATATTGTCCTGGAGGTCCTATTCCTTTAGGATTAAATTTATACATTCAGCTGATCCTTACAGAAAAAAGCACTTAGTACAATATACTAACGGGATCACAGATATAAAATATTATAATTATAATATTGAAATGTACACAATTAAAATTAATACATTAAGAAAATATTTCAATCGAACCTAATAATACGTAATTTGTGTTTATTCTTACTTAATTTGTATTTTCAAGTAAAATTATTTTCTTCAATTATATTTTCAATATAAATATCTTCCTATCTATCAATCTATATATACACAGATATATATATATATATATATATATATATATATATATAAATATATGTAAATAAACATAATATATTTGTATCTATATGGTTATGTATATGTATGTATGTTACTGTCGAGGCAATTGGTAATTTACCCTTTTCGGTTTGATGTCAACATATAATTGACATGGAAAACATGTTGGTTATATGTCGACATTACTACATCAATGTTTATGTGTTGGTACATTATCGAAATATAATTTTTATGAGCTTTAATGGATTGTATTTAACAAATAAAACATTAACATGAAAATATGAAAGAAATTAAATGAAGGGAAAATGAATGAATTATAAAAATTTATATTTAACTATAACATATTTTTCTTTTTACGAACAAATAGTTTCAAAAATATGTTCTGTACGAAATTTGGATTCTTTTATTTTTCATTTTCCTTCCAAAAAAATAATATAAAAATAAGTTGTAACCAAGAAAAGGTATTTCAAATTTAAAAAAATATCAGGTTTTTGAAGACTAAGCATGAAAAACAGTATTAAAATAAATCTAATGAATCCGTCCTGTTATTTATAAACAGATATAAATATATGTATATTTTTAAAATCCCCTGAAGATTTATTTGATTTCATAACTCTCACACTAGAAGATAAAAGTCTTTGTAACAGTCGGATTAGAATTACACAGTAGAATGTAATGTCTCTGCTGTACGACTTCAGAAGTAATTTTCGGAAATCGGCTTAAATATTTTTTTTATTTACCGCACATGTGTACACAAACAGGTTTTTTTAATACACCAAATATGGAAATGATTAATGAAATGCTTTTAGTATTATAAAAAGTATATTATTTAGATTTTTCCAGTCAGTGACATTGTATACTTACGACATACACGCATAATATATATATATATATATATATATATATATATATATATATATATATATAAGACATGGGAATAATATCAGGGACTCAATATTTTTCAATTTTATCATTATCGGTTATTTTTCTGAGTCTTTTCTTATTTATTGTTATTTTTCAAAAAAAAATAAACTGTCCGAGAAAAAATCTCTAAAAATCATTATTAAAACCGAATTAAAAATAGGTATTTATTTTTTAAGTATTGAAATATTTACAAGATTTGTATTGTAGTGAAATTTTATATTAAAAAATATTTAAGTTCAAGATTTCTATAGTATGTATGAATAATAATAAAGGAAAATATAGAAAAAATCTGATCTTGAGTTAACGATCTGCACTAACTTTTACAAATTGATTCTTTTTTCACTCTACAAACTATAAAAATAATTTCGGTTCAAAAATGTTCAATAAATTTTGATTGATGAAGTACATTTTCATGGGAATGAAACATTCAGAGTCCTTAGGTATAGAAAATAAAAATATTTTTAGATTTTAAATATTCTTTTTCATATCTCTCTATCTCTGAGAATGATAACATTATCATATAATCAGCATCAGATATGACAAAAGCGATAATCGAAAATGATCAATAATAATTTATTGACCTTCTGAACTTAGATTCCTTTTTTTTCATTGCAGACTAAAATATTATTTATTTGTAAAAGCGAATTTGTTCACAACTAGAGATAAGTAGTGTGATGTACACTTGTAAAAATTTTACCAAATCATCATTCAATCACACAGTAGTATATAAAAATTAAAATAATTCAAATTCATTATACTTATTGTTATTATTTGTTTGATTATGTATAATTTAGATAAAGTAGGGCAATTTGACAAATCATGTTGATGTATTTGTCAAACACATCACTAACTAAGAATAAAGGGCTTAACTATAACCACAGAATGCATAAATTCTTCTCATGCATTGTCAATATTAAAGAAATATTTCTTAATTAGAATAATAGATATTTTTGAAAGTAGAATATTTTTAAATCTTTTTTTAAAGATAACAAGTAAATACACGAAGTTTTATGATTATAGATATGTAAATGGATGTACAAGGTTTGTAAATCTGCACTTAATTCAAATTTGATGAAAGTTCAGTTACGACCTAGCTAACCCTTATGCTAAGTATGTCAGTAAAAAAAATAAAATTCAGTTTTTATTTCAGCATAAAGTTATATAAAGTGTTGAAAGATTTTGTATGTTAATTATTGATTATGAAGTATCGAAAAAGTAATCATCTTATCTATAAAATCAATTAAATTTCCTAAACATATTTTAAATTCAAATTAATGGATAATTAAAGAAATATGTTTTCGAAAAACGACTTTAATTATAAACAAGTTTTAATTTTATAAGAAAGTTAGTCATTAATAATATTCCCTTGATGTTCTACGTCTTTTTGAATCATTTAGTTACCATTCTCTCCTACTAGTTTCGATATACGAGTATACTCCATATTCAGTTCGATGTGACATAACTCTAGATAATTGTAATTATCTGAAATCTTTTAAAAGATGGTATATGTACCGAAACTAGTAGTGGAGTACATAAACTCCACTAACTTAAAAAGATTAAGACCATCAGATGAACACATCAAATGACTACAGATACAAAAATATTTACAGATAATTATTATTTTAGAAAATAAAATTATTATTGGAATTTTTTATACCATATAAGTAATTACTCATGATTAATAAATAATAAATTTAATTTTATTATTCATTCTATTTTTTAATATTATTGATTATTTTTTTATTCATTTTGAAGAAAAAAAATTGATAAAATTATTTAATTTTTTTAAATTTAAATTCAAAGAAATCATAAACAGCATAAGCAAGATTGTAACAATTCAATTATCAAATAAAATTAAAATGAAACTATCCCATAATTATTTTTTAAAAAGGATATTTTATGGATACCAAAATATAGGATCATTCAATTTAGGCTTCCACGTAAAAAAATCATAAAAGTTAAAAAATAACATGATTTGTTTTAATTTTTGAGATTTTTAAAATGACTTTTTATCATTGTTTTTAAAAATGTTCATAACATGATTGATTCATTTATATATATTTTATAAAAGGAATATATAATTATGTATCTCTCACTCTCTTTCTCTATCTATCTATATATATATATATATATATATATATATATATATATATATATATAAATCAATAGTTACATAGCTACGTTTATTGTGCACACTCACGTGTATTTTTGTGTGTATGTCTATAAAAGTATAAATTTTTATTTGAACGACGCAATCGAACAATATATCTGAACAGAGTGGTAACTGGCCGGCTTAATATGGCTGTTTGCCCGTCAGTTGACCCTTGATAGTAATGAAGTGGCTTTCTCGCTACTAGTATGTTTGATCATGATCTGATGGCAATACCGGGTTTGAATTTGAAAATTTATCTGACACTTTTAACTTTATTTAGTACAGCTCAATATTGAATGGGGCTCGAGTTAATTGGAAATTATACTTGTTTGAACCAATACATAAACAAACATTTTAACACTGTCCCCTTGAAATTTAACAACATTTATCAGTAATTGAATCAAACAGTTGTGACCCTCATGGCGTTTTACAAAAGCTTAATTTACTTTCGAAAATATCAGGATCATAATTTCGTGACATATTTATACATACAAAAATATTGTTTTCGAATATTAAATGAAGCTATTATAGAATTTCGATTCGTTTTTCTACTGACGTATTTCAGTTTTAGTGCTGTGAAGTATATTGAGATCGGAATATATGTAGATATATGTTTGCTTATGCATACAAACATATGTATATATATATATATATATATATATATATATATATGCGTGTGTGTGTGTTTCATACACAATATAATAGAAGTATAGAAAATAATTTATTTGGACATGTTACTAGTTAATAAGTATTTTGAACAGAATTTAATATTCGTATTTGAATTTAGGCTAGGTGATCTATAAATCAAAGCCAGAAAGTCTTATAATATATTTTAATACAATTGCATGTTTTTAAAAAAATAATTATTGATTAATAAATTGAAATAATATAAAAGGAAAACAAGACTCAATGATATTATTATATAAATATTGAACATTTGCCTTGGTCGTACTTTAAAGTGTAAGTTGTTGAGTAAGAGTTAATAAAAATTTCTTAGTACTGCCTAGAAATTGTTTCCTGAATAAGTTAATAAGAAACTTTTTAATTAACTTCTAAGACAAATTCAAAATTATTACTACAAAATGCTGACAATATATTTGTTCACTCGGTAGTAAAATATACCACTAGGCAATTATTTCTAGAAAGCTATAATAATTATTAAAATTAAGACCCTTAATTTATAAGAATAATTGTCAGTAAAACTGATTAAAATAGCAAATTAGGTGGCATTAGTTCTAAAAACAATCAAAAGATTTATTTATCTATTTATCTTTTAATCCAATCAAAGCTTTTATTGGCGATTTTACATGCATAAATGCTATTTATTTCATGTATGATGTTTCTGTGAAAAGTTGAAAAATCATTGATCTGTTTAGTAAAAGTATATATTTTAATTTTAAATGTACGATTATTCTTTTTTTTAAATATATAGAAAAAATAAGTGAAACTTTATGAATTATTTATCTTTATAAATTAAAACTGCAGGTTTTTTTTCTGAATTTTTTATTCTTATACAAACAATATAAATGTTAATAATATCTTAAAAAAGTTTTATTTTTACAAATGTCTTTTACATTCTCACAAAATTCAAATATTTTTTTCTCCTTAAATGAGTTAAAAAGATTATTATTGATCATTTTCATTATAACTTATGCGTATTTAGATGGAAAACTATTCCTAATCCAATAAGGTACTTACATATTAATTAAATATCAATAAAATCGATCAATAATAAATAATTGTATACTTTGATCAGAAAAAAAATTGTTGTTTATATGAAAATGAAAAATTTAAAGTTGAAAATGAATTCATTATAATTCCAAAAATTGGTATTGTAATATTTTATTTTTCCAGAAAAATATGCGAAAAATTTTATGTAGAATTCCATCAACCGATATTTTGTTAGTTTCCTATATTATCTCTTTTTAAAATACTTATTTACGTCTATTTATAAAAATTATAGAAGACAATAATTTGAAAACAAAACGTTTTGTTTATAATTCATCGTAATTTTAGTAAAAGTTTTTTATTAAACAATTTGACTTTTTTCAATTACTTTTTTTACTTTACTAATTGAGTATGTAAGAGAAACACGTCTATAGAAGATATATTTATATTTAAGAAATTTTATACAGCAATACCCTTAAAACAGGATTTCTACCAAAGCTCTAGAGTGACATCCTGACAGACTAGTATTTTTATTATTATTATTAAATTACTTCCAAAATAAATTATCGGAGATTTAAAAGAACCACAAGGAAATAAATTAATAAGATTATTAATTGAATATTGATTATAAAGAAAATAAACCCTGTAATATGTTTGATGGAATAAAAATAGAAATTTTTATTAGATATTTTTAATTAAAAGTTAATTAATTCGCAACTTAAAAGAGAATATGTTTTAAATGGAAAAATAATTTATAATAATCAAAAAAAAATTAATTATAAAATTGTCTTTCAGATTTAATATTTGAACTTTCATTAATAAACGAAAGTAATGTTTCAGAAATATTAAAAGAATAAAATGTTGTCAAGTCAAATGCTTTTTTTATGGTAATAAAAATACAAATTGAATTTAATGAATTTAAAATAAAAAAAGTATCAGGTTTTATTAGAAGTGTTCCATATTAAGTGAATTTTAAAACATATGAATTCTTTAATGTAATACACTAAAAAAATCTCTAAAAATAATAATCCATAAAAACCTTAAAAATAACAGTCGGCTCAAGTTGTAGGAAAAATTAAATTCTGTGTGTGTACACACTGTTTTTCATCCGCTAACATTTAAAAATATTCTGATATTCAAATATACATCGGGAGTTTATTTAAGGTCAAGGATTACACGACTAGTTCCGTTTACAGAGTACTCGGTTTTCTATTTATGTTTTTCTATCTCTCCTCTCAGATCCTTTTGCTTTTGTAAATACCGAATTTCCGGATGTATATTGAAAACATTTTCGTTACTACAATACTCAGTTTAACTGTAAAGATCGAATAATTCCGTAATGCATTACATCTTAAGCTTTTCATAGTCAGCCATCGTCTTTAAATCGATGAAGGGATTTAGTCGACAGGGTGTTCTGAATCGTTTTTAGGATTATGTAAACTTAAAATTTGCCGGTCGACGGCTGCCCGGGCCGTCCATATAACAGACCCATGTCGGCCAGCTGAGCATATCATAAATTTTAATGGGTCTGCGTGTAGAAACATGTATACATATATATGTATACGTGCGTTCGTGTCTACTTGAAAGAAGGTGGAAGCTGCTGACCGGATGATCGTGGATGAGTTGATGATTCTACCCGGCGCCTACACCAATCGTTTACGATATTATCTAGAGTTAACGTAATTTTTTGTTGTTATCTCGTGTACACAGTTTTTTTATAAGAAGAAAATGAAAATATATGAATGTCATAAGCGTCAGAAATTATATAATTTTCAACCTACACATTTATGCAAATATATTTATTAAATAAATAGTGTACATTAAAATAAATTCCAGCTCGTCTGAGAGAAAAATATACACTAATTGAGTATTTACATAAGCATCATATTCATTCTATGTACAATGTACATACACACAATCTAATATTTTTTAAAAAAATCAGAATAAAATATTTTTCAAAATATTAATTATATAATGAGTTCACATATTTAATTTGAACATTTCTGTAAATATATTTCAGTGATTTATCTTCAAATTCACTTGTAGTTACATTTCGTTTATAGTTTTGTTTTAGTTTCTTGAAATAATCATACAAATAAAATTGTTATATTACGAAAAATAAATTAGAAATAGAACTTAAATTTAAATTAATATTTTTTTTTAAATTTAATTTTGGTATCATATTTTTTGGAAAAAATTACATTACTAATATTTGTAAAAATTTCCTTTCCTTTCTATGTAGAATATATATTTTAAAAAAAGTTACAAAAACAGATTATTCTTTTTTCTTTGCGAAGTTCGGCCCATTAAATAATGAAAAGAATTGAATATGGAGAGAAATAAAATAAAAAAAATGTAAAACAAAATATAAGTAGATAGCTTTTTGATATAAATGATGTTTGTTTTTATACCTCTGATTCCATTAATGTAAATCGTACATTGTTATTTCAGTAATTTTTAGCTGAATTTTTTAAATTTTCAATTTAAAACGAAAAAAGTTAGTAAAATCGTAACATACTGTTTATTATTCTTTGTTTTTATACCATGTCATGGTAATGTACACTGAGTGCAGATATTAATCAATCAGAATCAATAATATCATTGTAAATATCTTATATATATATATATATATTAATATAGAAAATTAAAAAATAATTCTATTCCTGTTATAAATATTTAATATCAGTATAAAAAATTTAAAGAAATTTTAAAATAGATATAAAAATTAATTTTGTGCCTATAAAGGAATCAACCATAAGTCTGTATTAAATTAAAATATTTCCTTTATGTTTTAGGATTTAAAAGTGCCAATCTTAACATTTAAAATCATTTCAAATCTTGGCCAAGTTATTGGTATAATCTCACAAAATATTAGTTTATACGATGATGTCAGAAAAGTAGAATATTAAGCAATGCATATTTTTTGCATTCCAGTTCGAAAAAATGTTGTGAAATCCACGGGAATGATTTATTCAGATTTGATGAAAAGTGTTGTATTGCATAAAATATGCAAGAAATGCTAAAACAGTGAAAGAGATCCCAAAATGCATTAAGACTTCATCGACTCCAATTCGTCATATTTTTTCGACGAGGGATTTGTCAGCTACTCAACAGATAGAGCTAGATTATATAAAATAATGCGATATATTTTGAGGATTGAAATGTATTTCATTTTTCTGTAAGGATCCTTTTTATACAAAAGAATGATTAAATTAATTTGTACACCTAGTACATCCGAAAGCTTTATAGTTATATTTTAATTTATTTTAAAAATAATCTAATATGATGACCTCGTTTGCATAACCCTATTAAAAAAATAACATACAAGTAAAAAATGAGTGCATAAATCAGCCCATAGAAAATCTTAAGCCTGTAAGATTTTCACCATACGTGGAATTTCAACATAATTCTACGTTCCAATCCGAAACCTAGAATGACGACGGTCGGCCACATTCAGATTTTCGCGGACCTTATGATTGTGACGTGAGGATTTGTTCACAAGACAGTCATGTGCTTACATTCATCGTGATTACATTCGTTAACATTTCGTTTTTTCTTTCTTATCTCATTTATCATGTTTTTTTAGAGTTTAACCAGGGAAAAACGTACAGTCTGAAAATTATTTTGTTTGTAACGGAAAGAAGAGTTATCTTTTTTATTGTTAGAAATATCTTTTAGAAAATAACATAGTAAATGATTTTTTGATATATTATTTCATATTGTAAATAGTTTGCTTTTCAAATTTATACGAATTATATATAAAATAATAATAATGGAACTGTCAGGATTTTTTTTAAATTGTTTATATTTTTAGACAGAATAATACATAGCTTGATATATTTCTACCTGAACTTAAATATAGTTAATTTTGGAATTACTTACTTGAATTATATTTTAATCAATTAAAAAAAAATAAGTAAGCTCTTTATTATTTTCTAGTTTCTTAAAAAAGAAACAAATTTGTTTTAAAATTTTCCTCTAAATATCTTTTTAATATCTATTGTAATTTATCAAATTTGTTTTTATAAAATCATCTCCATTTTAATACATTCTTCATGTTTTCTGAATCATCCATTTGTTTTATCTTTACTATTTTCTTATTTTAGCAATCTCTATTGACTTGATTTATATACTAATAATCTTACAAAATTTTATATAAAAAAACGTTAACCTACATACTTTTGTATACTTTTTCTCTACATTAATGTGTAGACTATTTACTGATTATTGAAAAGATTAATGCTCATTTGAAGTCATTTATGCAAACTAGTCAAACCGTTCATTGAAAATGTCGATTCAAGTGAAATTCTAATAATATCAACAAATCAATTTAAGAAAGATTATATAATTATATAATCATTCATTTGAAAATAGTATATTTCTTTTTCTTCTCGGATAAAAACGTACTGAATGTGAAGATTGTTTTCATTAAATTTTTTTAAATACTTGATTTATTGATATTAATACTATTATTTGATAAAACTTTATACATTCAAAAATTATCTTAAGTGTACAAATTATATATAACTAATGAAAAAATATAATATATATATATATATATATATATATATATATACATATATATTTAACATCAATACTAAAATACATGTATACAGAATAAAATATTATATTATATATATATATATATATATATATATATATATATATATATATATAATTTACATATAAAATAGCTTTAAAGAAATGATATAATCATATAGAGGCAAACAAATTAAAACTTTTTTATTTATAACGTCATTTATTAAAATTAGAAAAGGTTGAAGGTTATTTAATAACAGTTTTTAATAAGCATTTAATACGAAATCTTAATCATGCTGGAAATTTTATAATGAAAACGGATAAATGAAATTATTTTTAAATGATGTTTTTTAGTATTAAAAATAATTTATTAACAGCATACTTTTTTATTTGCTTGTAACTGCTTTTCAACACTCTAATAAATTGATTCATTTACAAAAATATTATTTATTATTTTAATAGTTTATGCGGCAATCATTCAACAAATATTAGGTTTTTATAAAATATTGTATTATTTTTATATATAAACAAAAAGGATACACTTATTCAAATAAATAACTTGAATACTAATAGTAAAAAAATCATTTTTCGACAAATTAGGTATTAATCAAGTATCAAAGTACTGCATAAAAGTTATATTAGTCATTCAACAGTTTTGGACCACTTAAAACACCTTAAATTGAAAAATATATTTGAATTTAAAGGTCATGAACCGCAATTATTTTTCTACCAATCTAATAATATATTTTAAAAGAATTCTAAGATTTTTCACTATTGAAATATTCGTATAATTGTTCATTTTGACCAGTTTTGTTATCTATATTATCTTCAAGATTTTATAATTAATTTTAGGTTAATTTTATTATACTGTATGGTTCATTTTCAGAGAATAAAATATTTAATTCCTATATATATATATATATATATAATTATTCGATTAACATGTTATTTTTTAAAGAAATCAATCATTGAAATCAAAGAAATAAATGAATCAGTTAAGATATTTCAAGTTTATTTTAATAAGTAATTAATAATAATAATTTATTAATATTTAAAACCAAATCGAAATGATAATAAATACTTATCAAATGGATATTAATATATTGAAATTATTAGAGCTTAAGAATATTCGTACACGTCTTGATAATTTAGAATTAAACTTTTATAAGAACGAATTATGTAAGATAAAATCTTATCACAAACCGGATAACTTTTCCACGCCATAAACTTAAATTTCACAATTTTCATACAAATAGTAAAATAAGAAATATGATTTCTTTGATTGTTCATTTTAAACGATCGCATATCTATTTAACTTTATATTTTAATCAATTATTCAATAAGTGAATTCAAGTATTAATCAAATAATTTTTCTTCAGATTCCTCTGACTGATTTCTTTCTATAAATTAGTTGAAAGCACGCAAAACACCGTACGATACAGTACACCTCCTATTAAAATAATGAAAATATTCCTATATTTACATTAAATTACATCACAGATTTGACACATTCCATTTTATACAAACATTTCGAGCTTTGTTTGACGTCACGCACGACGATAAACGCAATCGCAAACAAAATAATATTCACAGTGAACGTAAAACATGACGGTTAACTTTTAATCTACCAATATAGCATATGTGCAGAGTGCTTATTTTGGCATATATTTTAGTGATGGACATAAAAGTGGATGATTTTGTTTGTATAAATAAGTATGTCCTATTGATAAAAGACTCAGATAGAATATTTTCTCAATTATATATATATATATATATATATATATATATATAAAATATTCAAATAAATTTTTATTTCAATATTAAAAACATTAAAACAACTCAAAAGATGAAACATTTTTTTAAATAGTTGATTTTACAATTATGTGAATATAAATATAAATTTATTATCTATTTATTTTATATATATATTAATATAAATTTATTAAATGTTTATTTATGATTAAATAATAAATAATAATTAAATTTCACATATCTTAAAAGAAAATTTGATTTATTTTCTTTATAATAGAACAGATAATAACGTTGCGAATTATATACAAATAAATACAAAAAAAAATTGAAATTGAAATTTGTTGCTAATAATTTAATTTAAATATCCCTTAAATAGATATAAAATTTAAAATTGTTACACATGTATTGCAAGATAATTTTTATTCATAGATAAAATTCGTATTTAGGTATAAAAACATTAACCTAATCATATTAAATTATTATACTAACGTTTTTATACCACAATGTAATTATGAGGCATATGAAATTTTTTTATTTGTTTTATTAAATAAATACTTAGGCTTAATTTGTTAAGGTTATTCTAATAAATACAAAAAAAAGAAAAAATTTAAAAACAAAAAAAATGTAAATAATAACATGATCATTTACAACTGTTAGGCTTCATTAAAAAATAGTAAAAATGGACATTTAGCAGAATTAATTTGTTTGCCTAAAGATAAAATCACTGTTATGACGCTTACTAAAAAAATAAGCTCTTTACACATTATAGAACTTAGATTTCTATTCTATTTTTTCTTTTGTAACACATATTTAATATATAATTTCACTATATTCATCGTTCTCATTGTTTTCTATGATAATCTTATGTTTCTAGAAAAATAATTTCGGTTTATGACCTACAAATTCATAAGAAATTCTGTAATTATTTTCATATCGACCTAATATTTTAATTATCCTCTGTGAAAGCAGTTTTAATATAGTATTTCAAGAATCATTTTTATTTTTCAAACTGTTCTCTTTATTTTACTATTTCATTTTGTGTTATTTTATTTCGTATTTATTATTCTGTAAGACGTTTTTAGACGTATACAAAATATATTTTGTAAGATTATAAATATGTATTTCTGATATATTAGGTTGGTAGAAAAATAATTTCTGCGATCCAAGAAAGAATGAACATGTTATTCACTTTCTATAAAAAGTACTTTTTTGAATTTTAAACGTGTTATATCCTAGATATATATATTTATATATCTAGGAATTTTATTTATTCAAGAAACATATCTATATATATATATTTAGATTTTGAAATATTTCTTACAAATAGATGGGAATAACTTTGAAAGACGAATAGGCATTCATTTGAAAATCGTAACATTTATTTTAATTGTCAATTTGGCTCTAGCAACAGTTACGTTCTTGTAAACTATGCAAGTGATGCATTGAAAATTATTCAAAAGTATTTATAATAATAAATAGTCCGCCTGTACAGCGTACACGTTTACGGAAACGCAGGAATTTATAGTGAGTTTATACTTATGAATTATGTTTGAATGTTAGCATGTTGATAGTTCGCTACCGACAAGTAAACTGCCTAAGAATTCAGGGCTGACTGTTATTGATACCAAGTAACTTTGTCCATTAGTCAAGAGCAGGTCAAGTTGCTTGCTATCAATAACTCTGCATTCGTAAATCCCTTGGCAGGTGTAGCTAATGACAGCACATCGCGTTTCTGACCCCGAAGCTCCGTATTCGACTCGAACGTTAAATAAAAAAGTCTGTTTTTACATCTATCAGATTTGCGTTTCGCACACAACCGGAAATCGTGGTAATAAATAATTATTGATAAACTTGTTGCCATCACGTCTTCTGCAACACTGTTAAATCTTCATAAATTATAACCGATAGCACGTTTTGTACATTCATTTTCGTTGGGAAGTCAGCAGAGTGTTAATTATACCAATACAAAGTTTATTTATATTATCATTAAATATTAAAGGACCATGCTCTTAGTTTGTTAATCATTTACTGTAAGTAAGAATTTATATGTTTAATAAAGCTCAAATTTAAATGAACTTAAAATATATTTTATTTTTTACATTAAAAATAAAATATATAATGTTTATAAGATCTAAATATATAAACCTTTCAGTGAAAATAAATCCTATTAATTTTTTTTCAATAACATTTCAGAACTTTGATAAAAAGAATTTTGCCTTTAACTAACGTTTTATTCTACATACAAATATATATTTTTATTAAATTTAATACACTGACGACAAAACTTTTCCTTCATTTTAATTTGCAATAATAATTACATTTTTTTTGTGAATTTATAAGAAAAAGCTATAAGTATTAATCCTTTTTTAGGATTTAAATAAATTAATTTTCGAAGATAACAGGTTTAAATATAATCCTAATTTCTGCTATAAAGGTCACGAGTTCATCAAGTGTATGACTTGGTTAGTTGTCACTAAAATCAATTATATATATATATATATATATATATATATATATATATATATATATATATATATATACATATATATATATATATATATATATATATATATATATATATAATGCTAGATTAACTTGTAAAATAAACATGAAAAATAAAGCAAATATAAATGACCTTTTGTCACGGTTTAGTAACTTTCTCAAGTGTAAATTAATAATAAAATAAGTACTGACGAAGATAGACATTTATTTAGATATTTTCTATGTCTATTAATAATAATGGTCACTAAACAATAACGAAATGTCGTTTCTATTTATTTTTATTGTGTATCTTGAATATAAAATCAATATAGTATTTTGTAAAAAAGTATGTCTATAATTTAATTTTATTAAAAATATGTATGTGTATAAAAGGAGAAAGTTAGTTTAAAAGAAAACACAACGTTTGTTAACTAATGAAATTAATATGAAGTATAATCGCATGTAATTTCAATTAATTATATATATATATATATATATATATATCCATACATACATACATATATATATATATATATATATA
Organism: Acanthacorydalis orientalis; assembly: GCA_034766995.1. NCBI lineage: Eukaryota > Metazoa > Arthropoda > Insecta > Megaloptera > Corydalidae > Acanthacorydalis > Acanthacorydalis orientalis. The sequence goes on along the minus strand of CM068322.1, from coordinate 21,072,875 downwards.
TATATATATATATATATATATATATATATATATATATTACATTTATCTTTATTCTCACAATTTATTTTTACATAAATATCTTTTTCATCTTTTTAATTAAGGATTTTATTAATTCATTCAAATGGATTCTTGAAGAGATTGAAAAATGTACCTTCTTTCTAATTTCATAGAATAATGTTTCTTTTATATCTTTGTTGTTCCTCTGAACAGAAATTTGTTTTTAATTAATTTTGAAATTCTTTGCTTTATACCATTGTTTTTATTGTTGTCTTTTAAGACAAGAACAAATTAAAAAACAGTGTCTTATTTCTTTTGATTATAGATCCTTTTAGTCAGTAGTATTTTTATATCTATTGATCATAATAATACATAATTATTATTTTTAATTCATTTCATTTTTTTTCTACTTAAATTTTAGCATTTTTGCTTGTAACTGATTCCATAATATATAAAAATATACTGAAATTTTCGCACACACCGTGCAGGTTTAAATGAAAATTGAAATATATTTTATTTTTTACATTCAAAATAAAATATGTAATGTTGATAAGATCTAAATATATAAACCTTTCAATCAAAATAAACCCTATTTTTTTCAATAACATTTCATAACTTTGATAATAAGAATATTGCCTTTAATGTTTTACTCCACATACAAATATATATTTTTATTAAATTTAATACACTGATGACAAAACGTTTACTTAATTCTAATTTGCAAGAATAATAACATATTTTTTTTAAAATAGTGTTTTTTTTTATTTTAAAATCAATTAAAACAAATTAAAAATAATGCAATTTTACTTTACATATATATATATATATATATATGTGTGTGTGTGTGTGTGGATATGTGTGTATGTGGCATATATATACATATATGTGTGTGTATGTGTGAATATGTTTGTGTGTGGCATGTATATATATTAATAAATGGTGGTTTTAAGTTTGATGCATATTGTTCACTGGTGGAAATTTTTCGCAAAACTTCTACATTACATGTAGAATTAGATATGAAAAGGGACTTTAGAAAAGAAGTCAGTGACGCAAAGTGGCGAGTTTTAGAATTTATCTTACCTTCGTGACCTATATTAATATTTTAAGTTCGAAAGTGACGTAAAAGTTACAAAGCAGAACATTTTGTGGATTGGATTTTGACAACGGAACGGATTGTCAAAAAGGATGAGTTTCTTACTTAAACAGAAGATTTGAACATTTTTTCAATACTTTTCTCGCTCTCTTTCTCACGTATAATTTATATATATATATACATAAATTCTTTTCTTAGTATTTTATGTAACATAAGTTCTTTATTCCAACATAAAGTATATTTCATTCAATGGCTTCAAGATGTAATCAATAGAGTGTTATTGTAACAGAACTGTTCATTTACAGTTGTTTTGTTAATCTTTCATCAGATTTATGTGGGCTGCGGGTAACAGAATGTCGATTTCCATCGAGTATATCATCAATCACTATTGAACTCGTAGATAATTCAGTTTTGGTGGATTATCAATCCGTATACGGAAATGTTGCATTGCCAGATAAACCAATGGTTTACCTAAAATATTAAAAAATAATTTTTCGGTAGTTGAATTTTTGCAGTTTTGTTGTTATGGTAATTGTTAGTTTTTGAAATATTATTTAAAATAATTATTTTATTATGCAGCCATAGTATTATAACAAAAAATTTTTCTTGTTGTTTTATTTACTCAATTTTAAAATGATATTAATTTAATAATAAACATAATGAAAGTAATATTAGCAACACTCTATTGGTAATACTCTTAATTTACAATCTAACTAGGCTCGAGAAACTCATAATACTCCACGTCATTAATGCTCCACCAAATATACAATAATAATTTTTTACACACACTTTTCATCCCTGGTTATGATTTTATGCAAAAAATTCTTCCTTTTGAACCTTGTGAGCAAAAACTTAACCGTATCGCATCTACTTTCTTTGTTTTCTGGACTGAGATCATGTGGAATCCATCAATCTAGTTTTTGATTTTTTCCTAATCGATATAAATGATAGAAAATTGCTTTCTGGGTAACGTCGAGTTGTTGAGAGAGTTCTTATTAAATCTTTCACTTAACAGATACTCAAGATCGTTGTCTTCAATTTTTTTCGGTTTCTTGGGATATTCTTGATCGGAAAAATCAAAATCAGCACTCCGAAACATTTGAAATCATTTTTACATACTTCATGTATCAGAAAATCTTCCGTCAAAGCTGAAAAAATCATTTCAGCGGCTTCGGCAGAATTTTTTTCAGCTGAAATGCGAAATTTATGCAATTTTAAATATGCTGCATTTTGGACACCATCGTGTCCACTTCTGTTTTGTAAAGTTATACCAACTGTTTCGCCAAGATATATAGTGTTTTTAAATTTAAGGTTGACAGTTCAAAATGCTTAAACGACGAGGAAACATATTAATTTAAAACAGAATTCTGGTAAATTCAGTTTAAAGGTAGCGAATTAATTTGTACACCTAATAATTAAAACTTATTCTCTTGTAATTAATACTGCTTTAAAAATAAACACATTTACCAAACATTAAAAATATTATTTAAAATAAATTTTAATTGGAACCAATTATTCTCAGGTCTCTTTTATTTTTAATAATAAAGCACAGTTGTATAAAAGCACATACATATATATATATATATATATATATATATATATATATATTTACATATTTCAAAATTATATACCTTCAAGGGTTATAAAAACATGACATTATTCCTATATTATACTGAAATAATTAAAAATGTATTAAATAAATGATAAAAATATATATTAATTAGTATATGTTCTTTGATATATATATATATATATATATATATATATATATATATATATATATATACATATATTTGACATTTATACAAATGTTTAATTATAGATATATAATTAAATTTTGAAATACTTTTGTGTGGGTTTTGTATTTATATTTATACGTTTTGTATTCATACGGTTGACCATTTCACATAAATTTAGAACCGTCAAATATTTTACAAACTGATAACAGATATTTCATTAAAAGATGATCAAGATAATGTCAATGAAGACATCAGATAATGTAAACATGTAGACATATAAGACATATGAAAAAGGGAAAGGCAACCGGAAACACTGTGTAAAACGGTTGACGTTAAACGAGGAAAATCGGAAAACCGAAAAAGGAAATAAAGTACTTATACAGGATATGTATATTATATATATATATATATATATATATATATATATATATATATATATATAGAATGTGGAACTTTGTTTTCAGTGAAATTAAGTTTTGTAAAACCTAAAAATGTCAATTTTAATTTTGTAAATTATAAAAATAAATAACATATTTTCATATTCGTTAGAAAATTTAACAATATTATACTTATAAATATATATATATATATATATATATATATATATATATATATATATATATATAGATAGATAGATAGATAGATAGACCGATAGATAGATAGGTAGGTAGGTAGATAGGTATAAATATATAGATAGATGGAGATATTAAGAAAATATGTATTTTTCAGACATATTTGAAAAAAAAAATGTTTAAATAAGATTATAATAATTCTATTTTACATTCTATTTGTGAATATTCATTTTGATAATATTACATCTCTGTCTTGCAAATCAATCAACTATTATCTTTACCCATAACCAATTTCGCTATATTGTCACACGAGCTTCTTTAATATTCAAATAATATCGTTCACTTAATATAAGTGATTAATTATACGTCGTGTCAAAATCTTATAACCTCTATAAAAAAATGTTACAATAAGGCAATTTTCATATTTAATTATCGAATGAGATTTGAATACATTTATATAGCATTAACTTAACATATAAATAAAATCTAATAATACGTTTCTTAATTTTTATTAACCATTGTTCCAAATCTCATTATCGTTTCGAATACAATACAATCGTTTGTAATGAGTTTAATTCAATTATCTAACTGATTTGAAACGTTTTGACATTGATATCAGTTCTCGAAGTTCTATCCATTAAGAATTTAATAGCGGTATCAAACACTGTGTAATTCTGTAATGATATTGTTACGAATATCGTAGTTGAAACCGTTTGTCTGAAACAACAATGCAATCTGTGATGCTTGGTTCATGTTATTTGGATAATTATCATAAATCTGTTTATATAAAGAATATATATATATATATATATATATATATATATATATATATATATATACATATATGTATATATATATATAAAGAAATAAAATTTATTTTTTTAAGTAGTTATGAAATTTATGTGTGATTAAACGTTGTTAATTATAATTTAATAAAAGTCATTATCATATTTTTAGTCTCTAGACAAAAAAATATTTTAAATTAATAATAATAAGTAACTATGAATAGCCATCTATGAACAAAATAATTTTTCAAATTTTTATTAAAAAACCGTTATTTAATTTTTATTCTTGCATAGAAACGAAAGGTTGAAATGAGTGTACACATTTGCCATTTTAGGTAGGTTTCGATTTTTCTTACTTACTTAAATAAAGATATATTTATCTAATAGTATTCTACTTTGTGTGGTTTGGAAACGTATAATATTAATAAAATTTAAATTTAATGATTGTACGTGTAAATAATACAACTACACTAGTTTTTTAATACCTAAAAGAGACAGTATTTGAAATCAATAATAAAAATAGACATTAAAATCCATTTGAGAAGAAAAAATATTAATTAATATTTTTATTAAAAATTATTTGGAAAAATTATAATTGTTTTTGTACCAGTAATTCTGTTTGTCTGCAATCTAAGATATTTTTATTAAAATTTATAATTTAAGTAATTATTTTCCATAAATCTTTTTGGTTCTTGCCACATATTCAGGTAGTTTGTCGATATTTCTAATTACAGTTATATTGTTTTCTGAATTCTAAGCGTATTTTTTTAAAATGAATGTGTCATTTCATCGTATTCATGTTCGTGTGGTTTTAAAGTACATTATTCGGTCTGTATTTTAGTAACATCGACTTTGGTTTTATTATTCATTTTGCTCCGAATTGAACAACTGAATTAAAGATAGAAAAGAAGCAAATACGAGTAAATTTTTTGTTTGAGTTCAAAACGAGTGGGTACAGCATCATTAAATCGTTCGTAAACTAAACGATGCTTTTGATGTGGGTATTGTGAAGGAACGTAGAGTACAATAGTGGTTCTAAAAAGTTCGTGTTGGGGACGAGAGCTTTGAAAATAAAGAAGGTCGCAGGTTTCCTTCTTCAGTTCATAACGACCATCTAAAAGCGTTAGTTTAATCAGAACTACTCATAACAATTTGAGAGCTTGCACAAAAGTTAGGCGTTAATCATTCAACAGTTCTGAATCACTTAAAACAATTAGAAAAATCAAATGTATATGAAATTGAAGGTCATAAACTGCAATTATTTTTCTATCAACCTAATGTTATAAGAAGATAACTAATACAATAGAAGAGGATAACTTTATATTTATATTCCAAGATTTTTTAGCGAACATTTCTGAATAAATTTACAATTGCTTCAAATCATTATTTTATATATATATATATATATATATATATATATATATATATATATATATGATATGTCAGAGAGAAATAATAAAATGTTATCTGAACGAAACTTTTATTTATGTCAACAATAAAAGCATAAGAATTTATACAGTGTATTGTATTATTTACACGTAGAATCACTAAAGCTAAATATTACTGATGTTACATGACCTATCTAAAGTAAACGGGGTAGAATAATGTTACATAAATGTATCTCTATATAAGTAAATAAGAAAAATCGAACCCTACCCCAACTGGCGAGAATTTACACTGATGTCGACCTTTCCTTCTATACAAGATGACCAACAGGAATAAATCCCGCATGTATACTACGCACGTATATAAAAACATATCCCCATTCATCTCAGAGACGGCTGAACTAGATCGGTAACAAGAGTGAGTTTGAGGTGGTTGAATACGAACTGGCTTCGGGCAATAGACCGTTTGCTTTTTCGCCGACGCAAACTCGACTGACCGAAACAGACCAGTTCGATGTAAAGGGAGCGACTAGTCAGCCTTCCACGTACTCCACTATATCTTTTCTTTCTGCCGTTCAACTCTACGTCCGCCTGACGTATATATGTTGAAGCGTCATATTGCAGGATGCCTGGTGTATAATATTTTATGGTGTGCTTGCTGTACCCACAGTTTGTGTTTACCAAATAAAAACATGTAACAATTCTTTGTCTATCTGCTCGAACATAAATTCTTGAAGATTCTCCGCCTATGTATAAATATTGGTGTCTATTCGTTGATAAAAAAGTAATAAATTGAATATATATTTACATATACATAAACTTCAGCCATTCTTTAAAAAACAAACACATTCTTACATATATATATATATATATATATATATATATATATATATATATATATATATACATGTCAAACAATAATAACCACTCATAAGTCTTACAAAATTAATACAAAAAAGTAATTGAAAAGAACATGATTTGTCATGTTGTTTATGATAAAGAAGTAAAAAATTGATCTTTGTATGCCCTGTTTATATAAAAAGAAACTAATTTTCACATCTGAATTTTCCTCCTCCATAAATCATAATTTTTTTTCTCACAAAAAATATTTAATATTTGATTATTGATCAATATTAATTAAGCGTATTTCAATGGAATTTTTATCATTTTCAGAGCATTACGGTAAGCTGCGATAAGAATTAGAGATATAAAAGATTCAATTTTTTTAAATTAGATATTTCTATATTTGAACACTTTAACGATAATGGTAATAGCACCGAAATGCCCTAAAATATCAATCAGAAAAGATCAATAATTAATTAATAAATATTTTCCATAAAAATGTAGTTTGGATTGAGTGAAAAAATCACCTGTGATACTAAACATCTGACTTTTTTGTTTTAAATAACCGGAACTGCAGATATCCTGCTAGCGAATAATAAAAATATTTTGTGCGGTGTCATGCGTCATGGCTAATAACAAGCATTGATTTACACACACATTCATATATATATATATATATAATTTTTTTTAAATACAAATGGAATCACTTGTGAATTTAAATTTGATATACTGGATTGTTTTTTTAAGGAAATCGTAAATTTCATATATTAGGTTGGTGCAAAAATAATTGCGTTGTTTATATATCGAGTATAAAGACGCATATATCAGTTAAAGATTATATTTATGAATCAAAATAAAGATAATTAAACTGCAAACATTTCTTGTAACGAGAAATAAGTTGGTTTATTCCTACAAGGTAGAATTCTGGAGTCCTGGAATTAACAAATTCATTGAACGCGCTTTAAGCTGATGCTTAATCTTTGAAAATCTTCTCTCGCAAGAAATTACTCAAATGTTTAAAAAAATGATAATCTTTTGGAGACAGGTCCGAATAATAATTTGGATGAGGAAAGGTTTCATGAGCCAGTTCATTTCATTTTTTTAAAGTCATTTGTGAGACGTGTGGTCGGACGTAGTCATGAAGAAGAATTGATCCCCTTCGATTGAATAATGCAAGCCGTAAACGTTGAAACTTCTCATGAATTTTTTCAATTTTACATCAATATTTTTTCTTCTGTTATTGTTTCATTAAGATTTAATGAGTTGTAGTGAAGGATGCCATTTGTCGACCATCAAACAATGAACATATTTTTTTCATAAAGCTTTAGTTTAGGAAACTGTTTTGGTGCTTCTCCTCAGTCTATCCACTGTGATTAATGTTTCCGATTGTCGTAAAGAATTCACTTTTCATCACATGTGACAGTCCGATCAAGAAAGGGATCATTTTTATTATGCAAAAGAAACGCAAAGTAGACTCCATATCCCCGAATCGCTTTCTGTTCGTTTAGTTCATACAGCAACCATTTATTCAGCTTTTTTGGTTTTCCAATTGGGTTCAAATGTCGAACAACTGTTCAATGTTCAATATGGAGTTCTTCTGCCACCTCTCGAATTGTTAAGTGGGTCCGCTTCAATAATGGTTTTTAAATAATTATTGTCTACAGTTGAAAGACGTCCACGACCCTCCTCATCATCAATGCTTTCGTTTCCATTACAAAATTTTTGGAACCAATGTTTAGCTATACGTTCATTAATTGATTCTTCGCCAAAAACAAATTTGATATTTCGAGCAGTTTCTGTTGATTTAATCACAAATTTGATTTCTGTTGATAATTACAATTTAATTAAAAATTGATTTATTTTTTATCATTCAAATTTAATTATTTACTTTTATACGGTTTTGAAAAAAAAATTGTAAAATTAATAATATGCTTTAAAAAACTATTATAAAATTATATATCACTTAAGAATATGCTTGATTTTTATTTAATGATTCTATTATAATGTTATTAAAAATACAACTATTGAAAATAGCAATTAAAAACAAAAATCAATATTTTCGAATGCAGTAACATTTTTGTTTTATTTTTTTAAAATATCGGTGTATTACGGAATGGACTTTGAATAAATAATGCGGGTTTTGTCAACGTACAGTTTAATAACAACAAATAGCGGGTATTTATTGACTCATTTGAGCTAATAAATTTTTATTTATTTTTAACTTTTATTACGAACAATTTGTAATTCTTACTAACTGACAAGCTAGCTTTAAATTTATCTATCTAAAATAATCTACCTGCATATACATTTTATATAATCCCATGCATGTTTTCATTTATAACTCTATATCAAAAGGATTTTCTATGTACGTAAACAAAAATGACAGATGATTCAAATTGGTGAACTAATTAACTACAAACGGATAAAAAATAGTATACTGCGACAAATTGTTTTCCATTAAACCTTTGATAAATGTTGCAGATATTCAATACAAATCGATACAGCAGCATCTGTAATCATCATATAGCAATTATGTGATGAATTCAATATTGATATATGATAAATACACACTAAATGTCGTTTTGGCGGCGACAAACATCAAACAAAATAATAAAATTAACACCGCTGCTTCCCGAATCCATTATTTAAAATTGTGATGTACTTTTTAGCATGGATGATTAGTTATCGCGTGCGTATATAAATTTGTATACGAATTTGTGTAACATAGCTGAAAGTCAACAAGAAATTTAATTTAAAATTTGTTCTTTCTGATACTCTTTTGTATTCTATTTAAAGCAGGATGTTTATCTTATATATTATATTTTGTATCAAAAAGATGAGTGACGGAACTAAATTTATTAGAGAATAAAGCAATTGTATATCAGTCAAAACGGTATTGTATATTTTTTGTATTATATTCATAAAAGTTCTCTTTCATTTTCTCTCTCTTACTTTCTCTCTTTCTCTTTATATATATATATATACTAAAGATAGAAAGAGAGAGACAGAGAAAAGAATTATTAGTTAGATACTAGTTTAAAAAAAATTTTTTCTTAATTTCTCAATCGAACTTGCTAAATGATAAATAATCTATAACGTTTATTGACTTAAAATGCTGACCTATCATTTAGTTTAATTTGCAAATTTTAGTTTCTCTTTAAACATTCCAAAAGTGAACATAACATTGGGTACCCATATTTTTAATTTAGTATATTAAATTTATAATCTGTCGTTGTAGAAAAAAAATCATTAATGGAAATAATATATTATCCTTTTTATCCTTATTTGTTTCTTTTTTATTTATTTAAAATGAATTAATTGATAATTTTAAAACAGTATACTTATAAAATTATTAGTGTAGTTGAAATACCTTTATAATATTATAGAACTCGACAAGATGTCATAAGTTTCGATTCATCTATTTGAAAAATGTTATTAATTTATGTTTTTGTTAAAAGATAAACGTTTTAATAAACTTAAAAATATATGAAATTAAATTCAACAAAATAAAAGTTTGTTCAATATTTTTTTGATTTTTTTATATGAGAATTAGAAAGGGTTGTATTAAAAATATAAAAAATAACCTTGTGGAATAACAATATACAAACTTATTATACTTCGGTCTAAATATAAATCATAAAAGTAAAATAGAAATATATATCTCTAGAATTAATAATAATGTAAGAGACACAGGCGGAATTCTCGCGGATTTAAAATTTATTACTACAATAATATAAAATAAAGCTTTATGTTAAAGTTCCATTTTTTCGAACAACTTTTATAATACAGAAAGTACCCGCAATGATAAATTTATAACTCCGCTACTAAATCTTGTCCTGCAGGGTTATTAATTAATAAAATGTAATATTATGCTTGGCATTACAACTTGCAGTCGGAAAATTTCAACGGAACGTTGTTATGCGAAAGTTGTGAGAAAAGTTTTAATTTAATTTAATTAAATTTGTCATATCAACGAGATAAAATGTCGTAATTATAGAAAGCTGAACAAATGCCTTAATAAGAAATTAGTTCATGCTTGTACAATGTAAATCATGTAGGTGGAATACTTTCGCTTTCTCAACGAAACGCACACAATTCAATCGCCTTAGTTTTGTTCTTAGTTGCTGTATTCATTAATGAAAATAAGCTTCACGCCCATCTACAATTACAACGGATAACAATGAATAGCTTGTAACTACAAAAGTCGTCGATTATTTACAGTACGTAACCAATAATTAAACCGATTAAAGAGATCAATTATCGTCGTTTAATATACTTCATGAAACTCCTATGAAAAATAAGTACCTATTCTTAACAGCAATCTTTTAGCAGTGCAGTGTATAATATTACAGTTAAATTTATTTCCACAAATGAATTATTCCTTCCTTCATAAAATAAATAAATGTATAAACAAAAATGTTTAATAATTGATTATTGATTCAGCTTATTTGCATTTCCATGATGATGATATCATCCTCAGAGTTCTATAATAAAGGAAAATCTGATGACAATACTATTTCTATTGAAATGAATATAAATAACAATAAAAAATGATTAATAATTGAATATTTTTTATCGAAAACATTTTATGATTTGTAAGCAGTGAAAAAACATTTTTGTTTAATTTATAAAGTTATCTTAATTCATATATAAAGACTGAAATGTGATAAATATCATTATAAAAGAATATTTTGTATCCGGAAAACTGAGAAAAAAACAATCAAAATTCTAACAATTATCCTTACATGAATTCTTTATAAATTAATAAAGCATGAAAAGATAATTAAAAACAAAATTAATAATAAAAATACTCTATTGTTAAAAGAATGGCCCAATATAATAGATCAACGTGTAAATATTCCAAAAAAGTTGTTCCTGAATTTGATTTCCTAACCGTGCACATTTTGAAAATGATGAATCAAAATGTATTTGTTAATGAATTTTTACACCCTCACAAACTATACTAAAATGTTCTGATTAAAAATGTTCAACAATTGATTATTAATTTTGATTATTGATTACATGCACTTTGATGGCAATACCGTCATCCTTAAAGCGTTGTTTAATTGTACTGAATGGGAAGGTATTTTTTTACAATTCGATTTTTTGCTTCTGTGGTTGAACTCAATTTCACAAATGAATTTTCACTACCACACAAACCACAGAATTTCTGTGATTAAAAATGTACAAAATGACTATTCGATCATGGCAATTAAACAGTTCAATAATTGATAACTGATCATTTTTTTATTGCTTATATGAACATATATAGCAATGCTTATTATCCGAAAATTGCTGCGGTACAAAATAATTTTAACAATCAAATGATCCATTATAAAAAAAATTATTTCGAATTAGAATATTTATCAATAGCAATAATAATATTAGGTTGGTAGAAAAATAATTATAGTTTATGACTTCCAAATTCATATACATTTTTCTATTTTTTGATTTTCCTAGCTGTTTTAAGTGATCTAGAACTGTTGGATGACTAACGCTTAACTTTTGTGCAAGTTCTCGAATTGTTGTGTGTGGTTCTAGTTCAACTAACTCCTTCAGTTGGTCGTTATGAGCTGAAGAAGAACGTCCGAGACTTACTTCATCTTGAAGACTCTCGTCTCCAGCATGAAATTTTTAAAACCACACTTATATCGAACGTTCCTTAACAGTACCCAAACCAAAATCATTGTTTAGTTTACGAGCAGTTTCTGTTGCTTTACAATCTGTTTAGAACTCATAAAAATGCTCTTATTTTTTTTTTCCATCTTTAATTCAATAGCCCAATTTAAATCAAAACTATTAATAAAACCAAAGTCGATGTTACCAAAATACACACCGAAAAATGTATTTTAAAATGATAACTACATAAACACGATAAAATGACACTTTCATTGAAAAAATTAATGTCAGAATTCAGAAAAGAAAACTGCAATTATTTTCTTACCAACATAATAGTAATAAATATAAAAATAAAAGTTTCAATAAAATTGACAAAACAAAGAATTTCTTCACCCCATACACAAGTGTAAAAGTAATGTATAGTCTTAACTAAATTTGTTTTTATTTTATATCTCAAGTACCATACATCTTCGATTACAAAATAGAAATAAATGTATTATAAATATAAGATGTTTGAATGTATGTGCAAAATTTTAAATACTAACTAGATAATTTTTTTAGTAATTGGAAGTACTCTCTCTCTCTATTTATATATATATATATATATATATATATACATATATATATATATATATATATATATGTATATACATATATATATATATATACACACATATATTTATATATATATATGGGTGTGTGTGTGTGTATATATATATATATATATATATATATATATATATATATATATATGTATATATATATATATATATGTATATATGAGTGTATAAATCATACCAGCTAACTGCGAGTTAAAATTCTTTTAACTGATGTAGTTTTAAAAACAGCCATTAATCTAAGTAACTACGAGTATAAAAAATTGATATCATAAATATTCAAGAATTGTAACTAATAACATATAAAACAAGATTTAAACCGTAATATAAAATCGGAAAGTTTATAACAATGACGATTTTATCGACCAAATAATGCGAAAAAGCACAACTGTCCGGTAAGAAAAATGCCCTAGTTTCGGTTTCTATTTTAGTTGTACTTTTTTTCATATTCAATTAAGTTTTGAAATGAATAATGTTGTACGTGACTCCTATAAAAGTAACAAAATTCAATAAAATATACTGACATAAAATTTGTTCATATTTTTCATGAAAATTTATCAGATATTTGATTTATTTTTTAATAAACATTTGATATTTTAGTTAAATATATATATATCTGACTGTCAATTATTTGATACTTCAATTTATTATACAGTTTGTTATAAACGCAGAAGAATTATATAAAAAATTATTTTTATATATGTATAAATATACATGAAATTTTAGTTCTTGAAATTTTTTATATTATAAATAAAAGTATATGAAAAATATAAATTAATTGACATAATCAATGAGTTTAAAAGTCTAAACAAATAAAATTTTAATGAGATATAAATCATTTTTTTTAATAATTATTAGTTAGTAATTTAGTCTTTATTTAGCGAGCAAAAAATAAGTTTAAAAGAAAATAATGTCTTTTAATTACTTGAAAAGCATTCAGTATAGAAGAAACATAAATAAAAAAATTCAATTATTATTTTTATGAAAAATGTAATCATGTAATAAAATTAAGTTAGAAATTTGAAAAAATCGATGAATAAATATATTTTTAAGAAAGATTAATAAGCATTTTTGATCAGAATATGTTTCCATATTTTGTGGTATTGGGGAAAAATTCATTTGTGAAAGTGAATGTGTAGTCACTATGCCAAAACTGTATTGTAAACGTTTATTTAATTATTTATTATTTAATTAGAAATAATAAATTGTAATTGATTTATTTTTTGTATGCACATGTTGTTAATGATTATTCTCTGTGAACCCCAAAGGATACCGTTGTAAATTTTGTCCCTTACAGTTGAAATTTAAATTGAATTTAAAATCTATTTGATGAAAGGCTGAACCGATCGTAGAAGATACGAACTTTTAAGTGGCTTATAATTTCATACAAAATAACCATAAATTATTAAAATAAAATTTTAAACATGCACCAAATAGAATTTTAAATATTATCTTTCAGTCAAATTATATTTCAAAAAGAACAATTTCATAGTTAATTTATCATAAAATGGATACAGACGCAAGAAAAAAATTAATATATATATATATATATATATATATATATATATATATATATATATATATGTATATAAATGTTAGTTTATAATTCTCGTATAATTAGTATTTAAATTATAAATAATTTACATTAAATTGATATAATTCAACTTGACAGTTTATCACTATTGAAATTATTTTTGATCAAAATATAATTATAAAAGATCGTTGTTTTATTTTAATTCCTTTGAAAGCATACTTCCATATATTAATTAATTTAATTTTAACCATATATCACGTGAAATATTTCTCATTAGAAACAATTCTTTTTCATTTAACCAGTCACTAACACTCCTCTACCTCCTACAGAGAACTATAATATTCTGTCACTTTATATTTTCAGTTAAATATGTTACATATATTTTATTCAAGTGCTGTTAATTTATTGTTAATTAGATTCGTTTTTATTTTTCAGTCATGAAAAAACCTATGTTAAATTAACACTAAAAATAATATAAGAATTCTAGTTTTATAATTGAATAATTGTATTTTTTATAATAATTACGGAAGTTCGTCCTCTGCTTGCTGCGCTCACCAATCTCCGAGATTGCTGCGCTCGCTCACTTGTTTTATACAAAATCTCTACATTTTTTTTATTTTTTGTGGATAATTTTTATTTTATATATATATATAGAGAGAGAGAGAGACAGAGATTAATATGTCAGTGACTATATATTATTGTATAATCATTCTCGCTATTGAATTTTACTGAGTGTGCATCTTACGCAGATATATTGAAACGTAGTTGTTTTATGGCTGCATATTTTATTGTATTTATTATGGTATCAATAATATAATTGTTTGTGAAAATTTTGTGTAATATTGGGTGTCGTTAATAATAATTAAATACAAAATCTCTATATATTTTTTTTATTTCTGTGGATAATTTTGTTTTTCTATATATAATAGGGGGGTTCGCCCCCTGATAGCTGTGCTCACTAATCTCTGGGCTCACAGGCCTCACTTGCATGTTAATTATAAGCATGCACATGTAACCGAATGAAACAAGAAACATTTATGAGTATCATCAAATCTCATCTCAAATGTATAAATCGACGTCATGGATTTATATATATATATATATATATATAAATATTAGTATTCTTACTATGTAAACATTTTGGCAGATAGATTTTTTTTTGAAATGTGATGTTTTATAAAGTTTTTTGTGAATAATTTTGATTCTATCTATCTATCTATCTATATATATATATATAGAGAGAGAGAGAGAGAAAGAGAGAGAGAGAAGGAGGGAGAAGTATTAATAATATAAATTTATATTCATTGACGAGTAATTTCATAGATTGTTATTGAAGTGATCGTTTAAAAACTAAAGTGTACCAAAATAAAAATATTTTCGAAATATTAATAAAAATAATAGCGTCAGAATGTAATATCTTATGTCAGCAAATCTTCATTTCATGATTAAGAGCTGAAATGTTCGAATGCTTGCATTCACTTGTCCAGTAAAGTTAACACGACTCGTGGCGTGCAACTGACAGTACCCGGGATTAAATATCGATTTTGAATCATCATCATAAATGAGTTTATAACATGCCTTGTTCATTGCCGTACTGCAACTGATACGGCAATTCCTATGTTCAGTGTGAACGTATACAGTTTTTTTGATATTTTATTTCTTAAAAAGCACATGTATTCGCTTGAAAAATCTTTTGCTTTTAAGAAAAGGAAAAGTATTATGTATATATTTTTTCATCTCTCTCATATATATATATATATATATATGGAGAGAGAGAGAGAGAATTCTTTTTAACGCATTTAATATTAATACTTAACCATTTTACAATTAAACAATTTTTTTTCTTAAAACAGAAAATAATTCATATAAACTGTAAATGAAATTTTTGTATTTTTTTTTAAATTCTTATATAACATTAAATTTTGTTACAGAATACAAATAATAATAATAATTAAAATTTCTTCATTATGGTGTTGACTGATAAATGATTTTGACAAATTTTTAAGTTAAATCAATAAATTGAATAAACAAATTGAACATTGAAAAGGTATCATTCGAGCACAAATTATAATTTAGTTTTCTATTTTTAAATTTGGAAAGTAAATAAGTTACATATGATTTTGGCATATACTTAATCTCTCTTGTAAACTATTCCTTATATATGTTAAAATAATTTTCATAGTTTTGTATCAGACAGTCGATTTCCATATAATAAAAAGATGTCTCTTGCAGACGGAAACATTGATTTACTTGAGCTTAGATGTTTGCATTATTTTTAAAGAGAAATCTTTGAAACGACGTAAATACTAGGCAGGTTCTTCAATTTAAGAAAAAAATACAAATATAGATCTAGCATTGGGGCTAAATTCATTTCGATAGATAAATTTTTAATTCTCTATTATTCTGTATTAAAAAATGTTGTGTTTAAAAATTGAAACTTGTGTATATATATATATATATATATATATATATAATTATATATATATATATATATATATATATATAATTATATACATGTATATATATATATATATATATAATTTTTGCTTATGAAAATTTCGGCGGTGATGTTTAAGAGTATTCTTAAAGTATTATTCTAAATTCCACCATGCTCACATCTATAAGGATAGATGTGAGCATGGTGGAATCGCCGTCTAAATGTTCATAATCACTAATTACAAATGATCAATAATCAATTAATAAACATTCATCAGAAAAAATATAGTTTGTGAGGGGAATGAGAAAATTATTTTGGAAAACAGATACTAAATTAAAACTGTAGCAAAATGTCTCTATGCCATAGATTTTATTTTATTCTCAAAGCATTTCGACGCTTCTTCTGAACATCGCAAGACTATATGCTAAAAATCAAGTTATTCGATACAAAAAGTGTGCGAGTGAACATTTAATATTTAATTGAGATGTTTCTCCTGGAATGAATTGCATTCCTAAATATATAATGTTGGTAGGAGAATCATTGCGGTTTTTTTTGTGAATTCTAACTGTAATTTTTTTCAATGAAAGTGACATTTCATCGTGTTCATGTTAATATCATTTTAAAGTACTTTTCTCAGTCTATATTTTGGTAACGTCGACTTTGGTTTTATTATTAATTTTGCTTCTAATTGGGATATTGAATTAAAGATGAAAAAGAACCAAATAAGAGCAATTTTTTCAAGAGTTCAAAACGGGTGGTAAAGCAACAGAAATTTCTCCTAAATTAAAGGATGCTGTTAAGGAATGAACTGTACAATGATGGTTCTAAAAATTTCGTACTGGGGACGAGAGCCTTGAAGACGAAAAAAGTCGTGAGCGTCCTTTTTCACTTCATAACGACCAACAAGATATTCATTGAATCAGAACCTCGCACAACAATTCGAGTGCTTACACAAAAGTTAGGCAATAGTTATCTAACAGTTCTGGACCACTTAAAACTATTAGAAAGATCAAAAAAGTGAAAAATGTATATGAATTTGAAGGTCATACATCGCAACTATGTTTCTACCAACCTTATATTTCTAAATTAATTACATATTTAATTCATTTCTTTTTCACAATATAAATTTTGTAGGAGTAATAAATTATTTGTCGGTCCTTTTGAAAATCTATGTAAACGATTTGTTGTCCTAAGAAAGCATTCATATATTTATAGGTTTTATTATTATTGTCTATCAATGACAATTGTCTAAGTAGTTATTTACTATTAAGTTTTCAGAATGTGAAATTCTCATAAAAATGTTTCATAGTGTACTATGTGAAAATTTAAAATGTTTAAGTTACATAAAAGAGACACATCTATCTGCCGTAACGCTTTATTAATTTATTAACACTTTAATCAAGCACAAATTCAAAATAATAAAAATTTCTAAATGAAAGTTAAACTATAATTACGTTTGCAGGTGTTGTTTTTCAAATAAAAAAGCTGGTACCAAAAAATGTCAAAATATTGATTTACCTCTGTAAGAAGTACTCTAATAAAATTGGTCACTGGATCAAAAACTACACAAAAAAGGTTCATGACGTCGCAATACACAGACTTATATGATTTTCATATTTCAGTTCTTGTCTCTGATTGGTTGTTATGCATATACAGAATATTTCTGTTACAAAAATCAACATGGTGAACGAAGTGAAGTGAAATCAAGAATCATATGTCGTGTGTTTTAATAATAAATTTTTTGATTGAAGTTGAAAGATTACAATATGTAAGAATTATTTACATTATAATGTATTATTTTTAAGATATTTAATACGGTTGTGTGTTTTAAATATATATATATTGTTGATGATATTTCAAATATATAATTAAAACAATAATTACCTTACAAGAATTTTTTTTAACAATACTTTATTAAATATAAAATTTAATTTAAAGAATAAATATACGTTAAAAATAATTAATCAAGTTTTAATTAAGTCTTTTAACAGAAAAAAATGTAATTTGGCGTACAAATAGATCTATTGTAGTAAAATATTCAAAAAAATAATGAACTTCCTTATAATTTAATAACTAGCCGAATGATTAAAAGAATAACTTAAATATTTGCATATTAATAATATAATTAAAAAATTAACATAATGAAATATGTGCAACTTGAGCATTTATAATAAATATTTACATTGGTTGATCATTTTTCATATTGTATTATATAGTGACTTATAAACTGACATATCCAACGAAACACTAACTCGTTATGCAAATGAAGTGCGAAATGCAATAATAAATTCAAAAATATCACGCTGCATTCATATTTACCATAAAATTAGCATTTTTTTAATCTGAACTTTGCAAGCATATTACACTACATCGAATTATGTTGAATTTGACAACAAAAACGTAATTATTTCATAATTTAATATTAGAGTCGTGCGTAATTATCTTGTATCGTGTTTCTCCTGTGTTGCACTAATGAACATTTTTCATTAATTATCAATTAATCAATGTTGCATTATATGTTTCGTGGACTGCATTTGAATTTTTCAAAAAGCTTTCGAAGAAAATTTATATCAGATTTTAATTTACTTGATTGTTAACAAAGAAAAGTTGTTTTTTAATTAATTTTAATTGGATGCATTATTTTGAAAATATTTTTTCGTTTGAATTTTCAACCTCTTCACTTAAAAATGTCATTATAAATTTAATTAATGGATTTTTATAAAAAAATATATTCAGAAAGTCACTAACATCATAATTTCAAGTAGTTCTTTGCAAGTTATTTTTAGTTTTGTTAATTTGAAATGACCAAAATCTGACCCTTACTGCATAAGCTTTATATATAATACATATAAATTAACATGTTGATGAATGTATTGGACATAAAGTTTCGTACAAAAATATCCAAATTCTAAATTTACAAATTTCAGCATTTCATTAAAATAATAACTTTTATAACTGTGGTTTTAGTTTCGCGAATGAATTTATCTTGGATTACATCATATATTTTTAACAAAAATGTTTAATAATTAACAATTGAACACTTTTATTTTTGGGCATGCTCATTTCGATAGCGATAACATCATCTAAGGAACCAGGCTATAGAAAAATCTGATATTTAAAATGGAATGTTTTTGATAGAACACTCTTTCTTATACCTAATCCATTAAAGTGTTTTCAACAGCTTACTCTTTCTTTCCTTTTGTTTCTTTTTCATATTACTATTTTTTTTAGAAATATTTTTAGAAGCACTTTTTATATCTCTCTCGCAAAGTCTAGTTATAGTACATAAGGTAGTTTAAAAACCTAAATCGTTCAAACATAAAACTAAAAGAAAGCATGCGTTAGAAAAAGAGGAGATACATTTTGTAGAAATCTCTATATTTTTGTTAAATAATATAAATAAATATATTTATTATCAGGTGTGAATAGATATTAAGAAATATTTTATCTTATTTTTATTAAAAAAGACATATAATAAATAAAAATTATAAACATAAAATAACATAGAAGTTGAAGTTCATATAAAATATTTCTTCACATAACCCATTCGTTAATTTAATTTAATATACTACTATCAAATATTTCTAAATAAAAGCATTAATTTAAATTATGTATGAAAATCAGTACACAATTTAATATGAATTTTCATTAAAATTTCTACCACACAACAATACAAACATTTCTCTACGTCATTTACATAATATTTTCAAAATGTGACTTTCGGATAAACGAAATTTCAGAAATGAAGTTTGTATATATTATTGAAATATATTTAATTATAAATACATTTTAACTTATTTTGTAACATACATTTAATATAATAAATATTTATTAAAATATATATCAACAAATAAGGCCCAGTTTCAACCAGTTAACAATGTTAAATTATTGAAATAAAATTAAATCCATAGTATACATTATTTTTTAATTAACAATCATAACATTTATTAAATTATAATAATTTAATAAATAATGTTCAATCGATTATATTCATTGAGGATTATAAATATTTTTGAAATTAATAATGATTTAATATGTAATTATTCTTTTTGAAGTTTTTTGTTTATTTTTAAATTTTTTTTACGATATTTTACCTAAAATATATTTATATATTATCTCTAAATGGTATTGATTTAAGTTATATTAATTTTTTTTATAGTTTATATAGAATTAAATTATTTTCTTTTTAATTCGTTAAGAATTTTAACTATTTTAACAGTAAAATTAATCCTTTTATAATTCTTGTTAAATTGCCCTGGATAATAACAAATGAATTTAAGTACCGTATATCAAAAATACTCATTAAAATAATCGTATCATAAATATTTTATTAAAATAAAATTTATGTCGCATGTATAGGTAAAACTTTTTTTATTTACTAAGATCAAACTATTTAGCCTAAGAAAAGAATCTAATCTTATATAATGTTAATGTTATATTAAACCAAACCGGTATTCATTTTTTATGTGAATCCATTATTTTTCACATCTGTTCTTGTCATAAAATTATATACCGAAAATAGCATCGACTCTAATTTTAAAACTCTATATTGGAAAAAATACCAAATACGATACTTTTATGAAAATTAAAATGCTATTTGTAGACATAAATATTTGAATTCAAACATAATTTTCAATTTTATTTCTTTCGCAAACATAATTTCACTAGTACAAACATAATATATTTTCTAACACAAATATTATATGTTATCTAATATGTACGTATATATCAATATGTCTTTCATTTACATTTACTTTAAGGAGATTGATCGATTTTGTAATGTTTTCATCGTTAAACTACTATTTGCATAATAAACGTTTTTATAGGGTAATAGTTTCTATTTTAGTGGTTAAAACTTTCAATTACTATCTGTTCGTATCCCTCAAGGATTATATTAGATGTATATTTGAGGTGAAGTATTATCTCACTAGCAATATTTGAATTGAAAGAGACGTGTAAATACTAACTTTTTGCTGTAATCTATGTGATCAAAACTTTATGAATTTAAATGAATAGATAAGAAGTGACATTATATATATATATATATATATATATATATATATATATATATACCCGTCTCTCAATTTACGCGGAGTATCCGTTCCACGTGGATTCGTTTTACGCGAATGAAAATCGCGTAAATTGAGTCTGTCGTACAATAGAAAAAATATTGAAAATAAAAGCTAGTACAGTTGTAGAAACACATATTTATTTCACATTAATTAAAAAAAATAATGACTTTCTATATATATATATATATCATCTATATATATATATATATATATATATATCATCTATATATATATATATATATCATCTATATATATATATATATCACCTATATATAATATATATATATATATATATATATATATATATGTGATATATATATATGTATATATATATATATATATATGTGATATATATATGTGTATATATATATATATATATATATCTATATATATATATATATATATATATCACCTATATATATATATATATAGGTGATTCAGTTTAGGCTTTCACATGGAAGTATTAAAAGAAGGCGCATGAACTAAGAAAAGTTATATTATTTTTAATTTAGTATTTTAGTTTAATTCAATACTAAAGTACAATTGAACTAAAATAATAAATGGAGGATAACATGCTTTTTTAAATTTTTCGTGTGGAAGTCTAAGTTGAATCACGCTGTATATATATATATATATATATATATATATATATATATATATATATATATGTATATATGGATTCAGAAATTAATTTAAAAATAAAACACAAGGTTAATGTTTCGGGTTCGTTCCAGAAAAAGTGAACTTTGTAAGTAAACACAGTTATGTTAAACATAAATTCTCATAAGTGCAATACTATAAGTCGCAAACTTCAGAAACTTTTCTAACTTATCAAAATATGTAGAACAAAAGCATTATATAAAATTTAAACAGTCACCAGTCATAGTTCTGCAATAAATTTTACTTTACTATTTGTATATTAAATTAATAAAAACTAATATTTTATTATTACAATTAATTGATTTCATTACTTTAAATAAGATTGTTATATAGTTTTCTGTATATAATCAAAATATTAATTTGTCACTTAAGAAGTCTATACCTGAGGTCTTTAATATTGATAGTGTACAATTATATTATAAGCAGGATTATTTATATATGTTGATTAAATAGAGTTTTATTATATATGTCAAGAAGAATAATTTTCTGTTCTACAAATATACACAGAAAGAAACAATATAAATCAATAACGCCAATTATGTACATACATACATACATACATATATATATATATGTATGTATGTATGTATGTATGTATGTATTTGTAAATAAATGTACATAAATTGTAACAAATATGAAAATGTAATAACAAGCTTTTCTTATTTTAAATGACAAAAGAATCGGATTTCCATTTCTGTCCAGACACTGCTGCAACGTTTACTTAATAGATTAAAAGAGATCATTTTTTATCATAAAAAAGGAAGAAGATGGCGTCTAATTTGCATACGCCTGACGCAGGTCGCCATGATTAGATTTTAACAGGACGATATTTTAATCTTTTGTTTATAGTCGTGACCCGCTGTTCTGTCGAGCAACACTCTTACTCAGACCCGAGTCTGTATACAACAAAGAAAACTGTACTGTATTTATCAACATAAGATACATTATGATCAAAGTACTTCGTTTTCTGTTCAATGTTGTTGTTTCTTGTTTCCAATGTTTATGTTTTTATATCAGGCGGTACGGACGTAGAAAAATTGTATACGTTTTTAATTCAAATGCTTAGTTTATCGAAGACATATTTTAGTCGTCTGTAAATATATAAATAATGAATGTTGAAGTTCAAACGATTACTTCATAAATATTTTCGTCGTTTTTTTTAATAAAAATGTCATTGTGGGAATTGTTTTCGAGTGGTATTTACGGTAAACGTTGATCGTATTGAAATATATGTAGATTTTATTAACTTATAATTTTTTTATATTTGAAATTCATAAATGATTAAACTCGACAAAACATGGAAATAATTTAGGTTTCAATAAGAATTGATTATTGGATGTTGACATTTAAAAATAATTGTTTATAATTTGTATCTTCTAAAAATATATCTTAGCATCATAAAAGAATTGATAACTTAGAATACATTGCATTTATAAATTTAATCTTATTTCGTTTTTAAATAAAAGTGACAAAATATTAAAACATGTAATATCATTTTTTGCACTATTAGTTTAACTTCAATATAGTGAACGTCTATCTCTTATTTAATTTTTTAGGCACATTATTAAAGAATATTTAAATTTTAACTCACGTTCAAAATGTCTATTGTTTAATAAATAAAATATTAAAAGCATCAAAAGATATTTATATACAAAATCAAATTTCCAATTTTAAACTATTCTTCGTATTTATCAAATATACTTTGTCTTATAATATAGTAGGTAAATGACATTGATATATTTTCATAAAATAAGCAATTTTGTTAATAAATTACAGATGATAATATAATGTCAGTTATAATAATTTACAAACTCTTATATATATATATATATATATATATAAGTTGTTCAAAAATCTAAATAATTGAACAATAATATTTAATGTAATAAAAACAAAAAATACATACTATAATAATTTATGTTTATAATTTAAAAAATATTTCGTTTGTAACATATGTCTGAATTATATTCCAGTGGATTTTTAAAGTTTGGATGAACATATTTTATGTTATTGCTATAATTTACTTTTTTAATTTTTCATACAAAATCTAGTACATCATAAGTCAGTAACGTAATTAGGTTCTTTAATCAACCCTTATAGTTAGAATTCTCAAAACATAGAATCTAAATAAATAATACTTTAAAATGTTCAAAACTTCTTTTCTGCTAAGCTATCTTGTTCAGTTAAAATACTCTTAATATTTGCAAAAATCATTGAGATTGATTATAAAATTTCCATTCACAACCTTTCCAGGTTACCCAGTCTTGTTGCCATTCTATTCAACAGCAAAAAGAAATATTTAATTCGAAAGAAAAAAATTCTCGTTAATATTATCAAATTCTGATTCATTCAATATATATTTCATAATTTTTAAAATAAATTTCTTGTATATTTAAATTGAAAACTCTCTCAGAATTAAGTTCTGGTGCTCTGCTGTGTTCATTTTTTGTATCTTATCTCTCTAAGGATGACATAATCGGAATTGAAAATTCTTTAACAAATAAGTAACTATCATATTTGAATGAATTATAGAACATTTTTAATTAGATTTTTTTTGTGATTTGTTGTATCAAAGAAGCATTCCCTTATTTAACTTTTCTATTAATATTATTGATAAATAATTGGAAATTATTCTAATAGATATTTATAATCATACAATAAATTAATGTCTTACAAAAGTTTATGAAATAGAAAACGTATAAGAAAAGTGTTAATCTCAAAGTCAAAGAACATTAATATTAACTTTTTTCAATTCGACTCTGGATTTAGTTTTTTAAATTCTTAAAACTTTACAACAACAACGATTATTTTTTCAGTAACAAAGTTGTTCACACTGTGTGCACACTCGTTTACCCTTATGGGATGGGATAATTTCTACTAAAGTTTATTCCTCTAAAAGAAATAAAATTTGTTAACAAAATATTACAAAATTGTTTTTAAATGTTATATTTTTTTGACAATCCGTAAAATAAACTCTTTAAAGTAATTTTAGTAGAATCAATATTTAATACACGTATAATACATTATAAACATATATATATATATATATATATATATATATATATATATATATATAAGGTTGGTAGGAAAGTAATTACAGTTTTTGTTTTCTGAATAATAAATTAATTTTTTTAATGAAGGTGTCATTTAATTCTATTTTTTTAATATCATTTTAAAGTGAATTTTTTAGTCTGTATTTTGGTAATATTGACTTTGGTTTTATTATTAATTTTGCTTCAAATTGAGTTATTGAATTAAAGATGGAAAAGAAGCAAATAAGAGCATATTTTTGTATGAATTCAAAACAGGCAGGAAAGCAGCAGAACTTGCTCTTAAACTAAATGATACTTTTAGTGTGGGTACTGTTAAGGAACGTACGGTTTTAAAAATGAAAGGAACGTACGGTTTCAAACGGGCAGTTTCAAAAATTTCGTGCCGAGGACGAGAGCCTTGAAGATGAAGATTGCTGGCATACTTTTTCAATTCATAACAACCAACTGAAGACGACGGTGTTTTGAGGGGTTAATTGGCAAAAATGTATTTATTCTAATGGTATTTATTTCGATTAATAAAGTTAATTATTAGCTGAAAAAAATTATATGAATTTGAAGGTCATAAACTGCAATTATTTTTCTACCAACCTAATATATATATATATATATATATATATATATATATATATGTATAAAGAAAAAATAATTAAATATTTTTTCGAACTAAATTGTTTACTAAAATCAACTATTTTCATTCATAAAACCCTTAAAAAAGAACTATATCACTAAGTTTAAAATGATAACTATCTCTTTTCTATAAAAAAAATAATAATCGACTATCAGTAACACCATTCTATTACAAGACATAAATTACCACAACTAATAAATTAATTTCCTAACCCAGAGAAAATTAGGTGCAGACACCCACAGAATAATTATTAATAAATACTAAATTATTACAATTATACGTTTTGATACTGTGGCTTTACTTTGATGTTTGAATTTCTTTTCTTATATACCACAATTTTTTCTCATTAAAAATGTTCAGTAAATGACTATCGAGCATTTTGATTTTCGCTCAATACTTTTGAAGAGCGATGCCATTATTCTTAAATAGTTAAGATAAAGAGAAAGCTGAATTTGAATGAGTTTTCTTTATTTTACATTCTCATAATGATTAAATCGACATTTAATGTGTTAAGGAATATTCCAAGCGAACAATAATCATTTATTGAACCTTTTTTTCAGAAACAAAAGCCTGTAATTACTGAAATATTGAAACTTGATTAATGAAAATAAAATATTAAATAAACTTTTCATATAGAAGAATAATGAAATGTATATTCATTCTTTAATTCGAAGTAATTATTTATTGCATTTATTTATATATTAAAAAATATATGCATGCCATTGACCTACATTTCCAAGTATTCTCTAATAATTTAAATACGAAAAAATACTTAATTATATGAAAAAAAATATCTTTATGTTAAATCTATATGAATATTAAAGCATTTATACCTTATATCAGATTGTATTAACTATTAGTATTTATGAAACACTATTTAGTTGTAATTAGTTGTATTGGTTAAAACTGACACGAATGTTAATTGGAATTTAATTGATATAATTGTATTAAATTACATTACAGTGCGAAACCCTTTCATAATTACTCATTGTATTTCTGTTTTTAAAGACCATACTCTCTTTGATAGACTTAAGAAATTTGAGACGCGAAAGATGACACAAATCATCAGTTAGGAATGTCAAAAGCTTTCGGAATTAACGCGCCTTAACGTTTTGCATTATAAAGTGAAGCTTTCGCTGATATAACGTGAAGAGAATGTAAAGTGAGTGTGGTGTAGAGCAAATAGACCACTTGAAAGCTTAACTGATCAAAATTTCTCGATAATTAGTCTTTGTTCGAAGCGCAGCTACGCTTTACATAATATGTAATATCGTGTGGTCCCGAAAACCATACAAACATCAAAACATCAGTGTTTTCAGAGAAGATTATATTGAGTTGCAAAATTTTAAGCTGCAAGTTTCATATAAAATAGCAGCTATTGTTTTATGTTTCAATGGCATTGTAAATGTTGTAGTTTAAATTTTATTATACCAAATTGTACAAATTGGTTGAAGAGATTCAGTTCTGTAACATTCACTGAAATGTTATATTTGTTTGATACATAATTCAATGTTTATCAATTTACTTTCATTCGAAGTTGTTATAAATTTCAAACAATTGTCTTGTTCATAAATCAAATGTAGTTATTCATTATATAACTGTTATAATTTAAACAATATTATTTTTTACAATATATTACCATTGAAAATTATTTTAGTCCTTTACATAATTTTCTTTGCTACAGAAAATTGTAAAAGAAAGTATCTCACTAAAAATTAAAAATGTGACATACGATTTACTGAATAAATAATAAAAGCAGATTTTTCACATCATTTTTCTTAATTTAAGTGTAAATAGAAAAAAAACAAAATAATTGAATATAGTTATTTATTAAACATACTAAAAAAAAATTTAAAAATTATTTATCTACTTTTTTAATATATAACAATAAATTTTTAACTTACTCAACACTTACTAATCAGACGTTATGATTTTTCTTCTCTTTTTTCTTACAACAGACTTAAAAAGTTAAATCTTGTTTGATAAGAACGCTGCGCATTTATTCAGTAATTATATTTGTAAATAAACTTTGAACAAGTCATCATTAAAAATATAATTATATTCGGAATGCAATTTAAAATTTCCACATAAACATTCTCATAAATTACTAATGGTCTATATATACACACAAATCAAATATTTATATGTATATATATATATATATATATACGTGGGTGTGTGTGTGTATATGGGTGAGTGTCTCTTACAAATAAGATTAATTTTATAAATAAAATAGTTTTTGCTATATAGACATACACATGCACACGCAGGTGTATATATATATATATATATATATAGACATATATATATATATATATATATATATATATATATATATATATATATATATATAGGAATATTACAGTAAATAAACGCTAAAGAATTTACACTGAGCAAGTGATTCTATTGTGAGAAAATGAAAACGTCAAACAAAACAGTTGGTAAAGGAAATGAAATTGGAAAGCGGAAGTAAATAAGTCTGCACACAAACAACCTCTGATTGTTTTCATTTCTCCACATCCGCTGTAATCCAGAGGCGATTTTGTTTCTGATTTTCTGTTTTTACTAACTATAATTATACTACAGTATATTTTATTTCAGTCCATTGACATTTCAAAGAATGTTTTTATTATAAAAACGATATTTCTATTTATTCTCGAAATAAAATTACGATATCGTCTTTTTATCACGAACATGGAACACAAAAACACACATACCTTTATATATATATATATATATATATATATATATATATATATATATATATACGTATAAAAGTTAAATTTATTTAATTCTCATTCGTTATTCGTTCATGATTGTACCAGAACATTTTTTGTATAGAAAAGTATTAAATATACAACAAAATTGTTAATGACATACCTTAATTTCCTGTATTATTTAAAACTTTTCGAAATCTAAACTTTTCATTCAAATGAAGAAATTCATTTGTATGCGTGTATTTATATGTATGTATAATTTTACACCGTTGTAAAATCTGTCCTACTTAATGGATGCGAAACATGGTTAACCAACAACGAATAATGAAAGCCTTACAATCCTTCGTCAACCGATGTCTGTGATACATTATAGGGATTTGGAGACCAATAACAATTAGGAACGTTGAGTTGCGGAAAACTACGTAGCAAACCAAAATTAACACCGATATAAATAAAATAAACTTACTAATAAGTTTATTCAACTTTTGAAACACATATGTTTTCTATTATGTTTGTAATGCTGGAAAATATTTTTATGGAATTTTTTTAAAGGTCATTTGTAAATCTAAATTAATTTTATTTTTAAATTCATTACATTTTTTTATTGAAATGATTTTTTTATGAAAATGTACATAATTATGTTATTTTTAAAGTAGTACTTATACAGTATTATAAAAACAAACTGCAAACTCTAAATAATTTTTTAAAATTAAAAAATGAAATCCAAACTGAATAATGAATGAAATTAAGTAAATACTATTTATTAAATTTTAGTAACTAATCTCAATAAAACACAATTATTAATAGTTTTACAACAAATTTTAATTATAGTACACATATAATAAATTATACACTAGACAGAATAAAAAATAGTATTCTTATTTTTAAAATAATATTCTGTAATTCTGTTAACTTTTTCATTAATTTCAATATCAAGAATAATTCTTTTATTTATATATTTCTATACTTGATGTACAAAATAATATCAGTAAGGTAATATTTTTAATTTTAAATATATAATTAAATATTTAAGTTTATAAGAAAAGTGTTTATTTATTCTTGTGAATACTTTCTCTCTCTCTCATATATATATATATATACAGATAAATATATATATATATATACAGATAAATATATATATATATATACAGATAAATAGATATATATATATATATATATATATATATATATATACTACCAATCACGAAATTAATTATTTACTCATCCTACAATTCATAAAAATTGCTTTCTAAAAAAAGTTTATTTTTCTGTGCCTTAGTGCATTGAAGGTGATGGTATTACTATACAAATGTACATAATATATATTATGGAATACAAGAATGTTGCTATCTTAGCTCCTTATTACCTTACCAAATTTTATCATACAGATCGTAAAATCAAACTAATTGAAAGAAGCTCCAAATTTTCTTTTTGTTAAATAAAATGACTGAAATTTGGTTTAAAAATATAGAAGAAGGAATAAAACTAAAAATTTAGTTTATATATATATATATAATTCATAAATATTTGATCATAATTGTATATAAAAATAACTTTGTCTTTTTATACGAATAATACTCATGTGTTTCAATTAGAAAATTATAAGAAATGGCTGAGTCTAATTTTTTTTCGAATTTGTGGAATAAATTTCAGTGTGGTGAATTCTTTACGTTTTTATCTATAAAAACTTTAAATCGCAGATTGAAGACTAAAAAAACTAGAACATATATTTTTTTGTTTCATTACATTTCTAAAATCAGATCTGTTATCCTAGAAGGTACACTTAATATTATCATTGTTGAAGCACTTTTGTGCACAGCACTTTTGTTTCCACATTGACATTTTTCTTCTTACTTGAATTAAAGTAACAGATTCTTTAGTTTTATTGAAACAATGTTCATTTATTTAAGTATTATTTTTTTAGATTTTGATACTCAAATAATTGTGTAATTGATCTCAAATCAAACATCTCTAGTCTATTTAATATTCTGCAGATATAATCTAATGTAAGAAATGAGTTTATATTTCAAAATTAAATACACTACTCCAAACTAAAAAAAAATCTAAGTAATGTAAACACTTTTTTTGAGGTTTTTAATAGATTTCATCGAATTTCAAATACTTCTTTATACATTGATTTGGAATGAAAAAAATAAACACTTGAGAATTGCTTAAAAATTAATAAATCCAAGTATATATTTTAATAAATGAAAGTACTTAACTACACAATCTGGTTTATTATAAGATACAAATTTACAAAAATCAGTACTTAAATAAATAAAAGGCAACTAACCGTAATATTTAATAAAAATGAAATTTTATAAATTTTAAAAAAGAACGTTTAAATCTTCTTAAACTTTGATAATTTATTGTACATTTGTACATTTTTATTTTATTAATTCGTTTTTAATTCTTATAATAATTAATAATAGATATAATTGAAAATATTATTACACGCCTTCTTGTCATTTAAGTGTTTATATATATATATATATATATATATATATATATATATATATATATTTATTTGTTGTTTATGTGTCATATAGACGCCGTATATCTAAGGAACCGCAAGTGTAAAACGTTGAACTAAATGACAATTATAAATTTAATTTGGTTCATTAAATGAAATTAATCAATGAAACCCGTGAACAACAAACATTAATTATAATAAGAGGAAATCTCTTCTGTTGTTATTCTAGTAGAGAAGATGGATTTGTTTGAATACATGCAAAAACAGTTATATTAGACAAATATGTCTTCAAGTATACAATATAATTCAGCAAGTTAACTAATTTTCGTTGACGAGATTCCAAACTGAACGTAAAACACCATATTGTTAAATGATTTATAGTGATGTTTCGAAATGAATATAGAGTAATTTACTCGTTTCGAGTGTAAAATTTTCATGACGTTCAAACAACTCTTTCATTCAAAAACACAACGCTCCAAGCTACTGAATCAACCACAAAAGATTGTTACAGCTAGTTTCCGTTGAAATTAAATTAAGCAGTCAGTCAGTCCCGCTGTGATTACGTTTGTTTGTATCTCTTATACAAACGTCCCTGTTTGTTTTTTATCCTGATCCTTATCATATTTCCTGACAAGAAAGACCTATCTCTACGCTTTTAATATCATCTCGTTTTTCTCAAACTCTTGTTAACTTACATTCCCCTTTTGTGTTGAATGAACCGCGTTTGTCAAATTAAAAGTTTTGTCTGGCGGATGTTTTTTTTTATTTGTTTTGAAATTGTTACGCTTAGTTGTCGTGCTTTCATTTTCGCATTAATTACATCTTATTTAATATTTTCCAGTATTAAAAGCAACTTCTCGCTCTGACTTTATTTGATTTTTTTAAATTTAAATCTGTGTCTGAAAGTTCATTTATTAAGACAATTAGTTTATTTAACATTAATTAATTTAACCGCAATAAAGGAAAGAATAAATACTTTTAACACTTTATATATATATAAGTATATATATATATATATATATATATATATATATATATATATATATATATGTATCACAATTATAGTTTAAAAAAAAATGATTTCAATCAATTTCATAAATGACTCACTTTTTATACCCTCAATATTTTTTTCTTATCAATACATTCAACAAATAATACTTTTTTTTAACATGGTTGCACAAAAAACCTTTTTTTATGATTTTTCAATAATTTTTAAGTATTCTACAGTTGTATGAAAAGTGAATCCTTTTTTTTGCAACTGATATTGATTCTAAACGAAATAAATATTTTAATATTGCTTTAAGTGATACAATAATTATTTATTATCACTTATTCAATAAAAGTAGATGTTTTGTTTCAATATAAAAATCAATATAATCTCAAACATTAACTTGACGTTTCTGTAAGCTTATCAGAACTTTTCAATATATTTTTTTAAGAAAGCACTTGACTGATTTGAAAAATCATTATGAAATTTTATTTGTAAATTTATATGTTGTTTTTTATTTGATTAGTAAACTTATTCTTAAGGACGTTGTATGGTGTTAGATCTAGTCTTAACAAGCCATTCGATTATCTTTTGATAATCTATTCTATTCCGAAGAAATGGTTAAGAAATTAGCCACTTACAGTTAAAAAAATATACTTGTGGCTTGCCATATAAGAAGAGCGTTTCTCTAAAATTTTTTTTTTCATAATTGGCAGTTCACAAAAAACTTAGATTATTAATAGTTATCTTACGATTCGTAGTGTCTTGTAATAAATATAGGCCAATATATTAGATCGAATTAATTCCACATAAAATTGTTGTTTCAGTTTTACTGCTGTTATACATAGAGTTCGTTTTGTTCAATAACGACAGTGTGTCGATTAAAAAATATTCCCACAAAAAAGCTTGCTTCATTGCAATATACTAATTGCTTCATTATAACATATACTAATTTTCAATCATAAAGATACTTCACACTTTATGAAAATAAGAGAAAATTATAGATAAAAGAGAATTTCATTGCTTAATGTTGTTGATTAAAACAATCATATGAATAAATATTGCAATAGAAAAAATTATAACACGTTTGGATTTTCCAATTAAATTATTTTTTAAAGGAGATTCGCAGGTACTGAAATTGTATGATTAATAATTGAGAAAAATTAAAAACTTTTCTTTTCGTTTTTGAATATTTATATTGAAATAATATTTTCTTAATTTTTTTCACCATTTTTAGTTATATTTTGTTACTGAGATCCTTCGTTATAAAGGTCAAAATGCGTTTTTTTTTTAAATTTAAATTTTATTTTAAAAACACAAATGAATTATAAAAATCTGCTTTCTCATTAAAAATAAATACAATAAATAATATTAACAAAACTGTGATATTAAAATACTTTTAGATTTTTTATCCTATTACAATTTTAAAATAAAGTATTAGTCTTAAATAAAATTAGGAATAATATATAGTCATTCTTTATTTCCTTAGATATTATAAGATAAAATTGGTGTAAATAAAAGCTAAGATTTACAAGCCGAAATGATTTCATTAGTTGTTCTAATCTCTGTCTTTCTTTAATTTGTTTAGCTTATGGTTCTATTTTAATGGACGCTTGCAATGATTTAAAATAAAATAAATACTTAATATAAAGTAGAAATGTTATCATTTTTAAAGAAATAATAATGTAACGAACTCTGTTTAAGATTTAACAATTAATTATATTGAAAATAATTACTGGTCAGTTCTCGAGTCAGAATCCTTTAGATATGATAAAAATGAACCCTATGTATATTAAACAAAACAGTATTATCTTAAAAGCTTTATTAAACTCTCTCTCTCTCTCTCTCTCTTTCTATATATATATATATACATTTATATATATATATATATATATATATATATATATATGTATATGTATATTCAATATATATATATATATATATATATATATATATATATATATTTTCAAAAAATCCAAAATAGTTCATAATAGAATTGATATAAATTGAAAATTATGATTTTTCAAGAAGTATTATTAAAATTTGCATTGATTTTATTAAGTTAAAAATAAATTAATAATATATACATTAAAATATCTATATTACTAATTGTTAAATAATTAATTTAATAAAAAAATTATTAATATACGAAAATATACGAGAATATTATTTTTTTTTATTAATATACGAAAATATTTTCATATTCAAAACTGAATGTTAAAATATA
This sequence comes from Acanthacorydalis orientalis, assembly GCA_034766995.1. NCBI lineage: Eukaryota > Metazoa > Arthropoda > Insecta > Megaloptera > Corydalidae > Acanthacorydalis > Acanthacorydalis orientalis. The sequence goes on along the minus strand of CM068322.1, from coordinate 21,038,436 downwards.
TAATTAATGGGTAAGGTATATGATAATGTGTGCTCTTTAGAATAAAATAATTGAATTATATTTAAATTAATAAATTACTGATGAAAACTAAATTAGTTCTGGAAACTAAAAAAACCTGACAGAGTGTACAAAGACGTATTAAATTTCCATTTATATTCAGTAACACTTTTTATCTCCCACTGTCTAATATAACACGGTCTGTTTTTTACTGAGTGTAATTCTTCATAATTAAGATTTCAACCGTAAAATAAATTTAATCTTTCATACGAATCTTTTTTGCTTCTCACTTTAATAAAAAAGAAAATATAAAAAAGACCTCCCATTATAGTTAGTGACTTTAGTAAGATAAGTCAGTGTATGGCGCTTTGAATCAACATCAATTTTTTTCTGGCTAATATAAAAAGGATTTTATTTCATATTTTTATTCGTTTCTTCTTTCTCGTCGTTCTTTCGAAAATATCAATTTGATATACAAAGAAAACAATTTCACATAATAAGTATTTTCAGACGTTTGAAAACATTTCGCTAGCGTTACATCTCATTTTAGAATCGAATAGAATTACATTGTTAATTTGAATAAATTGGCGATAAGGAAAATACGTAATTTGGAAAGAATGAAATTTGTTTCACAAAGTCTCAGCTGTACAGTTTTTCCTTATGTTTTTATATCTTTTGTTTAAATCAACGTGTTATATTTACATAGTTTTGAAAATGAGTCTTGTTAAATTTAATCATTTGTTAAATATATTTTATTTTGTATTCATTTTATTATTTGCACTTTTCTCATTTTACTAATTTTCAATCATTTTTTAAATATTGAAATATAAATTTATTATACTATCTACCTTTTATTTATTAAGTAATACATCTTTTTATGACAAATATTGAGTAATAATAGTTGTTCATAGAGTTTAACATAGAAGTTGATGTTTCACAAGTGATTGATGATTAGTGTTTAAATGAAAAAATATTCGTCATTAGTGTATGTTATTATTATTAATTATTTAGTGTATGTTACTTTCTTTATTTTGTTTAACCAATATTTATTATAAATAGCTTAAGAATACTTAATTTAAATCAACACATAATCTAGAATATATAAACATACATGCACTTGTTTTTAATTAAAATTAAGTATTTTTATCAGAAGGGTCTGCATTTTAATCAACACTAAATGGCTTTCCTCTCTGGGAGTGGGAGCTTTTCCACCCGTTCGCTGACCCTCACTCTCACCTATCAAATAACAGAATTTTAACAAATTATACGGACAAATAATTTGCATAAAATGTAAGTCGTAAGATTTTTATTGGAAAAGTTTATAAAAATTAACAATAAAATTCAATTTTGTGTAAAAATTTTTTTACTCTAATGGTTCAATGAATACACAATAATTAAAATAAATTTCTTATCAGTCTTACACTGAAATCATTTACTATCTTTCTTTGTATACCGCGAGACAGCCTCATACATGTGTCTAATGTCAATCAATTAGAACAGAGACCATGTGGCTCTATCAAACAATCATTGATGATCGAGAATAGAAAGAGTTAACGTGCTACTTGTCGATTGTAACAGGAGTAGCGGAGTTGCAAGGAGGTGGTCTAGATGAAAAAAAATATTTTATGGAAATTTTACTATGGAATTATTTTTTATATATACAAAGATAATAAACTATAAAAGTGTGATTTCTCTTTAGGTGATCAGTAGTTCGTTGGACTTATATTAATGAATTTTTTTAGAAATATATAATTCTTTAATATAAAAGTTGACTAAAAATATTTTCACAATAGCTTATAACTAGTGAATGATATGAATAATTGGAATTAAATAAAAATAAATTTAAAATATTTCAAAGAACTAACTATAGAGAAAGTAAAATGTAAAATAATCCTGATCGAACATACGAAAATTTATATTAAATAATAATTTATTTAAACAATATTGAGGAATGAATAGGAAATCAAAATTATTTTTCGCTCTGAGGATAAAGTAATTGCCATCAAAATGTGTACAATCAATAAAATAAATAGTCCTTTAACTTTAAAAAAACAGTAATCATTTTTAAACAAACGATCATCCAATACATGAAGATACAATGTTATTTTCAAATCATATATTCGCTCAGTACATATATATATATATATATATATATATATATATATATATATATATGTATATGTTAGTATGTCTACATTGTACTCGCAGATATACTGCAACGTAGTTGTTTTATTATATATATATATATATATATATATATATATGTGTGTGTTAGTATATGTATATAATCATTTGCCGAAGCACCTTAAAACCCCAATAACCAATCATCTATATAATCACTCTTGCAATTATATTGCAACGCATTTGTTTTATAAAGTCGCACATTTCATTGTAGTTGTTATGATACGAATATCATAATTTTTCTTGAAAATATCGTGTAATTTTGGATGTAAATTCGAATCGTTTATAATAATTAGATACAAAATCATCATCATCTCTACATCCTTTTTTAAAATTTTTTTGTACCTTGAAATTTCCAAAAATATTTTTTTATATATAGATAGATATATTTTTCAGTAACTAAATTTTTTTTTAATTATTCAAAGATATTAAGAAGTTTATATCAATTATATATATATATATATATATATATATATATATATATATAAATATATATATATATATATATATATATATATATATAAAATACAATATAATATTAATAATGTATTGGCCAAAATAAAAATGTAACTAAAATTTTATAAAAGATATACAAAAAAATATTATAGAAAAAATGATTAATGAGTGAACAGCTTTTACGAAACGTGCAAGAAGAGCAGAAACTTCTGTCATTGCTGTAATTAGAATGGAAATTCATGACCTGTGATTCGAGATAACTATAAATTTATCACCGCTTCACGCACTAAAATTTGAAAACGAGGAATCTATAGTTACGTGTAAAATGAGATTTAGGTTATATGTATATTTCTGTACATATACATATATATATATATATATATATATATATATATATATATATATATATATATATATACTTGAATAAAATTACTAATATCTAGATAAAAACGTATTGTTCATATTTTTTAATTTTTGAGGTTGGTAGGAAAATAATTGCTGTTTTTGTTTTCTGAATTCTAATCTTAATTTTTTCAATGAAAGTATCATTTCATCGTGTTCATTTTAATATTATTTTAAACTGTACTTATCAGTTTATATTTTGGTAAAATCACCTTGATTTTATTATTAATTTTATTTCAAATTGGGTAACTGAATTAAAGATGGAAAAGAAGCAAATAAGAGTATTTTTTGTATGAGTTTAAATCGGCTGGTAAAGCAACAGAAACTGCTCGTAAATTAAACGATGCTTTTGGTGTGGGTACTGTTAAGGAACGTACGGTGTAATTGTTGTTCCAAAAATTTCATGTTAGGAACGAGAGACCTTCAGATGAAGCATATCCCGGGGCAACCATAAAAATTTGAGTGCTTGTACAAAAGTTAGAGATTAGTCATCCAACAGTTTTGGACAACTTAAAATCACTTAAATTTAGAAATGTATATGAATCTTAAGATAATAAACCGCAATTATTTTTCTACGAACCTAATGTTACTGGACAAACAACAAGCATACATCTGTTTTATATACAGTTTCAATTTTTCGTTATCAATTTTAAGAAATTATAAGACATATTTATAGTAAATTTTCTTAAATTAAAAAATGAACGGAAATTGGTGTCTCTAATATTAGGAGTTTGCATTGAAATCCGCGGTTTTTTATGACTTTTGAGCTTTTATTTCAATAACAAAGTATGTGAATACATTAATCAAAGTTTTTGCCTTCGGAACCTGACTTTTGCTCACTTTTCTGTCAGATATTGAATTCCTCGACGAAAGAATGGTCTGTCTTTTGAACCAATCAATTCAGCAACTCAATTTTCAACTTCTCCGTAGTTATGGAAATGTGTATCTTCCAAAGCGTGTTGCATCGATCGGAACAAATGGTAATAGCCTGTAGTCAGGACCAAAGAATACACTGGGTGCGAGAGAACTTCCCATTCGAGCTCCATCAGTGTTTATTTCACGCAACATGTATATACAACTATAGCAACATCGAGCCGAGTATTGTCATAGAGAAGAATCACTTTTCGGGGATTTGATGGAATTGATGGCCGCTTTTGCATCAAATTATCATTCAAACGCTGATGACTCAATTTTAGTGGGAAATGTTCACACTTAAAAATGATATAAGAGACATCTGTCAATTCCCACAGCATACGCTCTCAGAGCCATCTACACGTGAACAGCGGTTTTTAATGCAACCTCCTATTATTTCATTACTTGTTACTGATAACCTAATTTCTACAAGTTTGTTATTCATAAATCATTAAACAGTTTAAATCACCTTGTATCTATTTTTCACCTTACCTCATGTTTCTATCTATCCATTTATCTAGCTATATATCCCGCCATCTCTCTCTATCTCTATACATATATTATATTACATATATATATATATATATATATATATATATATATATGTATATATATATATATATATATATATATATATTAGAAAATAGATATTAATTTAAGTTGAATATAAAGATGATTTATACATGAATTCTGAATTTGATTTTCATTAACAATTGCTGATAGTGCTTATTATGTTATAAAATAATTATATAAAGAAATTTCCATTTTAGGAATAAGTTGAAATATGTTTACTATGTATATGAGAGCTTTAAAAGTGAATAATTTTCAATTTTGATAACACATAAGCCCTAATGTAATTCATATCAACGTCTCGTTCGCCGTAAAGAAATAATTACATTGCAAAGTTGTTAACTGTAAATGTAAGTGTAAGATTTATTAAATCCATTTTGTTCGCTTTCGTATTAAATTGTACTCGACAGACAGACAACTGCATGGAGCATAATCAAACGTAGCATCAGTGGAAGAATCGCCGGCAGATCTTACAATTAAATACTGATTGTTCCCGTAAAAGACATAGCTCGATGGGTGGCGGTTGGTCGGATGAACGACGGACGAATGAAATGCGCCAGATGTGAGGCGGATGAATGAGCAGCAGTATAGTGACTGATCTTGAACGTCTTGAGCAATGGAACGGGATGGTGTGTGGGTGTTAGTTACGCATTTAGACAGCTTCTCTACTCTCTTCTACTAGATGAAGATTCATGTGGCTGCCTCTGCATTGAGCACATTGTGGATAATTCGTTACGCTCGATTTTCATTTTTTTTGCTTTGCTTAGAACACATCCATCCTTCTCGAACAGCGTACTTGTATGTCTGTTCGTTTACTTATCTGTGAACTAAGCTCTTTGTATGTATTTTTTGGTATCCGTGAAAAGTTCTCCTCTGTGATTTATTTGCTAGTATGAATTTTCAGCGGTTTTATAATTTAATTTTCCGCTAATAAATTACAGTTTTATGTATGTATTTTGTACAAATATATATTTAAAATCCAACTTGAGAAACGGATGAAACTTTAGTATTAAAATTTTCTTCATTAAGATATAGAATAATTATTTGAATGAAATATTATCATTTCTTGTACTATTTTTTCGAAAAATTATATAAATGACTATTTACCGAGATGCGAAAAACATTAATTTGTATTAAAATGAATGATATTTTTCTCGAGCTTCTTTATAATAAAAATAAGAAAAAGAACACTAAGCAGTTTATTTAGATATGAGACTCGTATTAAAATTAAAAATAAATAATTTTCATATTATAATAAAGAATCAAGCTGAAAAAGTGAGTTTTATCGAAAAAAATAAAAATAAATTCCTCTTAAAACGTGAAAATTGTTAACCAAATCTTGATTAAGTGTCATACTAATAAAGTTATAAATTGAAAGTTATATTTTCTTAAGTCTCTATTTTATTATTTTTATAAATTAGAAAACAATAGTTATAACCATTTATTAATTATTTTAATTTACTATTTATTACATATAAACAAAATCGTAACATAGAAATTCCATTTACTGGTATAATTGTTATTTTATTAAACACGTTTTTTTTTGTAAGAATATATTTAGAATAATATTAATTTATTAAATAATATTTAAAAAATTAAATATTTAAAAAAAATAATTTTTAAAAATCACATTTTATAAAAATATATATTCTAAAAGTAGTGTTGAGAGTTCAAACTTTATTCTATTGCGTTTCTTTTTTTATCGTAATTTGTTATAAAAGTGATTGTTTTAAAGAAGTTAATAGTATTTCTGAATTACTTATAAACATTTTCGGAGAGTATTTGAAGTTCATTAATATATATTTGCATTAAAATACATTATGGATTCTTAAGTCGAAGAATCGACTTTCGTACAATCTATTAAAATCTTAGAAATATATTTCCAGAGATTTGTTAAAATCAAAAAAAAAATGAAGAAGTTACAGAGAGTTTACAAACAATAGAGTTTCATTGAAGGACACTTGGAAAAAATGAACTTAGTTTCGAATCAAACCACAAAATATTTTACACGAAACTAGTTGTAGATAGTTACTCAGTTGTTGTCTTATTAAATTCAAACCAGAAAACATCTAGTATGTAGACTGAAAAATTCAAATGCCTTCTAATATTTTATGAAATATATTAAATTTCTTCATAAATTGTATTAGAAATTTCAAATGTCTTTTTATTGAAACATTACATTTCAACTTTGTTTATAGAATAAGTCAGAACTGAATAGTTTGATCGACTTACAATTTTTATGATAAAAGTAAATATCCTTTCACGGAATGATCAGTGCAAATCATTTATTATTTCTAATAAATATTTTAGTAGTTATAGTTCAAAAGTGTGCCATTGTTATTCATTGATCGATATTTATTTTGAAAATATTTTATAAATAATAAATATGTTAATGAAAATTAAATCCATTTCTCATAAAATCATAATTTTGCACATGTGTGTACATATATGAGATTTCTGTTCAGGAGAATTTCGTTTAATATTTAATAAATGATTTTAAATATAGTTTTAATAAATTTAAAAGATAATATATGAAATAACTATATAATTTAATTAGTTTGAAATGAAATCAAGTGAAATCTTTAAACGAAACGCGGTCAGAGAAAACGTACCAGCACAGGTTCCAGCATTCTTGTTTAGTGTTGTATTCTTCTCGCATTTATCACTGCCCTAATTAAGAAGATATCAAACTAACTGAACAGACTGCGTCGACATCAAAACCGTGGGTAGTCAGCGAAATTGAATAGGCGAATTAAAACACAAAGAAAAACATACGCTTCTCGTGCGACGGTCGCTGGAGCGCTCCGCTCATATCGGTTCCCAGTTCCGCTTCCATTCTGCACTGTAGCGGTCGTCTGTGAAATCATTAAGAAATTTTTAATTTGTGGGAGATTAATTTTACCATCTTTGTGTTCAGATTGCCTGTTATTTTCTCCTTGTTCAGTGTCAGTTACTTCATTTTTTTAGCTGTAGGCTATTCCCGTGATACGTATCGAAATACAGGGTTGCGTTTTTTTAATACGAAAACATGCTTGGAAATTACATTAATTTGGTAAAATTTATATAGAACTCCTTTGAGAAAAACTTAGTAGGAGTTCAAACACATCAATAAACATGTCGAATCAAAATTAAAATCTCTATTTCCTCTTTATTAAAAATACACAGATATTTTTATTGTAGTTTATCTAATATAAACTCTTCTTTATGATTTTTAAAAAATATTCAACAGTTTTGTATTTTTTTTCATTCATTAGTATAAAAAATTAAAAAGAAAAGCATTTAGAAAATTGAAAAAGAACTACATAATAAATAACATTAATAATTATAAAATTAAAATATTAGTGAATAAATTTTTAATTCCGTCGATAAAAATTCGTAAGTAAAAAGAATCAAATTAATCCAATCGAAATTCATGTAAATATAAAAAAGTATCATGACCCACTGATAAAAAAGAACTCTTAGAAGCAAATACGGTATACAGAGGAAGTATATATGACAAAATCCTTTATTGCACAATGAATGGCGTAAAACATGTCAGATTTGTATCCGTTAGGATTAAATACGACGAATTGATCTATGTGAGGTTTGTCGTTTGACATCTTACAAGGAAAGTATCACGGAACCAGTGCGCTTCGTTTACACAAGATACATACAAACCGTTACTGAAATTTATGTACGGTACGCATGTATCTAATGTAAATTTATTTCTTTCTTCTTTTTCAACTAATATATTTTTTTTATCTGCTGAAATGAATTTATATTTTTATGATTTATTTGTCATATATAGGAATTTATCTCTCTCTCTCTCTCTCTATATATATATATATATATATATATATATATATATATATGTATATATATAATTTAAGTTTTTAATTATATATAGAGTTTAATTTATTTAAAAGTCTTTATTATATTAAATAAGTTTATTTATAATTTTAAAAAAATTATAATTAAACAGAATGTTATTTTCTTATTATATACATATATATATACATATATATATATATATATATATATATGTATATATATATGTATTTAAGTTTTTAATTAAGTATAGAGTTTACTTTATTTAAGTCTCTATTATATTATATAAGTACTTGTTTTAAATAAATCATAAAAGGGTGATAATTTTCTTATTGGAAGATTTTCTTAGTGGTTAATAAGTAGTAATCAGAACATCACTGACAATCGAAAACAACCTCACACGGTGAAACTTCGGAGGCATATGCGAAAATTGCAGAATATTCTCACCAAATAGTATAATAAGCGCCAATGTTGTTCGGTAGTGTGTTAGAAATAAATTCTTGTTATTCATTTGTCACACCTTGTATATATATATATATATATATATATATATATATATATATATCACTAGAAAAAAAATCCCAGAATTTCCAGGATCTTAAATCATTTCAGATATTGAAATAAAATATTAAAAAAAATAAATTATAAAATACACCCTTTCAAAAGTTGTATTTATTCTCCAATCTGAGCAACACTGTCACTAATACTTTTTTCTTGGCGTATAACTATACATAAATAAGTTTTTCATTTCGCCAATAAAGTTTCAGGTGTATATTCCTCCAACTAAGGTAGCTTTAAGTTCGTTTCGAAATTATAATTTTCATCATACATTAACACTGAGAATACTTGAAAATCAAATTATCCCATTTCTAGACAGTTAAGGGAGTGTAGAAGAAGATACAACTTGTTCTACTTCAGGGTTTCTTAGATTATTTTTGAAGTGTGTGGTTTTGATTTTTATTATGAAACAAAATTGCATCACATATATTGAACATAACTAAGACGCTTTTTTTATATATTTATAATTTGTTTCGTTCCTGTGTACCTAGATTTGAAGTTATCTTTCTTGTCATTCAGGTCACTATTATTTCTTTTTATTTTTCAATTGCTGGCTTCGTTTTTCGGCATCTTCAGATAGGTACTAGAGTACCAGAGTTCCTAGTAACCATCTGAAGGTATCGAAAGACAAAACCGGTAATGGAGAGACAAAGACAAATCATAGTCATCTTAAGGACAAGAAACATAATATTTTTAACTTTCTTCAAGTTTCGAAGTACAATTGTGAGTGTACAGTTTATTCTATTTCTAACACATTCATCAAATGAATACACTGTCCATCCCAAAAAAAATATCACCATAACTATTTCGCAGGATATTATAGTAGATGACACGTCTCGATGACTGTGGGTGATATGTTTTTATTTCTGAGAAAGTCAATGATGGTACGTTACTTTAAAAGTACTGACAGTCCTTTCATTTCTTCGTATTTACTTTCATTGAGCAGTGTCATTGCAACTAAATAGATGCTACTAAGTAGAGTTGTTCGTGGTTCAAGATATATAGTGGAAGTACTTAAAGCTCATTTCGCGGGTCTCAAAATTCCATCATCTCACTGTCCTATCTCATCATATAAATATAATATAAACGTTAAAATATTCGTTTGTAACACAATTAATTAATCTTCTCTTTATTAATTGATATAACAGCTTATGTATGAATTAATTCATTGATTAATTATATACATATATGTGTATATATATATATATATATATATTGTCATACATCAAATATTTCATCCATAAAATTTTTGCTTATAAGTTATTAACGCAAAATTTAAATTTGAATCCTATGAACGCTATGAAAATTTAAATATACCCCTATTAATATATATATATATATATATTATAAACGTGTATTTATACAAAAGTAAAGTCATATACTTGTATTATAGTCGTGAATTTCAATTTCATACATCAAAAAAAAAATAACAACGGTCCTGTATGTATCATGGTAACCGGTACTACGTTCTACATTAAAAAGTGGTGCAATTCTTCTGTCCATCACAGCTATCTCGGAATATTAATGAAAGTTCGCTCTTTTCTTCTCAATGTCGAGCTATTGCCCTCGAACTGCCGGTTGCCCTGAAGACAATGGCCTCTTCACTCAGGTTCACTCATTGGCCGATGTTGTTGATGGAAAGGCGTTATTATTGTTTGTTTTTTTTATGTATATGTAGGCGAAAAATTTTTTTTACAATGGTATAAGGTTGACGACGAAGACTCTTTTTAAAAGTCGAAGTGATTTTTAAGTGCTTCTCTTTTTCTTATACATTATGATATGTGTATATTGGGGGTCGTGTTTTGTTAGGTAAAATCAATTTATTCATGTTCAAATAATATTTTGAATATATTCTAATTATTTATCAAAGAAACACTGAAACGTTTATTTTTATTATACTTCTATTTTTTTTAATTTAAAAGAAATCTGTCACGTTTTTACAAATAAAGAAAGTATTTTTAAAAAGATATAAGAATATTTTCACACACTGATAAATATTTCTTTTATTATACTTAAAACTGAATAATACTGCACGTAAGAGACATTTTTAAATAAGTTTTTTGTTATAAGATCTTATAAAAATAAATTTATTATCTTGGTGTTATTTTTTAAAAAATCCATGAACTAGTATAAACAAAAATCTAGATAATTAAACAAATGAATAATTTAACCCATAAATTATTGGTAATTTTTTGTTAAAATAACAAATTTGATGAAAAAAATATTTTCAAAATTATTTTCTATTATACTGCTCATACAAAAAATTGAGAATAAATAAATAAAAAGTTTCGGATTGATTTTTTTGGCCATCATAATATCAAAAATGGTTTATTTATTATTTATTATGTAATATATTTTTTATATAATGAAATAACATGTATTTTTTGTTTCAGGTAAGTGAAACTGCAATAATTACGTACTGTAATGAAAAAAGATGTAAATCCAGAATTGAAACTTCAATTAATTGTTTTGTCATCAGTAAAAAATAATACAAACTGAAAAGAAATTCTTCAATTTCTACAAATCTTTTAAAAGTAAGTTTTGAATTATTTTTAACAATATTTCATATATCTAACCTATTTACAAAATATTAAAATTAAATGCATAGCGTGTAACATTGTTCATATTCTTTTATTTTTCCAAATTATATATCAATAAAATATATAAGAAATATATATATATATATATATATATATATATATATATATATATATCGATCTTCTAACATTTTGTTAATAATATTAATAACCGTTTTTTAAAACCAATATTATTGACTGTTCTCAATTTAATTATTATTATCTCTATATTTTTTTTTCTTAATCAGTGCATTATTAAAGATAATTTGAATGAAAATAAAAACAAATAAATTTTGTTATATTCTTTAATATAAATATTTGTATTTCATTTTTAAAAATATTTAAAATTTAATAAAAAAGTGTATTAGTTTTGTATAAAAAATAATTAGTATTTGAGAATTCATTACTAAATATTAATATTTAAATAGTTTTAAAAAACGAGATATTAAACAGTACTCGTAGATACAATTTTTTAATCAAAATGTTATGATTTAAATATCACAATTTTGATTTTTAATACTGTATATGTTTTATCGTAAATAATTCATTACTTTTGTGGTCGTACATTTTCATTGAAATTCCTGGAAATATTTTCAATAAAAAATATGTTTTATATGTTGTTTTTTAAAGTAATAAATAATACATAAAGTACTTTATGAAAAAATCTAATAAATCAAACTGATTTCTTAGAAAAAATGAACGAAAAAAATTAATTATATTTCTCAATATTATCGTACGGTACAAGATATATTTTTATTTTAAGTAAACATTTCATTAAACAATAAATGTTAATATTTAACATTAGTTAGCAAACGTAGATATGATTCAACAATTTATTTTACATAAAATCCAACATCAAAGACGGCAAGAAAACTAAAATAAGAACTTTTCATTTAAAATTTAATGAAATTCTCATTTTTGCATAAAAATTAGTACGCATCCATTTGTATAATTTGAATTTATGTAAAATTAAAGTTTGTGAAACTTTAAATGAATACTTGAAAATAAAATGAAAGATCCGTCAAAAATTTTGTTTTGATTATATTTGTATTTTTATTAAAGCAGTTGTAACGAAAAATAATTATATAATGAATATGATACAAGAAATCCTTCACGTCAGACCAACCTTAATACGCTTGTTTTTCTTAATTACACAGAAAATATTGTTCAGTGGTTTTATAACTCATTATTGTGGTAATGTTTTCGCGGTTTTGACATTCTATGTCTATAAAAGTGTACCCGCGTGTTATAAGCGGTATCTTTGCCACTAGAAGCGTAGCTCTATCATTTCGTTTGTCTCTGCCTCTCTTATTCATGCTCTTCGTTTTGAGGACCTCGTGATGCACGATGAATCTTAACTTACTCCGTGGAAAATCTAATAAAATTTTGTACGATGACTAGCTTAGATATCTCTAGCTACCTCTGCCTACTCGGTGCCCAACTCTTTCTATTCAATTTCTTCTTTCTCTAACCCGAATTCTTAGTATGCTGCGTTCAGTGTTACCGTGTTTCTTCATCATTCCTACATTTCTTGTCAAGTGGTGCAGGGATGTAAAAATCGTATTTGACTTGTTTAACTGAAATAAAATATTTTCGTAACGAATTACATTTACGGAAATAATGTATTGATTTACTGAATAAATTGTTTTTTTTTATTCATGTATTTTTAAATATTTCTTATGGAAGGTTTTCAATTCGATCTTTTATCTGCTTAAAAAATATACCATATATATATATATGTTTAATAATAATATATAGTTAACAATCTTTTATAATCTGTATATTTATATTAGATTTTTTAAAAGTTTGTACCGATCTCTTCATTCATTAAATATAAAATATTTTTTTCATTTTATAAATTACTAATCTATATCTCTTTATATGTGGTATATATATATATATATATATATATATATATATATATATGTATGTATATAAGGTCATTCAATTTGGGCTTCCACATGGAAGTATTAAAAGAGGGTGCAGGGGTTAAGAAAACTCATGTTATTTTTTATTTAATTCAATTCAATACTAAAATACAATTGAACTAAAATACTTAATGGAAGATAACATGTTTTTTTGTTAATTTTTGCGTTTTTTAATACTTTCATGTGGAAGGTTAAATTGAATCACTCTATATATAGATATATTGAATGAAAATAAAAATTCAAATAGAATCCTGTTTGATTTCAAAAACCGTCACCATTTTTAAAAATGTATCAGTAATTTACGATCCTTATTTTTTTATTAAAATTAAATAAATAATTAAAAAAATAGATTCATATAAAAAAGGAAAAAATAATCAAATAAATGGTACAGATTAATACTTTAAATACAGAAACTATTCATTAATCATTTTTCAAAACTTTTTCTATATTTTATGAATTTTTTTCTACTTTTCATCGGAAAAAATTCAAATAGAAACATATTTTTAAATAGATATTTTTTATTAATTAGAAAAAATTTGAAAATAAATTTACAATTCATAATATTTTATTTAAACTCATTTATTTTCATGTATATACATATAATTATTTGTTTTTCATATCAGCTCTATTGTCTAGAAGTATATACATTAATTGGTATCGAATCCATACATTGTATTACTGAAAACCATCAATAATAGATTGAAGCCACAGATCAATAAAAAATAATGTTTTTGTTTTCTACTGTATCCTTGTCATTAGATTTATTCTTCTAAGAAGGTGTATTTTCAATTATTTACATTATTACTAGTGTATAGTCTATTGTATGGCAGAATATTTAAATGAAATTTAACTTTATTCTAGTAATAAACATTCTCTTTTGAATAAAGAAGAATATATTAACCAGTTTCCGTCACGCAGACTGAAAATTATCATCCCTTTTAAAAACTGTGTCCGTAATATATCGTTTACTCTCACAATATTAAAAAAATTAAAGAAAATAATATTTCTGCAAAGAAAATAAAGAGGAATTTCATAGTCACTTGACTAGAAACTGAATGTAGGTTCTAATGCTTTGAATACCGCCGTTATATCTCACAGTTAGTTAATCATTTTGTCGCAGAAATTTCTTTGCTAGTAATATTTAACTAGTGTGTTTATGTAGATACAGAAATAACCACAGTGTTACACAGCAGGGTTTTATTTTATTAATTTTTATTCACTTTTTATTATTTTGTCTATTTGGACTACTTTATCTTTTGTTGTGTTCAACAATTAGTTTTGTCATATATCATCTTCAGGTATTTATTTTTGTACATTATGTTGTCAAACCAAATTATCAATCAATTTTATTTATCAGTTATGCTTTTAAAAAAAATGTAACTTATTTAATTAAAATTTCAGTTTTTATTAACGTTTCATCTAATCGTAACTATTTATAGTTTTTTCTACATTACTACAATTTCATGGAAGACAAAATAAGACTGATAGATAAAGATAGATGGACTTAGATAGATATGAATAGACGAAGAAAGACAAACGGATTTTTTTTAAATATAGTATAATAAAATACTATGAAAATAATGAACTTGTCACGAAAATTAACTACAGAATTTAATCATAAATCATTTTTTTTAGTTTATAGAGGAATGAAAAATTTATTTACAAATTGTAATTTAGTCACAGTTTCTAAATATATTTTGTAACAAGAATAGAATTACCAATAATGTGTTACTAGCATTAACAAAACAAAAAAAAATTATTATCTAAAAGTATTAAAACCATTTTTTATAAATTAATGTTGAAAAGGAATTAAAATTCTCTCATTATGAATCGTTTCTTTAAAGAATTAATAACCCATATTAAAGCAACACATTTAAGATTTCATAAAATAAATAGAAACGCCATTTAAAGATTTAAACAGTTTGATTAGGTTGGTAGGAAAATAATTGCGGCGAATGACCTTTAAATTCATATATATATATTTCTCAGCTAGCTGTTTTAAGTGGTCCAGAACTGTTGAATGACTAACGGATAACTTTTATGTAAGTTCTCAAATTCTTGCTCGTGGTTCTGATTCAATGAATGCCTTCTGTTGGTCGTTATAAACTGAAGAAGGATGCTCGAGAACTTTTTCATCTTCAAGGTTCTCGTCCCCAGAATGAAATTTGTTAAAGAACCATTGCACCGTACGTTCCTTAACAGTACCCACACCAAAAGCATAGTTTACTTTACGAGCAGTTTCTGCTGATTTACCACCCTTTCGAAATTATACAAAAAATTGCCTTTATTTGCTTCTTTTCCATCTTCAATTCAATAGTCCAATTGAAGCAAAATTAATAATAAAACCAAAGTCGATGTTATCAAAATACAGATCGAAAATGCACTTTAAAATAATATTAACATGAACACGATGAAATGATACTTTCATTGAAAAAAATAACGTTAGAATTCAGAAAACAAAATCTGTAATTATTTTTTTACCAACCTAATAGTCACAAAAGATGTTTTGATTTCAAATCACAATTATAATATTATAAAGGATTTTTTCTAGTAAATAATAATCAATTAATTAATACTTTCTACTTTGTCTATAGTTTATTTTTTTAAAGTATAGACAAAGTATTCTAGATATTAATCGTAAAAATTGTTCTTCCTTATCTTATTTTATTTTACTTGTTTTAATAAAAAAAAGTAATTTTATAGAATTATTATTATTTTTCTTTCTTTCCTAATATATTCTTCTACTAGACGAAATCAGTAAATCAGTTTTATGTTAGTTATATCTTAATAACATTAATAGAATAACATACATTACAAAATATTTAATATGTTTTCAGTAGCAAAACTGTTTTGAAAGAGATAATTTTGTTTCATGTTAACATATTAAAATGTATCATTATTGATTTGTATTTCTGGAGCTAAACCATAAAATGTACAATCAATCAACCCATGAGACAAAATGTTAATATACATTTATGAACAAATATAAATGTATATCCTATTAATGAATTATTGAATGATTATTTAATGAAATAAAATATATCATCATGCTCTACTGCAGTAAGCATAATGACCTTTAAATTTGTGCCGACAGTTCAGATAATCATTTATAATTCAGTGATGAAATTGATGTACACCCCTATATTGTCCCTGTGAGTAAATTTCCTAGTACTCAGCGATATCCATACTACATACTCTATAACATAGCATCGTCCCATGATACAGATATGGAATTATTAAGTAATATGAAGAGAATCAAGGGACACACCGATCTATGTTTTATCTCATAACGAAAACGCTCGGCTTTGATATACAGTTGTAGTTTAGTTTAGTTGTACAACACACATATGATAAACTAAATTCTTGTTGTCATTTAAGTATATTATATTGTATTTTGACAAGAATTGTTACGAAATGTTAAGTACATTTATTTCTAAGGTTTTCGAATAATATATATATATATATATATATATATATATATATATATATATATATATAACCATATTACGTATTTTAAGATCATTGACCGGATATAATTTTATCCTGACTTATAAATAATATTCCATTTTTGTAGTTATGTTTCTTAAATATTTGAATTCTTTTTTATTATTCATATCTGTGTACTTTTTCCTTATAAGATTTTAAATCCGAGATGTACTTTCAAATTAGCATTCTTTTTTAAAAATACAAGTTATTTTTTATTGGCTCAACTGAATTAAGAAAAAGATTTTTTTTAAATTACATAAGTAACGTAACTATATATGTAGAATTATTGGAAGAGAAAATTATAAATTATTTAAAATTATGTGCTTACTTTTTATGAAACACTCATGTACAGCAGTAATGATATTTAATTTACATTATACTGCGATATTAAGTGAAATGTTAGTTTCATTAGACAACTATATAGTTGTTGCACTGCATCTAAATTCACTTTCCAAAGTAAACACTGTTTCATTCCATAGACTACAACATTTTTCCTGATCAAAAAGTTCAATAATTGATTATTGAAAATTTTAACAACATAAACAAAATAAAATTTTGTCAATAATTAATTATTAACCGTTTTTGATTAAAAAAAGTTTTTATGATTTTTCGAATAAGTGAAAATATATTTATAAAAGTTTCATTATAAGAACGATTTATAATTTTCAAAAAATAATTTATTATATATCTCCAAAAGTAAATTGTATATAATAATTTATTCCTTAAAATAATATCAAACCACATCAATGAAGATACCACAATTGCTTAATCTATGTAATAAATGCTTTTTATTTATTTTAATAGACAGTATACCATTCACGGGATCTACTTTCATATTTAAAGTATAATGTAAAAAAATATATTCTTTACATACAGTTCTGTTATTGTGCTTAAATTCATTTCATAAGTGAATATTTTTTTTATCTAAAAAAGCATAATTTTTTAGGCGAAAAATGTTTAATCATTATTAATCATTTTTCATTGCTATTTCTGCACAATTAGCTAGCAATTTCATCATTTGAGAACGCCAAAGTAGAGAAAAATCTTTTTTTATGTGAAGAGAAAATCTTTTTCTACAACTTGGAGCTCAAGGATGATGGAGTTGCTATAGAAAGTCACATATAAAAAGAATCAATAAAAAATAAAAATCATAAATGATAATCAAGAATGATTAATTAAATATTTTTGGTCAAAATATTATTTTGTAAAAAAAAATAATTTGTGAAAAATATTTTTAGAAAAATATCTTCCTTTTCCTCAATAAAAATAAATTCTTTTGCATCTAACTGCACATAACCATCAAAATATATGAAAAATAATTATTAAATAGTTTATAAATGAAATAATGTGGTATTTGAGTTATTAATTTACTTGTAAATGTTAGTTGAACCATAATGTCAGAATTTAATTTTTTATTATGTCATATTATAAAAATATTCTTCCAAAATAATTTCATTGTTACTTTTTGCATTTTTTTAATGTATATATATATATATATATATATATATATATATATATATATATATGTATATACAGTAAAAATTTTATTGGAAATCAGTGGAAAGAGAGGAATTCAATCGTACGAAATGGAAAAGAATGGAAGAGGCATTTATGCAGAATCGGATTGACTGAGGCTGATTATAAATACATACCCACACACACACACACGCACACACACACATATATATATATATATATATATATATATATATATCCGGTACTTCAATTTAGGCTTCCACATGAATGTATTAAAAAAATGCAAAATTTAAAAATATGTAATTTTTATTATTGACATTATTTTTAATACTGTGGTCATGTGAAAGCCTAAATTTAATCTCTCTCTCTCTCTTCGTGTATATATATATACTCTAAAGGAAATACAAATAGAGTTTAGAAAAATATTCTGTTAATTGAACTATAGTACCAGAATTTAATTTTTTATTGTTATATTATACAAATAATCTTCCAAAACATCTTTATTGTTACTTTTTGTTTTTTTTTCAGTGTATATATATATATATATATGTATGTATTCAAAAGTAAAAAGAATATACAAGTAGAGTTTCGAAAAATATTCTGTTCTTAGCATTGACTTTTATAAAGTTTGCACCCTATATATAAAGTATCTTGAATCTGCCTTATTGAAAAAGTAACATCAGTTACAACTGCATTTGATGTCGCATTTGGTACCATCGTTCCAAGGCATCCACAGACAACTTCCGACACTGATATAGTATTCTATTTACGTAACATATGCATATCACTTTGTGAATAGCATTTGCATGTATGTACATGTGGATGTAATGTATATTCGCCTGTATATGAACATACATATCTACATACATACGTATTTATACGTACATATATAAATGCATGCATGTATATTTGAATATGTGTGTTGTATGATTGTATCTGTTTGACTGTATAAGTTCGATATGTACGTTATATGTATATATTATACACGCTTTTTTACGAATAATGCTGCAAGATCGGAGTGTTCAATATGTTTCACTTCGGCGTTATTCGTCCGAATCGAACATACTATTATTCGCAAAATGACGGTACTGTAGTAAACTGAATGAAATAAAACCGAATATAAAATCTTGTTTCGTGCATTCACTTCGCACTCTATCTCTTTATCAATGTGTTCAACTGTTGTAAAACAGCTTCCGTAAACAAGAAAATAAGTATTCTTTTTCATATGGGCGAATTTCCTGCAAGTATATGTATATTTCCTTTTAATATGTATTTGTAGTTCTGGAAATATCAGTTGTATAAGTTTATGTGTACCGTAAAGTAGTTTAATTCGTTTATTGTTCATATTTGGGTTTTGAACTTGTATAAATTTTGATTTTTTTTACATTTCAAATCGAATATAAAATAATTTTAGTATTTAAATGATTCAATTGTATTAATGGGATATAATTCAATTAACATAAATGGGAATTACTCTTTAATATTTTAGTATTTTGAATGAAGTGTTCTTTTAAAATTATGAGTGTGATTAAAAACATACACACACATTATATATATATATATACGAGATAATGTTAAAAACACTCAATTTAAATGTATTTGAATAAAAAATTGCCCATAAAGTAAAATAATTAACTAAATTTCTATCATAAACAAATTTACTCACTTCATAAACCACAAAAATTTTGTTTGATTAATAGTTTTCAGTGTATTATTATTGATCATTTTTGATAGTTATTACATAGTTACAGAAAAAAAAAACATACTTTTCTTCATTTAATCTCTCTTATCTGTATTGAAAATCGTGGAAACAGAAAAATGGTTAACAATCAATTATTAAATAATATAAAATATTTGTTACTTTGTGATATAAAAATTATTTTAATTGAAGAAATGAACTCAGTTATAGTTCTATGACTATATTATGATTAAAATATTAATTAAATTATTAACATAAAATGTTATGAGAGCTGTTAAAAAAACATATGCATGAAAACTTGAGTAAATTCTTTTTATTGAATTAATGAATATTTTTCGTGAAACTGTAGGAATAATTCAGGAATGAAAATAATCATTTTTCACTTGAAATCTTCATTGTCTTGAAGAGTATTTATATCTACAAAATTTATATTAATTAATTATGCAAATAAATATCAAATCAAGTGACTAAGATGTCAAAATAGGTTATCTGGATGACTTAATTTATTTTTTTATCAATTTTTAATCAAAATAATTTATTAAATAAGCATAGTTTTTCTGGAAATATAGAAAGTTTATATATCTTATTGAACACAATTTCGTATTCGTTTCTTATTATTTAATTGATTGAAGAATTCTTCAATACTGAAACTAACGTAGCCATTTTTTATCTAATACATTTTTGAAATAATTTCGGTTTATAAGGTTTACTGATTCGATATTGTAAACATTTTGCATTATAAAAAGAACAGTTTATTAATAAGGGTATAAATGTAATTCTGGAATTTATATTTAGATACATTAATTAAGAGATTACATATAAAAAGATGGATGAAGTAATTAGCAATGAATTTCGCTGCTTTATTATGCGTAATCTCGTCTTTTTCAATACATTTGATCTGTTTATGCTTTGATGGTAAAACCATCGTTCTCAAAGTGCTAAGATACAGAAAAAAATTTTTGTTTGTACTTTAATAATTAAATCGCTATAGAAAAATGCAAAAGCAACAATAACAAATTGTAAATTATAAGTATTGCAAATTCAGTAGAGGGTGTGAATTAACTACAATGACAGAATTATGTTCTGATATTATAAAGACTTTCGATTTTTTTTGGCCACCTATATATTGTTATATCTTTTTTGAATTTGTAATATAATTTGTTTTTTTTTAAAAAAATGGCTACTACAAAAATTAAAAGATTCTAGAGGATTTTTTTTCTTTTGTGGAATACAAACGTTTTATATGTGCAATAAAAATATCTTATTTTTAACCAAATAATATCATTCAGTTACATATAAATAAAATATTTAAAACGATGTACAAAAAATATTGCATTTAGTAAAAAAGGAAACAAAGAAGTTGTATTCATATTTGAACAAAATAAATTATTTGATATTTACCTAATAATTTTTTTGTAAAAAGTATCTGAAATTCTCTTACGTTCAAATGTTTTAAGTTCTCAGAATCGATATCAAACACAATTTTAAGCTAATTTTCAATAAACATTTCCTTTTACTCGAAATATCATAGCGTTTCATTTCGTTCCAAGCTCAATACAAGACTTTTTATTTATTTTCTTTATATACTTTAGTAAAACTTCGAGATGACATTAATATTTCATACATTTTTTACTTCTCTACCACATCTTATATATTAAACATTTTATTTCTGAGAAATGAAATGTATTAATTAAAAAAGCTTTACTATGAGCGAAATTTTTTATTAACAAAAAAGGAGGAAACGCAAAGAAAATATTTCTCTTTTCAAAATAAATAAATGTTACGACATTAAAAATCCTTCTTTATATAATTACATCAAGTAAATTATGAACTACAGTAATCATTTAACGAACCTAATAAAAACGTAACTAAATTTCACAATGACCACACACTTAAACACCCATACTCTTAGTATCCATTCTACAAACAGACATAGATAATGTAAATCATTATGCATATAATTTGTTTTAATTCACAACGACAATAACTGTGAATTACGGTTTATACGTATACAGAAAACATACAAAAACAAATATGTACGTACGCAAACACAAGCACAAAAATACATACAGACATTCAAACATACAATCGTACAAGCACTCGCAGAAAGGCTCAGAACAACTTACTGCCAGGTCATCAAATTTGTTTTTACAGCGGCGCACTCCGCAAAAACAAAACAGCGCACATCCGTCGCCGCGAGCACGACATTACCGACGGAACGTAAGGACGTACAGAAGGACGGACGGACGGTTGGTACGTCGGCGGACGACATTGCCGGTCGAGGCAATGAAAATCACGATACGCGCATGTTTCGCATATGAACTTGCAAAGCTGTGCTTTCGGAAATCTCTTTTAGCATTTTTATTACACAAACGCGTACACGGAGACAGTTATACATACACACACATTTATATATATATATATATATATATATATATAACATTAAGTTACAAGTTGTTGAAGAGAAAGATTGTCTAGAGTTTTGGTTAAGAGAATAAGTCCTGGCAGGAAATCTCTAGTCCTATAAGGAAGCAGAAATTGTGCAGAACGAGCTTATAGTCTTGACACAAAAAATAATTGTTTTTGTTATTGCGAAATTTCAAAATTTAAAAGGTCAACTTGACTCAACGTTCACATCGTTGAAAAAAATAGGGACGTATTTAGAATTTGTTATAACAGCAGTAAATTAATTTTAACAATTAACATTAATTTTCAATGTTTAGGTAATGAAATATGTATATGGAAATTATTCAATTTATTTTTTATATTTTTTAAATAATTTATAGTACAAACGAAGTAAATACAGAGTGTTTTGGTTAACAAACTGTAAACATTAAATTTGACAAATGCCTGTAATTATCTACAAATTAGTCTAACAACGTGTCTTTCATCTATCTACCTGAAACTATGAGATAATTTATCTGTGTGTGCTTGTTCCAAAAATAATATTTTTTGAAACACAGTAAATAAGTAGTCGATTGTATAAATAAGAGGACACAATTTTTTAAAATAAATATTTATTTTAGTATAGGACACATAAATCAGAATTATTGAATTGAATATTTTTTTACTATTCGTTTATATCAAAATATTAGTTTACATGATTGTTTGTTTATAAGAGAACTTATTATTTTTCTATTTGAGTAATTTTACTTAAAATTAAAATGTCTGGTATTTAAAAATATTTGTTTTCATAATCAAGAAATATTTTTGGATCAAAAATGAAACAAATTCGAAAAGAAGTTCTTTAAATGGAATATTTTAATAAATTAAAATGTTTAGAAGAAACATAATCATAAATGAAGTAAAATATATTATATTGATTTTTATAAATAATAGTTTTCTCATCTCATAACCCATAATAATTGTTCTAATCAAAAATATTCATTGATTCTTGATTGATTATTGATTCTTTTAAATTGGTATAGAAGAATGACAAATGCCTCAATTAAAAATGATCAAATTTTCGTCGAGAGTATTTTTGTGGTTCATGGAGCGAAAAAATAATTAATTTTCGAAGATGAATTTAGTAACAGAACCAAAATAACATATGACATTCCATTGATATATTATATTTTCTACAAAAATCAATTTATTTTTAAGAAAAAATTATAAATCCGAATTTTTTGTTCAAAAAGAACCAATAGCCTGCAACTTATACTTTGTGAAGAAAACTCGTTACTGAATTTATTTTATTTAAAAGTAAATTTTAATATAAAGAAAATGTTTATATGGTAAATAAGTTAATTTTGATAAACAATAAAATTTCAATTTCATTTTTATTGAAGCAATAAATATAAAAAAGCTATTTTTTAATTATTAAATAAAAAATGTATTAAATTAAAAAGTTTTTGTTAAATTCTAAAATATTTAGAATTATTTTTTATTATGTACTAAAATAATTGTTGAAGAATACACTATTAACAAATTTCATTGTATCTGATGCTATTTTGTTAATAATTATCGATTAAAAATACATTGATTTATTTTTAATAATATTTATTTACTTTAAGTTATGATTTTATTTAATAAAAACGTTACTTTCAAAACATTTTTTGTCGATGAAAAGGAAATTTATTGATAACGTATTTTTCATCGACAATATAGTGTGTATATTGAATACATATCGTTGTCCTTGTCGTCTTCGTCCTTTTAAATCTTCTGAGTCTCTGTTTTTCATTACTTATTTCGGTTTATGTACCATCTTTATGTAGATATTAGAGATTAATTGGTAATTTCAACTTAATGAAAGTACACGTTCCAAAATTTACTAGAAGAAAGATACACACAAATGGTTTAAAAAGATTAGAATCAGCAAGACAGAGCATCAAAGGAATCACTATGTATATAAGAAGATACAATTATAATAACAGTGAATAATAGTGTAACCTACAGCAAGTATTAATTACTATGTTGGATATTTAGTTAAAAAATAGAAGTAAATGTATATATTAATGCATTTTATTTTTAAAAAATTCAGATAGAAAATTTAAATGTACTTTCATATCTACATGAATATAATGTGCTAAATAATTTAATTTTGTGTAATGAAATTTAATACGTACATCAAAAATATTCATGAAAAATAATATGCACTCTGAAAAATACATTTATATGTTTAAAATCCTTTTGAATAACATTTTTTTTATTAAAAATTCTTTCATATGAGTAGTAAAATAATAATCACAGATAATATTATATTCTTCATTTATTTATTTTCTTTTCATTTTTACAACATTCATAAAAAACATTTCGAATCGTACGTTAAATGTAAAACCTACTTATAATTCTATTCGCTCCCAATTCTTTATATATCGCACCACTTGTAAAAAAAAAACTAACCTCCAATAAATGTCTAGAGCTAATAAATGCATTTATGACCCTACATGCACTATAATACATGTCATAACTCCCTTTTATACTGTACAAACATAAAAGTGATCACCTGCTCTCATCCCTATACACTGCAACTGTTTTTATCCCGGTTGAATAAATGGAACAGAGGGTGGCATGTCGCCATCATTAGATGAACACTGCAGTGTCATTTACTATAGAAATTCACGGATGGGAAAAACGTAAAATGGTGAGACAACAAATACTTTATTCGTTCATTTTATATATTCTTCTCTCCGTTGCGATGACGCGGTGTTTATTTAGTAGGGTAGGTGTACATAAAAGAATCGAGCGTATAAAATCACATTCACTGTGGCTGTGTGACCAACATACGGATATTCTTTTCGTGGGACACAACTGCAGGCCTTTTTTTAAAACGACATTGACTGTATTGCTTTTAAATGAAAAGTAGTGAATGTTAATAAAATGATTCAATTTGTTAACATTTTTATAGGCTTTATACATTTGTTCGACATCTACTACCTTTTGTTTTAGTCAAGGTTTTATTTAAATGTTTATTGCACTTTAGATATTGTCTACACATTTATTACGTTTCTACTGGTTCAATCATCCTTTTAAATAAAAATAAATTTAATGCATATAAACGAGATAGATTTCATTAAACATTACATATATATATATATATATATAATTCGTGACTTTATTGAGTTATTTTAGAACGTTTCTGAGATTCGTACCTTTTGATTGTGGTAAATAGTTGCTTTCATAAATGTTTTTCCATGCAAGTCAATAAAATGAAAGAAATATAGAAAGTTGAACGTTAATAGATATGAAGATATATTGGAAAAACATTTAGTTAGCGACTTAAAGTTAGGATAAAAAGTTCACATTTTGGAATATGATATTTTTTTGTAATAAAATACTTTAATCAAACACCATATATTTTCACTATAGTTAATAACATATTATTTTTAAATTTTATTTACTATTTTTTGTATTGGAAAACGATTTTTAAAATAATTTAAAGAACTAAATTCAGTTTAAATCTCAGTATTTTGCTAGCTGAATAAAGAAACTCTATAACTCGGTTCTGCTGACATTTTATGAACTCAGATTGGTCGTATTTTGGTTTATATCGATTGTATTTATATTTTAAAATATATCACTTAACTGTATATGTCTATTTTGTTCATAGTGGATATGAATCGGTAAAAAATTGAAAATAATTTCTTGTTTGTCTATCAACATGCTATTAAACCACTTATATTAGTAGCTTAGTTGTTCAAGTGTTAATAATTTATAAATATATAAATAATTTTTAAATGGAAATTAAAAGGTTCAAATAAAAGTTGCATGTATATATATAAGAAAAAATTTTCTTGTTAGTAAAATTTTAGGATTCTTGAATAAATTGTTAATAAGCTTATTAATTTATAAAAAAAAGTTTCCTATATTTTTTTCGACAAAACCGCCATTAACATTTAATAATATTAAATTGACCTTTTCATCAGTATGAAAATTTATTATATTATAAATTGTTTCTTATATAAATGTAAAATGGCTTCTTAATCTGCTATATTAAAAATGTTCAATAAATCATTAACGATCACTTTGATTGTTGTTTATGGGCATTTCGATAACCATTCCGTCATCTTCATACCGACGAGATAGATTAAATTCTATATTTTTCGTATATTATTTTTGTATTGTAACCTCGATAAACTATAATTGGTTATTTTGATGAAACTATTCTCAAATGTATATAAAAGATGAATCAGTAAGTATTCATATAGTTATTTGTTAATATTTTATTCATATTAAATTATATATGAAATATACTTTTAATTTTTCATCGCACAGAAAATATGATGTAAAGTAATTTTAATTAAATTGTTTTCTAAACACATTTTCATACATATACCCATATACATATAAGCACATACGCACATACTGGATTTCATCTTCATAATATATGAGAGAAATTCAAAAATAAAAGTGGCATTTGAGAAATAAAAAACTCAATCTGATCTCCTCTAACTTCTATGCAATTTTTCCAGTGATTAATGAGCTTCTGGATTCCGTTCCGGAAGAAATTTTTAGTCGTTTTCGCATCCATTTTTGCACGCTATTCCTCTCACGGTTTATAAAACAAATCAATCTTTTTAAGATATAGGTGTGGTGTTCTAGATTTTGAGCTCCTGAATAACTCATCATATAGCCGAAATTTAGTATTAAGTGATTTTTACTTTTCGGGTTATTAAAGGAAGAGTTGGGAAAAGTTCTTTTCTGATAAATGTTTTTTTGTAATGAAAAAATCTTAATATCATGCAAAAGCGGTTGTGAAAGAGATGAAAATGTAACTTCCATGGAAGAATTAAGAATATTATTGTGCACGGGACTAAGTTTTAGGTTGGTAGGAAAGTAAATGCGGTTTTTGTTTTCTAAATTACAACCTTTATTTGTTTCAATAAAAGAGTCATTTCATATTGTTAAGGTGAACATCATTTTAAAGTAATTTTTCAGCCCGTATTTCGATAACAACTTTTTTTTTAAAAAAATTTACTTCAAATTGGGCTATAAAATTAAAAATGGAAAAGAACCAAATAAGAGCAATTTTCAGTAAGTTCAATAAGTTCAAAACGGGGGGTAAAGTAGCAGAAATTGCTCATAAATTAAACGATGCGTTTGGTGTGGCTACTGTTAAGGAACGTAAGGTGCATTGACGGGTCCTAAAATTTCGTTCTGAGGACGAGAGTCTTGAAAATGAAGAAGGTCGCGGGTGTCCTTCTTTAGTTCATAACGTCCAACTGGAGGCGTTAGTTGAATCAGAACTACACACAACAATTCGAGAACTTATTCGAAGCTTAGTGTTAGTCATCCAATAGTTTTGGACCACTTATAACCACTTCAATTAAAAATGTATATGAATTTTAAGGTCATACACCGCAATTATTTTTCTAATAATCTAATATAGAGAAGTTATTACGGATTATATAGAAACTGTCCTTAATAAAAATTCTGTATGAAGAATACGTTTTTTACTTCTTAAATGTCTCTTTTACTTTTTGACTTTCCCTCATAATTGGTAATAAAATAGCAAATTTGTCTGAAGAAATGTTTTAATCAATATATTTGTATGTACCATGTATTTTATATTAAATAACGAAAACGAAAATGGTTTCATTTCAGTACCAGAAATATCAAACAAAAAAAATACCACCACTGCACATGAACACAATAAAACCAGGAATTAGCTTCTAATCTATAACAACTTTGGTTAACCAACAATAAAAACTAATATATTTCTGTAACGAAAAATCGATTTGTGTAATCATCTGTAAAATACTTACCGATAAGTCGACCGTATAAGAATTTATTGACTCATTCAACATATGAGTTATTTTGTGAACGCGATTGCAGCTAAAGAACAGAAACGATTTAGATATTTGTGAACATTCTGTAACCAAAAGTTGTTACTCAGCTATCCTGTCAACCGTGCACATCAACCATGTTATTTAAAGTTTATTGTTATGTGCTTGATACATGCCATGCGCTAAATACAATACACATCGTGTGCGTTGTGGCGCGTGAATTTAAATTATCACTACGAACACTGATAATTGAACATCGCTTTTGTTATGTGTTCGATTGTTTGGAACATTGTTAAATAATTTACATTTAATTTATCTTGTACCATAAATGTTCGCTTTTATGTATTGTAACGATTCGATACTAAAAAAATATGTTTCAGTATATTTCGTTTGATATATATACACATATTGAAAAAAATATTTTTAATAACATCATATGTACTTTATCTTTTGTGTAATATTCATTTTAAAGCGTGTTTATAAATTGACTACATTAACCATTTACATGCTTTGTATATTTTAAACAATCATACTATTTTATAAACATTTAATTTTTAAACATTCATATAAATTAACCAAAAAATTTTATTTAACAATTAACATAAAACTGAGCAGCCTCAAAATGTTTATATCACAATAAAGTTAAATTTACATTCATATTCATATATTTTTTAGTTTCACAAATTTTTGTCTTCAAAAATGTCCAATAAATATTTATTGATAAGGTTTGATTGTTTCTTAAGCATGTTTTAATAATGATGTCATCATATACTAGAGCTGTAAGGTAGAGAAAAATATTTTTTTATATCTTGATGCTCTGATGATATCTCAACGAATCGCGCCGAAGTAATAATTAAAAATGACTAGTAAAATTTTTATATTTTCAATCAAAAAATCCTTTTGTGATTTGTAGTGCAAGAAAGAATTTATTTTTGTAACGTAATATGTATATTTTTGATATTTTAGGATGAGTATAGAAATAAAAATTAAAGTTTTATAAATGTTAATATGTTTTTTATAAAAAATACTTTGAAATGATTCCAAGCTCTTTTAATTATTACTGTGATTCTCTTGAAAGGGGTATTAGTGCTTAAATAATATTTTTGACTCCAAATATTATAAATATTTTAACATACATTTTGTTATTGCGAATATTTAAAAAAGAAGTTTAGTTAGAGTTAAAATATCTTATTTTGAAGTAAAACATTGATTATTTTTTATACTCTAATCAAATGAACCCCCCAAAAAAAATTTTTTAAGTTAGGAAGTATAATTTGATGAGAAAATTATCGTCATAATATTTTATACATTTTTAAACTAGTCTAAATTTAATATAATATTAAATAATAAAGAAATTAAAATGGAAATTGTTACAGAACACAAATTTCTTTCATCGATTACAATATGTTTTTTTAATTAAATCAATATTATTTTTTTAAATACGATTTATATTTAAGTTATATTGAATTTATTTGTTCGAAAGTATAGAGAAAAATTTGTAGTACATTTATATACAATAG
This sequence comes from Acanthacorydalis orientalis, assembly GCA_034766995.1. Lineage (NCBI taxonomy): Eukaryota > Metazoa > Arthropoda > Insecta > Megaloptera > Corydalidae > Acanthacorydalis > Acanthacorydalis orientalis. Next base: position 21,008,643 of record CM068322.1, on the reverse strand, counting down.
ACTTTAATAGACTAATTTTATTTTATTCTAATAATAATCAATTAATACAATATTTTTTATGAAACTGAGTTTTAATCTTATCGATGTTTTAGTGAAAAATCAGAGATAAAAAAGTCAAGGTTATTTTTAATCAAAGTATTATTACTTAAATTCAAAATAAAATCAGTCATCAGTCACTTTTAATATAATTTTGAAAATTAATAAATTTATAATAGATGGTTTTTATAATTGTGATTCTATTAATTCAGTTCTGATACCCGCAGTCTTTGTGAATCATATCTGCAAGCTTAGATGATTGAAGAATCGAAACTAATCACTTCAGATAAAGATTTGTGTAATTCATAAAAATATCTTCAAGACTAGTCTTAAGTCATAACCGTGTGTATTGCAAATTAAAACGGATCTCTTATTGTTTGTTTCTGAAATATGATAATTTTAATGCATTCAAATAAAAAAAAAACGGGAATATAATATTTTACTAAAATAACCTGCATGAAATTTTAAAATTTGACACCGAAAAGTAGTTAATTTTAAAATATTAATTTAATAAAGAACCTTATAGTTTAAAATTAAAAAAAAGTTTAATAAAACGTAGAACTATATTTTACACCTAACAAATAACTTGCAAACCAATTATATCTAACTTTTGTCAAAAGAATATTCGTCAACTGTCTTTCATATAAATCTGTGTCATTGTTCATTACTTCAACTACATTTAGAAAACTTGAAGTAATTTTATTAATTATAGTGTTCAATATATTATTTTTCACAATAAAAACATATTTTAATTTCTGTACTAAAATATATTTTTGATATTAAATTCTGGAAATTAAAATATTTTAATAACGTTTCTCACATTTTTATTATTATATTTTCATTATCTTCCTTTTTACTTTAAGTTTATAATTTTTTACCTTCTACTAGTCCATAAAATTAGTCCCAAAGGGAATATAATATTTTTTTAATTAAATATAACCATTTTTCATAAAAGAAATTACAGTTAATGTAGTATTTTTCACAATTTTATTTATTTAATTTATATACTAACTAAAACTTCAGTAAAAACGTAATAAAACGTTTTCTTTGTGGAATCTTTTAAAATTTAATATTTTTAATAAAAAATACAAATTATTATTTTTAAAGAAAATATTTAATATACAGATTTAAATATGATTAAAGTACTTATGATATTTTATAAGAGATAATTTTATTCAATATCAAATAAAGGCTGCAAATAAATATTAATTAATTTTCTCAAAAATTTTCTCTAGATTGGAATGAGTTGCATTGGTTGAATCTATATTTTCATCAATAAGTCTTTAAGAATAAAGTAAAAAGAGTATACATAAATCCTTTATTCTTTTGTCAAATATGTAGTATTGTATGAACTTTTTCCAAGGTGGATTTTTTTAAAAAAATATTGTTCTTATAATAGTCATTTAGTAGTTATCATTATATAATCAAAAATAAAATATTTATTCTTCTTTATCTATTTTATTCCAACGACAAAACTATATTTTTTTCAAAATACGCACATGGATTAAACGATACAGTAAATGTTACATACGAAATTAACTTCAAGTGAGTAAACGAGGCGTAATAAAATATTTGTTATAAAAGGGGTTGTTTGACTCGCTAGATTTGAGAATCACAGCTCGAATGGTTACACTAATTACAACAAAGTATTGCTTAAATAAAATTTTGTTTGTGTTGAGATTTTATTTTACTGTCATATTTAATTTCATATTTAAACTTTCATAATTTATTTTATAAATGTTTTACCATAACAAATATGTTTATTAATTAATAATAATAATTTGTATTTTTATTAATATAAACTGAACCTAGAATGTAAATATAATTAAAATTTGGATTCTATTTGGAATTTAATTTTAAATTATAATTTCAATTCCAATTTATTTTTATTTATATTTTACCAATTTCTTAATGAAAATATTTGTTTTAATTAAGAAATATATATATATATATATATATATATATATATTTATATATAGATAACAAATTTTTAATTTGTAAAAAACATATTTGAAGCTTTGAATGTTTTTCTTATTGATTTGGTTTTAAAGGTAAAATTATAAAACATATTTTTATAATAATTTATTTTATAGTAACAAATTTTATTATAAATTATTTACGGTATATATTTACATTTATTAGCATTTATAGCGTTGTTTATTGTTTTTATGTTTGATAAACTTGTTACAAAATGTAGGTGTTTATTTTAAAAGTGTAACAAATCAAGTAGTATATAGTAAACCCACGAGATTGTGGCAGAAAATTAATTACACTAGAAAAAAAATACAAGAGTGAAATCTAGAGAATCTCTGTTACATGTACAGTTTATTCAAGCATTTCATGTACGTATCGACTGAACGATACGTTACTGACGCGCCACGGTTGAACAAAATATGTCTGTCGGTAAATCAGTGTGGCGGTATGTTTGATTTCTCGCGCCGCATCGCGTTCCACGCCACATTCCGCAACAATTAAATAGCACGCCAACCATCGTTAATAGGGCGAGAGTCATGAAACGAAATGATGGGCGGAAAGGACGTACAACGGGCTATTTGAAGCATCTGAAAAATCTCGACATTTTGTCTCTTCCACTTCTCTTTTTTTGAACATTTATTTGTAATTTTGTTTCATTGTGAGTGGGAGTGTATATGAAAATGTTTGTTTTATCACAAATCTCTTTTGTTCAAAATAATTTATACACATATCAAGTATGTAACATAAATACAGGAACGAAATAAAAAAAAACATATAAAATGGAGATAACATATATGTATATTGGTACACGTGTCTGATAGATTGGTGTTATTTTTCAATAAAAGAAGAATAAAATATTTTAATTATTTTTTTTAATTAAATTTATCAACTTTTTTGGAAATTATATGAAACAATTTTTGCAATTAACCTACTTTTTTACAATTAAAAAAGGAGACTTATCCTATTTAATAATGTATTACAATTTCAGTCTACAATAATAGAATAAGAAAAATTACATTTAAAAAAAATGTATTTATTATGAGAGAATATATTCTGCTTCATTATAATTCAGTTTTAAAAAAAATTCTCACAAATATGGAAATTCTATTGTTAAATATTCTGCTTTGTAATCGTATGTGATCGATAAAAGGTTTCATAATTTTTTATACTAATTTATAATAAAAATTATATGAAAAAATAATTTTTAAGTGAATTTTATATTATATTTTTTATTAATTATAGACAAATCAAGGAGAAAAAGCATTGATTGATACAAATTAGAATGTTTATTTATTTCTATTTCCACTCATACTCGTAAAATAAAATATTGAATCGAATATAAAATTATATTTCATTTTCTGTAACGATAACATTTAATATTTACTAAAAATATCTAGAAAAATAAAAGAGATAAAACAAAAGTCTATTTTTTTAATTTCATTGTAAATTTATGTTATGAAATTTATGATAAAATTATTAAAATATTTACAAGCAGAAGCTCGTGTATGAATAATGAAACTTTAATTAATTTTTATGAGAATAAATTTAAAAAAAAAATGAAATGTATACTGAAGAAATGTTTATTCGACATATTTCTTCATATTTATCAACTTTTTCTCTTAAAATCTAGCCAGTTATTAATTGTGACTTATTGATTTTATATTTTCATATTCAATCCATACTTTTTATTAAAAAAAGGATTATTTCAGGATATTTTTTAACAGATTATAAAATAAAAAGAAGCAAATACGTTAATAGTTAAAATAGTTATATTTCTATTAAAAATATTTAAAAAATATTAATTTTATATGAATTTATGAGTTGTTTGTTATTAATTGTCAGTATTTTACTCTAATTAATGTCCTATAGAATAGACATTTTTATGTGCAACACTAATTAAATTATCTTAGTTTTAATGAACTAAACAAAACTCTACTTCAACAATATTCTTAATGGTTACTAATGAATTTTCATTCAAATTTAAACAGTGATTACATCATCTTGAAAGTAGTAAAGAACTTTTTTCTGTATTGTAGCGTTCTGAGAATGATAGTTTCGCCATCCAAATGGACATAATTAAATATCAATAATGATCAATAATCAATTATTGAACATAGTTAATTACAATTTTTTTTAATTTTTGGAACGAATGAATTCTTAATTTCTGAAAGTATATTTTAAGTTAGTAGAAAAATAATTGAGATTTTTCACCTTTAAATTCATATACATTTTTCCTTTTTTGAATTTCCTAGCTGTTTTAAGTGGTCCAGAACTATTGTATAACTAATGCCTAACATTTGTTCAAACTCTCAAATTGTAGAGTGTGGTTATGATTCAACGAACGCCTTCAGTTGGTCGTTATTAACTGAAGATCGCCGGCGACCTTCTTCATCATAAAAGCTCTCGTCTCCAGTACAAAATTTTTGGACCTACCATTGCACCGTGCGTTCCCTAACAGTACCCACATCAAAAGTATTGTTTAGTTTACGAGCAGTTTTATTGGTTTACCACCCGTTTTGAACTCATACAAAAATTAGTTCATATTTGCTTATTTTTCATCTTTAATTCAGTTGTTTAATTTTGAAGCAAAATTAATAATGAAACAAAAGTCAATGTTACTAAAATACAGACCAAAAAATGTACTTTAAAATGATATTGACATGAACATGATGTACTGACATTTTCGTTGAAAAAAATTAAGATTAGAAATCAGAAAACAAAAACTGCAATTATTTTTCTACTAACCTTAGATAGTACTCTCAATTTTTTATATATTAATTTTGAGCAGATCTATTTAAGTCATGAACATCATTAATTTAAAATTATTTTATATAATTTAGATAAAATATTCAATATTAGTCTTCTCAAAGGTAATTTCTAAAAAAAAATAAGATACCTATCAAAGATAAGAGACCTTTGTCAGAGATATTTGCTTTCATTTAATGTATATATATATATATATTATTTATATACATATTATGATACTTTATTTCCTTTTCATTAAATTAAAAATATTAGCTTCTTTCTATTATATTTATTTCATCGAGTTTCCTGAGATTTGAAAATATTTATGATAAGAATTACAAAAATCAACTTTAAAGAAATGTACACTGCTTCAAATTTATAGGAAAACTTTATTAAATAATCTAACATAGATACAAGCAACACTCTATATAAAACCTTAGTATCAAATAGTTGGATGTTGCTATCATAGAATTATAAGAATGCGCTCTTTTAAACTGAAGAGAAGCCACGTTTACTGAAAATCTGCTGTAATAGAAAAAAGTACTATAGTGACAACCATAATGAGATTATGATGATATATATACATATACACATACATATATACATATATATGTGTGTGTGTGTGTGAATAGAGGAGAGTTTTTGTGACTATGAAAGATACAACATCGACACTTTATCTAAAATACGAAAATGAAGTAATTGAAAATCTTATATATTTTATATCTAAATGACACACACATTTTATCTCAAATATAAAAAATATGCTATGAAAATTCACTTTCTTCTTACTTACACAAGCGCACACACACTCATATATATATATATATATATATATATATATATATATATATATATATATGACTAATATAAAGATATTCAATATCTTAGTGTCATATACGTACAAACACACATAGTAATATATAGTTTAGTATGGATTTACTGTTCGCTGAAGCTCCTGTGAAAATTCACTGAGAAAAATATGAAAATGTCGCTCTTACGAGCTTAAATGACTGCGCATAAGTTAAATTTAACTTTTGGCTGTTAGCTACTTGACATCCTGTTAGCGTAGACCCTCTTTTGAAAGTTTCTCAAAGACGGTGTGGCACAAGGTTTCATATTATGAATATATCTTTGCGAGGGGCAGGAAATTGAAAGTTTATCGCATGTCTCCACCAGCCTACGTCACCGTTAACACACTTTCAAAGTCTTTACAAACGATACACACAATAAATGGCTAACTTACTCCTCCCGTATATTATATTTTGTACATATTGACTGAAAGGAAATTGAAGTAGTCGTATGAAATAGTAACATTTAATTAATATAATTCTGAGAAATTTAATTATATACAGAAAGCATGCAGAAAAAGTTATGTACGATAATATACATAACATACATTTATATATATATATATATATATATCGACGGAAATTAAACAGTCAATTCAATTTAATTAAAATTATTTTCCTTCTTCTTTTAACAAGCAAAAAGATTTATTTTCAAATAAACCAATTTCTATATTAAAAATTAAGTAAATAATGATTTTTATGTAGCATTAATCCCAAAAAGAACTATTTTTGATCAATTTATGATAAACAAACATTTATAATTTATTATAAGTTTAATAATATTTTTTGAATTTTAATTGTAAGAAAACTCCTCAGTAATAAGATTCTAAGTAATAAATATATTTCAGTAGTTCAAGTTGAGAAAATAATTAATTTTTTTTCTTTTTTTAATGAAATAGATTTAGATAAAAATTATTTTAAATTAATTTAATGTTTATTGAATTTATTTTTTAAAACTTATAGTGACAGTAAAAAATAAATAAATGTTAACAAAATATTTTCTGTGGGAACGAGTATGAATGAAATATATCAGTACAAAACTGATTTGTAAACATGTGCTCGTAATATAATAATCCTAAACCAAGTTGAATTTAAAAGCAGCTGCCCGACCTCATATTATGCTAGAGAACACAGCATAAAATGAAAGAGAAAATTCTTATAGAGATGTACAAGAAAACCTTTAAGTCTTCTTGACCTTTTTGGAGCACACAAATTTCAATGGTTTAAGATGGGGTTATTTAAAATGAATAGTGGATGTCATTTTGTATTTCTGTACAAAAATATCTTGATTTGTGTCTGGGTAGAACATTCATTAAATAAAAGCAATTAGAGGAACAACAATTTACGCAATTTAATTTATTTGTAAAAATGCGTTGTCTTTATATAATCTCTTATTACTGTTATTCTTTGTATTCTCAAATGATTTTTCAATATTGTTATAAATAATATCATAATAAGAAACATTTAAAAAGACGATTTTACATTATTAAAAAACAGCTTTTTTGGTATCTAATTTTTATTAAATAAATAAATTTGCTTATCCATAGAATAATATTATAATTGTTATGAGTGATTATTTTTACATGACTTTCAATATAGATTCCATTCTCAGATAATTTTTTTTGAAGTTGGTAAATAAAAAACTTAGTTTTATATTTATTTATGTGTCATTTATTTTACTACCATGTGAAACATTCTTTCATAAATTTAAACTAACCACACATTTTCGGTCTGTAATATATTGCAACCTTTACTTTTTCCTTTTATTCATATACAAGTCATCGAATTCATAAATTCTTATAAAAATATATAATGAGAAATGAATGACACATGTAGTTTTTATGTATTATTTAGTCGTCTGTTCTGTACCAACAGAATGAAAATGAAAATCTATTCACATTTTTGTCCATTCATAGCTCATAGCAAAGGCTCTAGGAAGACTCAAAGCAATCTTTGACGTCATATATGATGAATATACTTGTTTTGTTTATGTTATTTCTCTGCCTTACGTAAACAAAACGGTAACTTTTACGAGCGAACTTGAAATGAAAAAGCGAGGTTATGTTCTATGAAGGAAAAAAGTAGAACAGGTGAAATATTCGAAGACACTTGTGTATTTGTATGAATATATGAGTGCATATATATATATATACAAAAATATATTGTCATAAAAAATTGAGTCTAAGAGAGTAATCGATTCTAACCCTATTTGAGAACTAATAAGTTTTAAATAATAAAACTTATAAACTGTAAAAATATAAACTTTAAATTTGTTAAATGTATTTTAATATCATTTAAACAAATTGAATTCTAATTTTGCTCATAGTTTTGCAGAGAAGTAAAAGTTGACATTCAATTAAATGTTGAATATCATAATTGATAAGAATGTTAATCGTTTGTAAATGATTTCTGCACTTTTCCATCCATTGTTCTTTAATAAGAGATTTCCCTGAATATGAATTATTAATGATACTTCTATAAATGTTCTTTTTCCGCACAAAAATTTTTTATAATCAAATTGTTTCAATAAATTATTACTGATAATTTTTACTTGTCGCTTATGAAACTTTTGATCATAGTTTTCTCATGGCTTCAATGCCAAAGTTCATAAAATATATTGAGTATCTATTAAGGATATTTTATTTATTTTAATTTTACTAATTTGTATATTACTTATTTTGATTTTTTTTTAAATTATCAATATAAATTTTTTAACTGCAATTTTATATTTTTTATAATTTTGTATTTTTATACTGAGCTTAAAATTTTGAATATATTTTTATCAATAGTTTATAATAGTATTAAAATAAATTCCAGGGTTTAAATAATTTTAAATTTAGTAATAGATCCATTTCAAAAATCAATACATTGTAAATTATAGTTAACTATTTTATTTTTTATTTAGAATTTAATTTAAATATAGGTAATAATCCGCTATTGCAAGAAAGAGTTCAAAATAGAAATTTTAATGTAATCTTCCTTCATAAAAGTAGAATAAAATGAAGTCATTCGTCACTTTGAATAGAAATTTTTGTATACAATGTTTATCTTTGTTCTGTTAAAACTAGTATAAATTACACTTACAATTTGAATAAACTATGAAAAAAATCGTAAATATCATTCACAATACACATAGGAAATATAAGAAAATAAATATAAATGTAAATTTTCTTAAATATCATATTTGTCATGTTGATGATATAAAGAATTTGAAATAAGTTTGTAGCGTTGGTGGGCAAGAAAAAAAAGCTGAAAAACAAGCAATATGAGTAAATATGCAGAATACAACAGGAAAACCACTCGAAAAGTTAGCCAGTCGTCGTGTTGTTGTTGTTGTTCTCTACATGTACGACACAGTACTATGAAAAAAGTCTGTGATAAGAAAAAGGAGAGAACGTTGTTCACCACGCTTATGAAAAGATGTGGCTCGAGAAAGGAAATTCAATTTAAAAAATGTTCCACCTTTTTGTAATTATATTATACAGGAAATTCCACGTTTCGAATACTTGAGCAGATACGAAATTTCTTAGTTCAATTTGTGTTGGTAATTATTTGACATTGTACGTAATTGCGAGTTAAAAATTAAATTTTCTCGAACATCTTTTTTAAATACTAATAAGGTCATTTACTGTACATCTTAAATAGGATTAAGGAAATTTATTTAGCTAACGTAATACTGCATCTATTCTTTAGTGGTACCTCATAAAAATTAGATTTTCCAATCATTCACTCTCTTACCGAAACTTTTGATAAGAAAGTTTCAGCACACTTTATATTTAACTGATTTCGGTTTAGATAAAATAAGTTCTTTTTCCTTGCAGGTTATAATAATCAGGAAATAAGTTATTCATTCTCCTTTTCTCATCAAAAGAATGAATTCATTATCAAAGAAGTATTATAAAATATGTTCAAACAGATAAAAATGTTTATATTTGTTGTCTAAAACTTTACAACTTAACTAAAGAATTTATCACACCAATTTTTCCATTTTATTGTTAAAAAACGTTTTTTTCTTTATAATTTCTGGATTGTTAGAATATAACTCTACCTTTTTCTATAATAAAGATAGTTTTATAACGCTATATTTATTTAAAAATTATTTTAATAAATTGAAATTAATTAATACACTACTAACGACAGTCATTTTTGTAAAATCAAATATTTTAATTTTTATAAATCAATTATTAGATATGCTACTTTATCAAAACTTTCAATTTATTACCAACTATCACAGTTATTTCCAAATATTATCATAAAATCGACGATTGAATAGGGTAATTGTTATAAGTGTAATATATATATATATATATATATATATATATATATATATATCAATAGCCAAGTGTTTTCTTCTAAATTTTTCTGATATGTTATTAGTTCATCATTAATTTAATTTAATTTAAATTTTTTATAAATTTTGGTTCTTTTCTTTTCTTTCGAAATAACTCGGTTTCTTTTAATATCATTATTATAGCAATAAAATAGAAAATAAAAGTTAAGTTTATAAACCACACTAGCTGAATACAATTTCATGCAATTATAAAAGGATAAATAAGTAATAAATGTTAAGCATCTAATTCATTTTAATAATAATAATATATCGAAAAAAAACATACATGCGATACCTTTTCTTTTCCACAATGAAGTATCAATTTATTTTCTTCATTTTTTTTAAACAAACTATAGAATATCTTCTGATTGTTTATATTAGTCGAAGTATATATCTTAATAATGTCGATTTTAGAAAAAGTTGTAAAGAAAAATTGAATTCGTTTCTTTATATATTCCACAACAAATGTATAAAATTTGAACATAAAAATATTTACTTTTATTAACCGTTCTACTCTCTTTCTCCCTCTCTCTCTCTGTATATATATATATATATATATATATATATATATATATATATACTTATTGCATATTATTATTTCTATAGCAAATATTTTATTCTATTTATAAATAGAAATACATAAATTTATACAGAGTATTTACTTTTTCGTTTGCCAGTGTGTTTTTATAATATTAATGCTTATTAATTTTATGTCAAAAGTGATAAAGTTTGTATAAAAATATAATAATTATTTTTATGAAATATATCATTAAAAGTTTATTACATTAGACTCTTCAATAAACTTAACCCCATCTTGCGAAACTTATAAGTATTTAGTATATATATATATATGTATATGTATATATATATATATATATATATATATATACACGTACATAGGCACAGATATGCATGTTAATATATATTTAGGCTATGTGTATTTAAATTCGTGTTGTATATACCAGTATTTATGTGTATCTTTACGTATAAAGACTAATGCTTAAAGGCTAACTATAAAATTTTCCACTGAATTTCTAGTCTACCCCCACAGTGTATGTCGTAAAGTTTAATCCTACTTGTGGCATGTTTGTGTCGTTAGTGTGTTATCTTTAATCTGTTAGCGTAATCGGTGCTTAAAATTTAGGGTAATCAAAGTGTTATTTAATACTTAGGACAAAAATGTCACAGCTAAATAAATAGAAAAAAAACGTATTTGATTTAATTTGAAATGATAAGGATTTTATTTAAATAATTATTACACGCACTCTTTCATCAAATAGTAACTGTAAGGTTGGTAGGAAAATAATTGCGGTTATTATTTTTTGAATTCTAACCTTAAGTTTTTCAATGAAAGTGTCATTTCATCGCATTTATGTTAATATTATTTTGAAGTGTATTTTGGTATATAAATTTTGGTTTTATTATTAACTTTGCTTTAAATTGGACTATTGAATTAAAGATAGAAAAGAAGTAAATAAAAGCAATTTTCTTACAAGTTCATCCAACATCCCAAAAAATGTGGTAAATGAGTAGAAACTGCTCGTAAACTAAATGATGCTTTTGGTGTGGGTATTGTTAAGAAACGTATGTGTGGTTCCAAAAATTTCGTTCTAGAGACAAATGAATTAAAGATAAAGAAAGTTATGGGTGCCCTTTTTCAGTTTATAATGACCAACTGAAGGAGTTAATTGAATCAGAACCACGCACAACAATTCCAGAGTTCCAACAAAATTTATGTGTTAGTCATATAACAGTTCTGGACCACTTAAAACAGCTAAAAAATCAAAAAAGAGAAATATATATATATATGATGTTGAAGATCATAAACCGTAATTATTTTTCAACCAATCTAATAATATAATTGATTGTTTTTTATTGATATTATCTATGTCAAAAGTGACTTTTTTTTAAATAAAATAGTTGTAATAATAATACTTTACATAAATTAATTCTATTCAAAAATATTCAAAGAAAGTATGCATGAAAATTGATATATGAACTTTGCATTTTATATATATATATATATATATATTTATATGTATTATTACTAGAACTACTGCATTATATAGAATGTGTATAAGATTTTTTATTAAGAGTTAATTGTCCAAAATTTGGAAGTAATGATAAAATTGTATTAAATCAGAGAAAAAGGTAAAACATTTTTTTTCACATATTTTTCAGAATTATATTTCTGTTATTTCAAATGGCAAACAAATAATTACATTCACGTATAATCTACATTAGCATATGGACACAAATATTTTTTTCTTGTTTGTTATTTGCTTGTTAGCTATTAGATTCGTTTTTGCTTTTAACTATTAAGTATTTTATATGTATATATATATATATATATATAAATATTTGTTTTTATATATATATTTTTATATATATATATATATATATATATTTGTATGAATATATATATATATATATAATTTGTCATTACTTTTTCGTTCAAGTATACATTATAACAGTTTTTATTTAGTACATATTCAAATAAAAATATATTATTCTACATAACAAAATAACATAGTATTATATAAGAGTACTGGCACTGTACACTCTGTCGTGTTTGAATACTTTCATTTCAGTCGACTGCTGTTAGTTGTGTGCTGTTAGTTGTGTGCTGTTATTATAATATAGGTCTGATATTCTTTTTGTGAAACGGTTGAAATATATGAATTTAATAATTATTTACACGCAATATTACAATATGAAAATATATTTGTAGACACTGAAATATAAAATTAATATATATGGACGGTATTAATATGAATTGAAAATATATGAACTATATGTTAAATATTTTGTGACATTCATTTATATGCATGAAAACTAATATTTTACTTGAACGACTGTATTGTATAGAATGTGTGCGATTTTTAAAGTAGTGTTAATTGTTCAAAATTTGGAAGCAATGATAAAATTGTATTGTCAGAGAAAAGGTAAGATAATTACTTTCACATATTTTTCTGACTTATATTTCTATTTCTTATGGAAAAAAATAATTACTTTCACGTATAATCTACACTCGCTTATGAACAGAAATATTTTTCTTTTTTTCCTGTTTTTTTATTGCTTGTTTGCTATTAGTTTCATTTCTGTTTTTCAATTATTAAATGTTATATATATATATATATATATATATATATATATATATTATGTGTATATATATATATTATGTGTGTATATATATATGCATATACATATATATATACATATACATATACATATATATATATATATATATATTACGTATATATATATATATATTAAAATATATATCTGCCATTTTGATTAAAGAAAAAATATCTAACGTTGAATAGCAGCTGAGAAATCGGTTATTTCATAATAAAATCTTAACGTTCAATGTAAGTTTAGATTTACTTCTAGAACATGTTTAGATATTTTCCGTATTAAAATGTAAGATTGCATAATATAATATGTATAGAAATCGTTCGTATCTGGTCAGTGCACGATTAAATAATTACATTCTCTTTTGTATTCTATTTTATTTAACGATTACATGAAATGTGTAACTTTGATGTTAGTAATCGATTTTTGTATTTAATATTTCCTTTTGAAATTTTTATATTTATTAACGAATTTTTCGTCAGAATTGAGAATGTATTTGTACATATATAGTAAATACATATACATACATATTATATATACATACATATATATATATATATATATATATATGTATATTTTCAATTTTGGATAATTAACTGATAGATAAACGCCTTTTCGAAAATAATTTAATTGGAATGATCTAGTTCCTTTTTTAATATATATATTTCCAACTTATTTAATTATATTCATATTTGATGTATCCATTGATTTTTCTTGAATTTCTTATATGTACCTATGTTTTCTTGTGAATAATTTATCAGTCTGTTGTCTTTTATGTTATTAGTATAGCTCTACTACTTTTGTTCCAATCTCTTTAGTCGTTTTATCCTGTCTTATTTTCATACTAGTTTTTGTATTTATTTTGTTTTTACTTGAGATCTAATTTACATTATGTTGAAATCAGTGCACGTTACATACATTGCTATGCATTTGTAGGTGTTATTTTTCGTAACAATACTAATCCTAGCCAATTATTACAGATTTTAAGTGTTCTTTGGTCTACAAAACTGACTAATGTACGAACATTTGATATTTTTTGCCATTTAGATAGTATCTAATTTCTGTGCACAAGTAGATATAATTAGACATTTGAATATTCTTGTTAATATTATCGTTGATATGTGTCGATTTGTGAAACAGCGCGTGGTCCTAATGAGACTACTTTTTTTCGATAATCTTGGCCATTTATGTTTTAGCTCTTCTTTCAAACGGTTCAATAATATTACATAACAGGTTCCTGTTATCGATTTTTTCCTTTTGTTAAGTAGTAGATGAGAGTGATTCCTTGAGAATTCCAAAAAAAAAACAGTGACCATCGCCCTCCTAGCCGATCAAACGATCTATTCCTTTTTCGGCGCACTTTCACCAGTCATTGTCCACTGCTTTGACTGCTGCATTGACTCAGGTGTATAGTGGTGGATTTATCTTTCATCCACGGTGACAAATCGACGCAAAAAGGGTTGCTATTTTTTTCTATTTTTGCTGCAACTGCTGCAACTGCTGCAATGTTCGCTTCAAATATCTGTAGAGCGTGAACAACGCGTCAGTTCTGGCTGAAATTACACCTATGCTAGTTTGAAAAATGATACTTAATAGCCGTTATGTTACCAAATGAATGGTAGCGCCATATCATAGACATTTATCAAACTTATCAAATGACCCTCGTAATAGGATAATAGAATAGTGTATATATAAAATAGAATAGTGAATTAAAAAGAACTTTGGTATAATAATTACATATAAACTCCTTATCAATTAAACCGTTTCTCCATGATCCAAAAGGTAGAAAAGTTTTATTTTTTAAATATGAAACCTAAAAAAATAGATTTTTGAACCCAATAACTATTTGCTGTTATATCTCGAAAAATTTCGTAAAAATATAAACAATTTTGAAGTTTTAATTTATTTTTATATAGTTAATTTAACTATATTATTTTCAAACTTTTACCCTTATATATATACATATATATATATATATATATATATACATATATATATATATATATATATATATATATACATACATACATACGTATATATATATAACGTACAATAAGTTGTAAACCAAAAACATTCTCGTATCATATCTCATTAACGAAAAATCCACAACTAAGCTGAGTTTTCAACTTACGACATTAAACTTTAGAGGTAAACGTCTTCACCACAAGATAATAGCAGCCAAAACACTGAAACTCAAGATTAAAATGAAATAGTCTGTTAGATGTTAACATTTATAATAGTTTTAGATATGCAAACTATGACTGCATTTTGAATACAAATATAACATTGTCATTCATTTATTCACTTCTTTGTTATTTTAATGCATCTACTTTTTAATTTGTTTATGTTTATTAAAATATTCACTTAGCTATGAAGATGTTAACAATTTTAATTTCACTAATTGCTACGAATTTATTTATCTAGATAAACTAGTTGTCCTTGAAAGTTAAAATTAATTACTAAAAAATGTCAATATTTTATGAATATATATCAAAAAGAATAAAATATAATTGTCTGTTGTTATATAAGTAAAATTAACTATTTCCATTTACAATTTTTAATTAATAAATTAAAACTTTTATTATATACACCTAAAAGAATGTATTTAAATTCTGAATTTTATTTGTATATTCGTTCATACAAAACACTATTCGTAACTAATTACCTTTTTTAATGAATATCCAATTCAACTAATACTTTTCCTCATTTTCTAGTCTTTGTAGTAATATGTAGATGTGTGTGTAATGGATGTTTTATAGATTTTATCCCGTTGAAACCAGTTATAATGTTCATCGCTTGCAACATTGTAATTAACTAAATTACAAACTTTAGGTATCAATTAGTAAGTCCTGTTTTCGTAATCCTTCAGTACGACTATTATTTCCGTGTCTATGATTAACGTAAATATTATTATCCCTTCACATATATGCATATGTTACTCATGCTCATCCAATTCAAAATATTTGCGTATGTTTATATATATATATATATATATATTTATATATATATATATATATATATATATAAATGTAGGTTTATTTTATTTAATGTATTACTTAGTAATTTAAGCAGAAAAGTTTAATGATCAGTGAAATATCTTAAATATGACGGTTTAACATTTTCAAAAAAATTAATGAAACCAAAATAGATTTGAGATATAACAAAATGACCGAAATTTTTAATAAAAATGCATAAGTAGGACGACATACCGAATCATCAGTGATAAAATGAATTAAATTTTCTTTTCATTGATTTTTTTTTAAAAAAATAATTTAGATTAAAAATCAGTATGTATTCATAATGAAGGTATGACAATATTGTTAACAATTTCTTTTCAAAACAGTTCAGGAAATAATATCAGTCTTCATAAAACTATTTAAATTTTATTTGAGATCAATTGTAACAAAACCGTTGATTGTAAATATTTTGGTAAAGAAAAACATGTCTGATAATATTGCTTAAAAAATAACTGGAAATTCAGCGCTAAGATGTCAATGCGAATGATGAATCCATCTAATGTTATACGTTTGGAAAAGGTAAATTATAAAACGTAGTATTTGTTTAAATGAAGTTTATAAAAATCTGAATTTTAAAACAAAATGAGATCTTTTTTAAGATTTTTTCTGAGAATAGTTTATTTTTATTAATTATTAATTTTATCTTATTTATTATTAATTTGTACCTAATTTAATTCTTTCATGAATGTTTGTTTTTGGAATATTTTTTTCTTATACTTTAACCATAAAAATAAATTATTTATTATGATATTTTTTATTAACTTGAGCATTGATATATACTTTTCTATAAATCACATATAAGTTGGTTTCTTATGTCTAGTTTTGGCTATCGTCATCATTTTTCAAATATAATATCAAAAATATTAGCGATTCTTGAATATATTTACTCATGTTCAGATAATTTTCAAAAATTCAATGTTTACCGAACGAAGACAATTATTGAAATCAGTTCTAGAAGAAATCAAAAATGAATTTTCAGTTATAACACAAATCTCAAAAACTATCTGTTTAAAAATATTTAATAATTGAATATTAATAATTTTTGTTTGCCACTATGTGAATTTGATTCCTATTACAGATCTGATTTTTTATACTTTCAGTTTTTCGAATAAAATTGATTAAGTTTTTAAAAAGTGTTATGTTTAAAAGTATAAAAATTAAGGTAAAATAAATAACTTTAACCTTAATAATAAGGTAATTGTTATACTTTAATGAAATTTGATCGTAAGTTATTTATTGATATTTATTATTCTGAAAAAATGTTTAAATGAATTTTTTTTACTTAATATAAGTATTTTTATAGAAATCTTCCCGAAAATTGTTTTTTTTTTATTAAAAATATACAGTTTCCCTTTCTGTCATAAAATTATTCATAATACAAAATTTTTTTTTCCTTAAGATTATAAAATTTAAAAACAACAAATAATTATATATATACGTATATATATATATATATATATAATTTAATAGTGATTTACATTTCTTTTTTTCTTCAATTTGAAAAAAATATACTTCGTTTATTTTTCAGGTTACATTACTTTTTCTACATCTTTTACAAGCTTTTGTTTCCTTGTTTCTTTCTTTTTGTGTCTTGTGTTTGGCCGTGTGCACAATCTATCATCACTCGTGCCATCCTTTGAGATTTTAGTGCACATGTTTCAATACTTCTTTGTGTTCTTTGATATTTTTGATTTACTTTTGCGATGCGTAAAAGTTCTGTTATCTTGCAATATGCATGAGTGTTCAGATATTCACATACTATATATATATATATATATATATATATATATATATATATATATATTTAAATATATTTAATACTATACTAAAAATACGGTTAGTCTTAATGAGAAAATATGTCTGTAAATTCTTTAAAATTGTCTTAATATTTTATAAATATTAGTCTTTGGTATCATGAAAACTAAATTTAATTTAAAATTAGTAATGAAATCTTACTGTAAAACAAAATTGTTAATTGGAATCAATAATTATAAAAATCGATAAAAAAGATTTGAAAAATGTCTATCGAAAAAAACATTTACTCCAAACGTATTTTATGGTGTATGTTAAGAGGAGTATGTTGTTGTTCTCATGTCATTAACATACAATGAGCTTTCGTTATGAGTCAGGTAGACCACAGTTCAGCCAAAACAGAATTCACACACTCAGGCACTGAGTCGTTAAAGCAAGCTTCCAGTTTTACCGACAATTTGCTTGTGTCCAGGGTCACGGATGACCGTATTACCAGTTCGTGCGTTAAACTGTTGGTCGTTAATTGAAACCGCAACTGGCGTCTTGTAACAGCCAATGGACAATACAACAAAACTACAATGTGTGATATTGTACTTAATGTATTATTTTGAAGACATTAAAAAGTATTTACTCGTTTATAAATAGAGATTATTCTAACGATTTAGTTTTTGATAAAATTTAATATTACTTTAATATATATATATATATACACACACACACACACATAGATATTATGTAATTTTTCTGTACTTATAAATGATTGAGTATTACTAAAACAGAATATTTAACACTTGTTTGTTAATATAAATTGTCCAGATAACATAGAAAAGAAAAATAGTTAAATTATTTTTCAAACTTAATAGTATTATAATATATATATATATATATATATATATATATATATATATATATATATATACATATCTAAGAAATATTAAAATGAATATTAATACTAATTTATAATTTTAGTAAGTGAATAATAGAGTGACATTAACTATAATATAAAACAAGTCAATAAAAATCAATATGTAGTACCTGAAGAAAATTCTAAATAAATTAAGAACACAATTTTTTTGTTTTAATGTAAAAATATATGTAGAACATATATAGAAATTTTCTTCTCAACAATAAAATAAATCTAACATTAAGTTCGATTCATTTGAATAAAAAATGTTGCAGAACTGTATCATTTATAAATTATATTAAAAAAGAAATTGATAAAAATATGTTTCTATTTTAATTTTTAATACAAACTGTATATAATAATATATGTCAAAAGTAACGTTAGTTAAATTCTTTTTAATATTTCTAGTTATTAATTATTATCTGAGTTCAATTCTAATTATTTGAGATAATTATCTTTCATAAAAACAATCATGTCAATCATATCATGGAATTCGATTAAAATATGCTCTGTACACTGGCTAAATTTACTTTCAGAAATTAATTTTTTACTCACTCAGTAAGAGGAATATTTTTTTGTACAAAAACATATTCAATAATTAATTGTACATTTTTGATTCTTACTTCTGTGGATTTAAATTCAGATGTAACTTTTAGATTGCTAAAGTTATATTTTGGTTTTCTTCATTTATGAAAAAATTAAAACTGAATAAAAGCAAATCAGTCATAATTTAAAATTTTATCAATGTTTCTAGATTTTATATTTGATATTATAAAAAAACTTTCCGTGACTGATATGTACATCCGGGGACTCTGAAGCTTTATTAGTTTTGAGCCCCTCCCCCTGAATATATGTGTATATATATATATATGTTTATGTATGAATATTTTTTCCTGCACTAAGAAAAAATTATGGAATTAACGGAAGATAGAGGTAATACAATAGTCATGCACTGCAAATGATTGTTTATTTTATTAGGTGTGTATAATATCAATTCACACAAAGAAATAGTATTAACTCCTATTATCAGAACGAAAATCACAAATATTTATTATAGAAATATATATATATATATATATGTGTGTATATATATATATATATATATATATAAATTGTATATATGTATATATACAACAAAGAAAAAAAGAAAAAAATCAACTATTATACAAATAGAACACAAATATGCATGTATCGGAAAATTAATAAAATTATAGAAATTTTTTCTTGCCGAATTTTTTTATCGGCATACTCTCTTACTGCATTCTTATAAGACGACGATATTTTAGGTCTACATCAATAGATCAAATAGAAAGAAAATTTAATCTTTTCTTGTGAATGTGAGATCGAAATTTATTTTTCATTACAAATAACTTACCTTGGATAATGTTTCAATATTTGATTTTAACAGGTTTTATTTATTTCTATAACGCATTTTTTTAATTTTCATTTTGAGGCTCTGAAGTTTAAGTTTCATTATTTCCATAAAGATCAGTCCCTGTTCTTGTATATATTTTTTGAATTCGACTAGTAGAACAGTTGAAATTAATTTCATTACTATCTTTTTATGCTATTATTTTTATAAAATAAAGTACAGCATATTTTAATTCGTTAATAGCTTCAAATATTTTTCTATTTAATCCCGAAAACTATTATTTTAA
>CM068322.1:20963244-20985744 GCA_034766995.1 Acanthacorydalis orientalis | reverse complement strand
CACCTGTGCGACAGATTAGTAGTAGTACTAGGTATGAGAAATAAAATGATCAAATGTTCCTTTTGATAAAGAAACTGACTAAAAACGTAAAATGTGCTTTACACGAGAAATGTTATTTGTTATCTTCTCTAAAAATATAAGAAAATTGAAAATTATTTAAAACATTTTTATTGATAATTATATAATTTTTGTATAACAAAAAAACTCTAATATTCTTTTAAACTAATTTTAAAACATTTATAACTATAAATCGCATATTAATAAATGGAAATAAACTCAACTTTTTCAATTTAAAAAAAATTGACTCATTTATACTACAACGAAGAAGAACATAAATTCTTTCTTTATCGTCGGAACGTTTTTACTTTTTTTCGATAAAAATTAATTAAAAATGCTAATTACGATATCCGCAACGTGTTTTTTTTCCTTCGAATTTTTTCGACATACAACGATTCTGTCGAAGGCTACATAAAAACTGAATCTTTTTTCATCCCAAGAGAAATTGCAAGTTCTAACGTACACATTTAATATCTATGCCGGATAGCAGGTCTCAAACAAACCATTACATTAATAAGAAGTCTTCAACACAAAAAAGAACTGTAAAAGCAGCTGCGCATAATTAACTCGAACGCAATTATAATATTTTACATTTTAATTGATGTTTGAAACGCTCGCCATTTTTCATTTAAATTACCCCTTTTATTTAAGAAAAATATGCGGAGATATAAAAAAATATAACAAAATTTTTCAAGCAAAATACGATAATCGCTATATAATAGATGGTTGTTATATGTATTTTATATCTAAAGATACGTGTAGTGCTATGAAGAGCTTTAGAGTTCAGAACCAGTTTATTATATCCTTAAATTTCAATTATTTCTTCAAAGCATTTACAAGTTTGTTCAACTATAATTACACATTTCACTTTCTATACAGCTTCATTTATGAAAAAGTGCATTTTCAAATATTCAGATTATATTTATTTGAAAGAAATAAACAATTTACTTTTATTCACTAAATACTTTCTTATTCCACAAAATGATTAGACTTATTTTTACATAACAACAAAAAAAATTCAATTAAAACTGATAAAAAACATCTTATAATTTAAGGAAATAACCATAAAATCGACTTAATTTTCAAGTTAATATTATCAATAATGTAGCAAGATTCTATTTGAATAACATTTCATTTTAAATATATTTTAAGAAAATTCCATACTATTTTTCGTTAGACAATAAAACCGTTTATAAAATTTATTGTTTGAAAGATCAACGTATTAAATCTCTACACATGGTTGTTCGACTATTCTTATAGAGGAGTTTTTATGATTCTTTGGTTTTATCGTCTGTAGGGAATTATTGATATCACAAACGGTAGTGTTAATAAAAAAGAAATCATAATATTTGAGGAAAAAGCGTAAAAATATTGTACAAATATATAAAATACGCCGCATATACTTGTTTGATCCTATATATATATATATATATATATATATATATTATTTTCGGTACTTTAATTCGAATATGTATATATATATAAATGTGATATTAATTCAAGGGAAATTCTCTATGTTGTCCTGATTGTATTCGTTTATTTAGATAATCTGAGTATCTATTATTTACAATTAGTTTCGAAATGTGTGATATATTCAGATAGATATTAGAGATTCGATTATAATCTACAACATCATACTTAAAAATATGACATGTATGGAAACTACTAATAAAGAATAAAAGCTGTGATGACTCAAAAGGTTAAAACCCATCAGGAAGACGCATCAAAAATCACAGTTACAAAAAAACACATTATAAATTGTTTTTGATATTTAGAAACTTATTATATTAAATATGATTGCCATTTCGTGGTTATTATTACAAACCAAGTACTGTTTCAAAACATGTAGAATCGTTAGATTATTAAAATTTTATTTATAATGTATATTTTTATTTATTATTAAAACATGATATAACTTAAATTAAGAATTTAGTGTTAAATTTTAATTTTACCATCAAGAAAACTGTAAAATATTGAAATAGAGAGTGCATCTGTCTCACAAGCCATATTTTAATAAAGTTTTATATATATCTGAGATCGGTAAACAAGCTTTTAAAGCTGTTTAGAAAAACTGAGTCGTTAAAAATGTAACAA
The DNA here is from genome assembly GCA_034766995.1 of Acanthacorydalis orientalis. Taxonomy (NCBI): domain Eukaryota; kingdom Metazoa; phylum Arthropoda; class Insecta; order Megaloptera; family Corydalidae; genus Acanthacorydalis; species Acanthacorydalis orientalis. The sequence continues at coordinate 20,983,593 of CM068322.1, read as the reverse complement.
ATATAAAAAGAAAAATTCAAAATATAATGTTTTTTCTTAAATAATGTTGATCGAATAAAAAAATCGTAAAAAAATAAATTCTGTTCAGTAAAACTTATCAATAGTTAATTATAATTCATAAAAGTACATAGAAGATTCGTATAATAGGGAATAAAGACCACCTAAAAAACCAATTGCTGCATACTTCTATAATGAAAAAGAGGAATTTAATCGAAAAGTATGTCAATGAAACTACAAAAATACTAAATGAAGGCCTTATCATTAGATCAAACTTCATTTTTAATATAAAAAAACACACCAGAAACACAAAACCCTAGAAAAAGTTACAATGACAAAAGATCAGAATTTTTTATTAACTGAACAGTACAACACGCTCAATATATGTTTTAGAGATAACTTTTAAGATTAGAGTTGTCATACTAATTGAAGGGATGACTAAAATACAAAAATAAAAAATATCTGGAATTAATCTTAATTATAGAAATAATTTTTTTTATCCTAATGGAGGAGCAAATTGTCATAAAAATTAATGTCCATGTGGAATGTTGATCCTAATAATGAAATATTTTAAAGACAATCAGATCAGTTACATACTAGAGAAGAACATTCTACAAATTTGAATCTTATCAAACATTAGTAAGTTATATGTAAATCTAGAAACAGGAGAATAGAATACACTAAAAGAAATATAGAAATTTGTTTACTTATAATTTCGCGATGATAAAATCTTGGAAAACTGCATTATATATTCATTTTTTCAATCTTCTCTGGTTTTGAGAATTCCTTTTTCTTCTTAATAAATTATTTATATATTTAATTATTATTGAATTTCAAATACATGTTGAAACAAACTTCTATTTTTTATTAAAGTCAGTATTCATTGCTTTTCTCTAAAATATTTTTTCTACATAGCTTATAAATTATAATAAATAGAGCTTTTCACTTTCAAAAGATGAGTTTGAATGGTTATGTAAAGTCAAAAACATCAATGAACTTTGCAGACAAATAAAAACAGATAAATTATGTTTGTGAATCTTAACGTTAAAAGTTGTAATTAATCAAAGTAGTTTTAATAAATTTAGTTTTGATCACATAAATATTTCTAAACCATTTATATTCTATATACTACTATAAATAAGTACTAATAAAACTTTTTGATAATAAATTGAAAGTAATTTCATATAAATTACGAAACAGTCGTATAATTTCAGGTAAATAGATAAAACTTCTATTTCTTTTTTTGTTCTTTTATAAATTGTTTGTTTTATTTTGTGAATTCAAACAATCTATCACAGATATTCATAGAGTTTTTATTACTAGTATTCGTTTAACTTTATAACGACTTTTCGATGTAAAATTATATTTCTCTAGTATACTTTATATAAATGTTGATTTATATAAAAATCGCTGACTGTTAGTAATACATAAATAAATGTTTGACAAAATAAACTTGTACCTATTGTATCGAGTTTTTCTTACGATAATAAAAACACTTTTTATCTATTAAAATGAATAAATATAAAGTGACTATATATATATATATATAATAAATATATGAAACTTTTGACTATTTGTTTTCAAAGTTGATTTTGTTCTAGTTTCTAATTTTTTTTATTAAAACTTATGAAAATTTCAAACGTGTACAAATAAAGGAATGTAATAATGTATTTAATTTCAAATTTATTTTCAGTTCTTTAATATTTTGTATCAAGTGAAAAATGAAATATTTTTATGAAAAAGTTGTGTTGTGAAAAATAACTTTTTTCAAGTTCTCTATTACAATTTATTTATATTATATAATACTAAAAATGCTGAATATTTTATATTATGATTTTTATTATCTCTTGTCGTATTTTATTAATTCATATATAAGAATAATGTACGTTTGTTAATGTATAAAACGATTTTTTTTTAATTAAGTACTTGTTTCTATATTTTTAAAATAAGTTATTTACCTGTGACCTAATTTTCAATTAAATTTTTCTCCACAGTTGTTTTCGAGATTGATAATTTTTTTAGATTCTAAAAAAGAGCACCAAGAGAATAACATGAATATTTTTTTTTACTTGGAGCGTAGTGTTATTAAATGTTGGTCTCTAAAAATGTCAGTTTTAATAAAAATTAATATAAATCGGATCAAAAATATGGAAAATAAATAATAAAATAGAAACAGCAGTTTACAATTGTTCTTAAATTCAATAAACAAATGTAATCCTATTTCATTTATCACAATAAAACTCTCATTGAAGTTGATATTATAATTTTTTGATAAAAGAAAAAAAATAATATATAGATATTAATTAATATTCCAAAAAATATCTATTATTTTATATATATATATAGTTTATAGAAAATTTAATGTTAAATAAATTGAAATATTATAAGAAATTCTTTTAATTATTTTATTTTTGACACACATTAATCTTACTACTATTCTGAGAAATAACAATTTTCTTGTCTATAATTTTGCACACTATTTAATAAACTTTTATTGTAATATATGAATTTCTTAAAAAAAATAGTCATTTTCTTAACACTGCCAAACTTAAACATATATCTGCATTGTTATCTAAACGACATCGGCGCTCAAATGCTGCAATGCACTACGCCAAACTGAATTTATAAGTTTACCTTAAGTCTGAATAAATTACCTGCTCTATATATATATATATATATATATATATATAGAAATAAAAAAAATAAATTAAAAGCCTGCGTGACTGCAACTCAGTGATGTGAAATAGAAAACTTTATTAAATATATAACTTATATCATTTATATTATGAAGCAAGTAATACATATTTTAAAATATTTGTAATCTTTTTAAAAGTTGTTCCTAATCTATTTCATACTTAGTATATTAAATTATATATATATATATATATATATGTATATATATATATATATATATGTAATAGAGGAAAATTAGGCACTTATGGGTTAGTAAAACCAATAGTTTATTGTTAAGTTTAATTTATATTAATAAACTTATGCTAATAAAGTTTTTCATCACATTATTTTATATGTATATATATATATACACCTGAGCCACAAAAAGTATGTGCAATTCCTTTATTTGTTTCTTCTAAAAAAATATGTGAAAAAACCAAAGTGCAGTTCTGGTATTACAGATAAATTCACTTTCACAAATTGATTTGTCTTAATATATGATTCTTATTTTAAAAAAATTAGACGTCGCCATTAAAATACGTATAAACAATTAACAAGATTTATCAATAATCTTTTATTGTACGTTTTGATTAGGAATTGTTTTGTGTTGTGGGGTTTGAGAGAAAATAGAACTGTCATCTATGATAGAGTTACAAATATTGAAATGTGGAATTTTCATTTTCTTTTAATTCCGCACTTTGTATTATGTACTAGAAGGAATTGATACTTTTGGAATATGAGTTCAAAAATATTAGTTTAAAATATTCGGATGAAAGAAAAAAATGTAAAGTTTAAAATATAAACTCTTAAATGTATTTATTTTATAAAATAATCACTAGTACTATCAATGCATTTATGTTAATGAAAAAATCTAGATTTTTTTTCTCTCAACTAATCCTAAACGGTAATCTTCCAGTATGTTAAATGAATTAAATAGTTAAATTACTCATAACTGTTTGAGTTTTATAATATATTAGGTTGGTAGAAAAAGAATTGCTGTTTATTTACACATTTGTCAAGCTTTTTGAGTTTCCTTCCTGTTTTAAGTGATCCAGAACTGTTGGATGACTAACTCCTAACTTTTGTACAAGCTTCAGAATTCTTGTGCGTTGTTCTAATTTAAGTAAATGAATTGAAGTAGGACGCCTGCGACATTCTTGATCTTCAAAGCTCTCGTCCCCAGCACGAAATTTTTAGAACCACTATTACACCGTACGTTTCTTAATAGTACCAACACTAAAAGAATCGTTAATTTTATGAACAGTTTATGCTGCTTTATCACCCATTTTGAACACATACAAAAATACTCTTATTTGCTTTTTTCCATATTTAATTCAAGAGCCCAATTTGAAGCAAAATTAATAATAAAACCAAAATCGATGTCACCAAAATACAGATCGAAAAATATACTTTAACATGATATAAACATGAACACGATGGAATAACACTTTCATTGAAAAAAATAAGGTTCAAATTCAAAAAAAACAAAACCCGCAGTTATTTTTCCTGCCAACCTAATACTTGATATGAAAAAAGAAACTTTCTTGCTACAAGCGCGGTAATTATTTTTGATATTAATCATATTAAAGTTGATAAACTAAATCAACTATTTTTTTCAATGTACTAAAAAAAATATAAAAAATATCCAGTTAGATAAGAATCTTTAAAAAATCATAGCTTTCTCCATACGAAATCATTATTTATTTATTTATTTCTTTTTTAAATACCAAAAAAATAATTTCTGAAATAAAATAATTATCCATTTTATTGATTACTCAAAAAAATGAATAATTGCTGATCTTTTTTTCAATATTAAATAAAAAATTGACTTAATATTGAACTCAGAATATTGAACCTTATTTATAAATGAATATCTAAACGAAACGTTATAGTGTTAACGTTATTTTTCCACAAATATTACGTTGAAACAAGTATGATGGCAATACGAACCCATCTTTAATATAAAATATTCCGGAGGAAAATTATGAGTGTGTGCTTCTATGAGAAATTTACATATAAATTAAAAACATGTTAGAGTTGAGAACACAGTGTTTTTGTAAATTTTATAAAAAGTGTTTGCCTCTAGCATTGACTTCCAATGTACAACGTGTATGTTACACAAATAATTTAAATATATTGTTTACGTCGTACAATTTAAAATAATTTCTTTTTCAATTTTGAGATCGGTTTTATGCTTCTGTATGTTTCGAATGAATATGTTTGTTAAATTATATAATAAACAAAGTGTACCAGAGGAAATATGCTTACTAGTATACTCCCATTAGGTAATTATATAATAATAAAGTTGAATTACTGAAGTTAAATGTTGGAAAGAAGTTTTCCTCATTCTACTCTCATCAAAACTTTGAACATCTATCGCATACATGAAAGATTGCTTGATTTTTAATAAACTTGTAAAGTTTAGTAATATTATAAAGCGTATTCTAGTAATTTTGTGATTTATTTCCAGGAACAAAACAGCTTATTAGTATGATAACAATTTATAATTATAATAATCTTTATTGATTTTACGTTTTTTATAATTCACATTATTTTATACTAAGAAAATCTAATAAAAATTGCTAACTTATTTGTTTCCTGAGTAGGGACAGATGAAATTTCCAATCATATTTTTAAAGTGTACATTTATTCATTTTAGATATAGAATATGTTTTGTAAGAAAAGTAATATAAACATTTTAAATTATTATTTATTATTATAGATACATATTGTAAAAATATTTTTGTAAGCATCGAATCTTAAAAATGACAACATTTTGAAATCTAATAACCGGAATTTCTCAATACTAAAAACTGTATAGATATAAAAAATATTTTTTTATACAGTTAGTAATTATATAATTGTAATTAAATAATTATACATATATATATATATATATATATATATATATATATTAAAATATAATAAAACATATTAATAAATATCCAAGTAGATATAAGAAATTACAAAAAGATATATAGCTAACATTTATTTGCAAAATTTATTTTCTTATATATCTTTTATACCAGTTTAGAGTGGATTTAAATATATTGTAGCATAATCTACAATTCATGTTTCCATTATGTAAATAAGATAAGTTATAAATAATTCTAAAATAAATCCTTAAGTTTTTTTCTGTACAAAAGCCATAAAATGTATTAAAATGAAAATTAATGATTTCTTAAACTCCTTTTATGAAAACTTTGAATACTTATTTTATTCCATTTATATTTAAATTTGATTTCTCGTACAAAAAAAGCATGTTATCCATTATCAATTCATGTTAATAATCTTTTTCATATAAGTTAAAACTATTATAATTAGAAATCTTTCTAGTTGAATTGTGTTTCATGTTTTAGTAGTAGTATCAACATTAATGTCACTGCTGTTTGTTTATACTAATGTATATTTAATATCCTCTCTACGAGTTCATTATGCTATTATAATTATTATTACCTTCTACTTGATATGAATTTCGTTTTATTATGCTTCTGTATTATTTCCATATTTTAAATTCAAAAGTGTACAATTTAAATATAATGTGCAGATAATTACAAAATTGTTTTTAAAGTAGCAGTTATATACTTTTACCTCTTTACCAGTGTATATATATATATACATACACATATATATATATATATATATTTCTTTAAAAGAAAATGAAAAATTTTTCAAATAATTCAAATAATTCAGATAATAGAAAACTATCACAAGTTATGTTGTCTGTAGAGGAATATTATATTTTGTTCTGCTTAATATAGGATATCAATTACTGAGTTTGAAAATGGAACATTTGATAATTTGATAAACATTTGATAAAGAACAAAAATGATAGTTTCCTTTGAAATTGTATTAAAAGGTAACTATCATTTTTGTTTTAAATAAAAATAATAAGTAAATAATAAGTTTGTGGTAAGTGTCTCTTTAGTTCATTAGAACTACTTCGATTAGGTAATACAACGACAGTAGAGGTTTATTATTCACAATTGAAGAAATTAAAAAAGAATCTGTAAGAAAAACTAAAATTTAATCAAAAGAAAGGAGATAGTTTGTCATTAGAATAATTTTTAAGCTCAAATATTATGAATCACTCGTGGAAAAGTTACAAAATTGAATTTGTTGATTTTATCTAATCTTCAATATTCCATATATATGTATATGTATATGTATATATATATATATATATATATATATATATATATATATATTAATTCATGAAACTACAATCTATTCAACATTAGGGACTTTATTTGGGAGGTGGATTATTTCATAAGGCACCCAAAATGAAAGTGAGACTATAAACTAGATTTTATAATAAAATAATGATTTAGAAAAATGAAAAAAAAACTATTTTTAACAATGCAAGAAGTATATTTCAAAAGACGTGAATTTTACTCTATTATTTTTACAAAAAATAATAGAATGTCAATAAAAAAATTGTTCTAAAAAACTTGGTGTCATTAAATTTTTTTTTACAAATTCTTCCATGAGATTGTAAGTCTGGTCATTTTTACAAATGAATTCTTTTTTCGTCCTACGAAACACAAAAAAAAACTTTCAAATCAAAAATAGATACATTTTTATTTCATTTCTTATTTTCACTTATGCGCATTTAGATTTCAATTCTATTATCTTGAGAATACCATGGTGTTGAATATATTTTTTTGATTGATGGTGTGAAAAAAATCATTAATGAAAGTGAATTTAATCAAAAATATCTAAACTTTGACATTCTATATTAATATTGTGACGAATTTGATTTTTTTAAATCTTTTGTTTACTGAAATTCATGAAACATTGATTTTTTGAATAAAAAATTCTATACTTTTAAAAAATCATAAAATTTACCAGTAAATATGATTAATAATAGTTTTATTTTTGCAAGTCAAATAAATTATTATATATTAAATGTCTATAATGACATTTTATGTGCATTAGTCTATAATTTAGTTAGTTTCAATTTTTGTTAGAAAAAAATTATCTCTTTTAGTGACTAAATATTACAAAGTTTCAATGTTCCCATTTTCAAAATCATTCCCTAATTTTTGAATAAAATTGACAATCACAAAACATAGAAAATAACTTTTAAGTTATGAAACAATTTTTAATAGGTTTCATAATATTTTTAAGTAGATATACATTTATTATATAAAAAAATGTATGCTTAAATTGTGTATAATTTTATTAGGTATATAAGGTAATATTTATTATATAAAAAATGTATGAAATAATGATGCATAAATTGTGTATAATTATTAGGTTGGTAGAAAAATAATTGTTTTATGTTTTTAAAATTTTAAATGATTTGTTTGAAATGGCACAGAATTGTTGGATGACTATAACGTAACTTTTGGGCAAGCTTTCGAATTGTTGTGCGTGGTTCTGATTCAACTAACGCCTTCAGTTGGTCGTATCAAACTGAACAAGGACGTTCGCGACCTTCGTCATCTTCAAGGCTCTCGTCTCCACTATGATATGTTGGGAACTACCATTGCACTGTACTTTCCTTAAGAGTACGCACACCAAAAGCATTGTTATTTAATTTGTTTTTGTTTTTCAAATTTAGTTCACGAGCAATTTCTGCTTCTTTGCCATCCATTTTTAACTCATACAAAAAATGCTCTTATTTTCTTCTTTTCCATCCTTAATTCAATAACGCAATTTGAAAAAAAAATAATAATAAAACCAAAGTCCATATTACCAGAATACAGACCGAAAACTACACTTTAAAATAATATTACATGAACACAGTGAAATTACACTTTAATTGAAAAAAATTAAGGTTAGGACTCGAATAAAAACCGCATTTGTTTTCCTACCAACCTATCAGAATATACTTTTTGTAGGTTTTCGTTAATGAAACGCATCTGGAGTTTCTCTTATTATCACCGAGCTGTAATCTGCTAGCATATTAGGGTTTCACTTCACTTCATATCGATTTTCCATTGACGAAATGTCCTAATTGAATCGTTCTTAATGTACATCGTTTATATCTCTCAAGTTTTCAATGAAAAATTTTAAATGAGTCGATATAAAATATTTTTATTAGGAATAACTATCTAATTTAGAAATCTATTTAGAATCTTAACACAAAAATTCAACATGCTACAAATTATTCATAAAATTGTTTCTATTTTTGTTTATTTAATAAAATCTTAGATTTATAGTATACATTAGACTATGTTATAAAATTTGATACATTTATAATGTATATATCGTTGTATCTTCAACTAATCATTTTTTGTGTCAAGAAAACCTGAACAAAAAAATGTAAAGCAGAAATTTCAATTTTACGTTTGCCAAGTTTTATTTTGACTGTAAAGATTTATATATTTTAGAAAACTTAAACTGCTTAAATTTATTAGCTGGCAGCCTATCAAAACTTTTCAAGTTTTTCGTTCATTGCATTTGTTAAACTTGACGTTTGAAACTCTGTGTTTAGTTTATCATTACTTACCTTAGACTATTCATAAGTTGATGGTAAATAAACATATAAAAAGATCAAATATAACATGAAATGTAAGTAAAAAACACTTGATATAAATAAAAAGGTTTGATACAGATAGAATTATACGAGTAAATAATTTAGATTTGAAGTAATACAATATTTAAACTGATAAAAAATGTGAATCGGTTTTAAATTTTAACTTATTAAATCAATATTAATGGTATAAATTTGTATCTGTATCCAAATTATTAACATAAATTCATTAATTACACATTTCTGTATGTACAAATGATTAATATCTGTAATAAAATTCGTAAAAAATACAATTCGAAACGGACCAAATGAAAATATATGTCACTAGTGAGACCATTTTTAGAAAAAAAATGTTTGCGTGTAGAATCCAAATCGAAAACATTGAACAAATTGAAAGAAAAGCTGCACGTTTTGTATTAATAGACATTTCAGACTTGATAGACCCAACCGTATGTTACATGAATTCTGCTGGGTTAGTTTAGGAAAAAAGTTACTTCGTAATTTTTGTTTATTCTTTGAACCTTTTACTGAACATCCTATGTGAATAAAGTTTAATTATATAAAGAAGACTGTTTTTTTATTTTTTATCAATTGAAATAATTTACATAAAATTTAAACATGAATTTATAATTTTAGTAAATCATTGTTAGACACAAACAATGAAATTTAGTTGTCATTGACAAAATAGAATGTTTATTACCATATTCTTAGTTTTTTAGTACACATTTAATTATGGTAATATTTTTAAATATTTAAATACATAATGTATTTTAAGGATTAATAAAAAATATTTTAAAAAATATTTCTTACCTTTTTGTCCACAAATTAAATTTATAATTTAATTTCTTTCATGAGATTTTCATTTTTAAAACTGTTTCTATTGATATACTCGTAGTTACTTACTGATATATTTTTATAAAAATGTAAAAAAATAATTCTAAAAACGAGAATAACTTTCCCATTATTTCGGTAAATAATAAAATTAATTCAATTATTTATTTATTACCCTTATATAATTAAATTGTCAATATAATATTTTTAAAACTTATTTAAAAAATTAAATTAAAATCAACTGCATGTTCTTAATTAAAAGTATCAAGTACTTAATTCAAACAAAGTTAAACTTAACTATTTAATTATATTTGTTAAAAAGATACTTGTTCTAAATATAACTCAAGTATATAATAAATCATTTTTTTACAAAGTATATATTTGTTCACACAAATAAAACGAGGTTTTAAAAAGTTTTAAGTTTTTCAAGTTGAAAAAGTAATTAAAAAAAACGTTTTTTTCCTTGTTTTATTGTGATACTGAAATAATGAGAGATGCGCAAATTATGAGTTATATTAAAAAAAAGGAAAACACAAAAATAAATTCTATAAACTTAAAGTAAACTTAAAGTATTATATAAAATTTGTTTTCTTTTTTAACGTGTAAAAAGTATAACGAATCTTAAAAAGTTTCTTCAAGTTTGTTTTAATAAATACGAGCTATTTATTAAAACATCTTTTAATATTTGTCAATTTTTTTATCTTATAAATTTTACAAAATATTATTAGATATTTTGAAAATAGAGTTTAAAATAATTAATTGTATTTTTGTTTATATTTGTCATAAAATATAAACACTGATACATACTTTGAGATTTGTTAAAACTTTACAGAAAATAAGAAAAAATATAGAAGCTGAAGTTGGAATTCTAAGTATTTTCAGTGGATTTTTTTCTGTTCTTGTTCAGGTATATTACATTTTCACGTCATAGTGACGTATTGCTACTGTCAAATCCTTCTTGAAGCTAAAGAACGTAGTACTGACGCTAATCGCAACGTAATAAATTGAATGAAATTGTTTTTTTTAAATACATTCTGAAACTTTAACATTTTTTCTTCATTTTTTCATAACAAAATTTTATCAAACTCATGCATTTTTTGATGTGTTTTTATTCGAATTGTTTCTACAGAACAGGATTATTAATATAAGAGATTTATTCTATATTTAAATTAATTTTATTTTTTAATATCAGAATTTATTTCAAAAAATAATTAAAATTAAATTATTGTTCAAGAAACATTTCCAAATTTCTCTTCATAAAATTAATTTTATATATTTATTTATAAATAACTAGCATAAGTTTAAAAAAAATTAATAAATATAATGAATTTGTGTACCAACTTAACCCATAAATCACCATTGTTATTCATAAGGCACCAAAAAAATGTTGGAAATAATATAATTTTTATTTGTTAAAAATTATAATATAAAATTTTAATAATTTATATTATATTTTTTAATATAATATTTTAAGGATAAAAAACGCATTTTTTTTAATATCATTGAATTATTATTTTTAAATTTTGCGATAGTTTCTTTTTTATAATTTGTAAATTTTTGATATAAACATCCGTCACCTCATCTACATACTTTTTCGGATTGGAATAAAACTGTTTACTAACAGAAATGTTTACGTTAGACGAAACACTCATACTATTCTCAACTGATCTTGACTTTGAACTGTATTTGAATTTAATATCATTCTGTATCTCTTCTCTTGCAATTAACTTTGATTCGATAGAGAATGTGTAGCAGGCGTGAAAATAAAATGTAAAACGTGCTCATAATTTTGGTTCTAGCTGTTTTATTTTAAAATATTTTATTTCTTTCATTATATACCTCTAAATTGTGATAAAATAAACTCTAATGTTTACTGTAAAAAAGTTTAAAACTTACAATTATATTTCTAAGTGGGTCATATCAGAATAAAAATTTCAAAACTACCAAAAAACACTCATGTATTTAAAGAAAGCTTAAGATATTATGTATTAAAATATAAAATTTTTTCAGATCCTTTTATTAATAAAATCTTTAACCTCATCTAAACTAAAAAACAACAGGTTTTTAACAGTAAATAATCACTTAAGTATTAACAAAGTGATGTATATTTGATGTGAGTATTGTATACACATTTTCTTAATTTTAAACTAAAATATGCTAGTAGCTTTATACGAAAAAGTTAAGAAAATGTTTAAAAAATATAAATCACTATTATCAACAAAATATACAGTAATAAATAAATAAAAAATATTTATATATAACAGTAATCAATTGATCTATATTTCTCTGTAAGTTGTAAATCATATCAACAAATAGCTTTAAATAAAATGTGCCACTCATACAAATACTCATCGCATTCACAATCTTATCAAAAGCCGTATCAAAAGAAATACGAGTTTGTCAATATAAAAGGAAATAAACTGAATCGTAACGAATCGTGACAAGATATGGCAAATATAGTGAAGCGATCTCTCGTTAAAATCTGATTGAATGCAAAAAAAAGATTATCACTTAGCAATCATATGAACATCAGAAAATGTGTCAGATATCCGATCATTGTTCAATAGTTTGATTTTTATTTTTAAATGATCGTTGTATTTCAAATTTTTCAAAAGATTTTATTTAGAATAAGGTTACTTTTTATACTATTTTAATACTCATTTAAAAACTTACTCAAAGAACACGTATTGAGTTTTAGTATTTTATTAAAATATTTGAGAAAGAAAATTGTGATCTTTAATAGCTTAATATCCGTTCATTGTTAAAAATAACTCAATAAAAAAATACAGATATGAAATTAAAATATTTGTTTTCTGACCTTTTTTAAAAATAACTTATTTGAATCTGGCTATAATTTAGATTTCATCTCTAAGAAAATGGATTATCTCTTATAAAAAAAATAGATTAAATGTTTTCATCCGACTGAGCATTCACTGCTCATCCGCATTTGATCAGAAGTATTTAGTTTTTGATGAACAACTATACTCACTGTTTGATTTAATATTTGCATGATTTACAAACGTATTAATATGCTTTTTATATTGACATATTAGTAAGTTTGTGTACGTATCATCTCATTAAAATGTTTGGTAATCTTCAGTTATAAGTGGAAATTAATGAAAGATCCAAATATGTTACACAACAATCACAAAAATAATTTGAAATTTATTCAATTTTTTATAAAAAAAACAGCCGAATATAAATAGTCTATTTTTGACATTTATCATAAAGAGAGAAATTCTAGACTGTGAAATCACTAAACTAGTACAACAATTAAGGTTAATTTTTTATGCTCACTAAAATAGTAATCAGTTCAGCAGAGTGATTCTGTATTCACCTCGTTAATCAGAAATGTGAGAACACTAAGCGGATTGTTGACTGAACATATTCATTTTATTTTAAATAAGCTGTTATTTATTTTTAACAAAAAATGAACTTACAATAAATGAGTAATTAATAATAATTAAATTATTTGATTATACCAGTTCTATGCTTATATATATATATACACGAGTATATAATCTCGGATTTATTAGATATTTAGCATGGTGTAGATAAAAAGATAAATAATTGATTTTGAAAATTAATTTACATTATAATTCCAATTAAATACATTAATGTAAATGAAAAAGTAAATTTATTAAAAAAATCGTTTTTTATAGTGAGTATAAATGTGAGTCTTAATTAGATTTTTATACAAATAAAAACAACATTTTTAAAGCATTTTTTTTTAAAAAAATATTGTAATGTCTTCTTATATTAATGTTTAAGTACTAAAATTATATTTTTATAATAAAAATTAATATATATTTTTTTATTTCAGGTGAGTTGGAGTTTATGTATATATTGTGAAAATTTCAACTAATCTATTCGTTGAACCAGTTATAAAGGTATTTAAAAAATTATAAAATTTTGAAACTATGCGTTGTCAATATATTTCATAATGTACTGCGTTTGAAATATAATTCTCGCGTTTAATTGCTTTATTTAATTTAAAAACTTGTAACATCACGTTACTAAAGTTAATTATTAGTATCAGTTTTTATTTAAAAATAGCACAATTAACCCTTGTATAAATGGTAATTTGATAGTTAATATTATTTAATTAAATGAAATATACATAGAGTATTTCCACAAGTTAATTATATAAAAATGGGTTGCGTGTTTGAAATTTTAATTGTTTAGGAATGAATGATATGTTATTTTTGGCTCTGATTTTTGAACGCTGAATTAAATGGATGTCAATTAAATTTAAATAGAAAATGTTCAATTTATGTTGTAGTAGATATATTTTTCGAATTAAAATCTTTTATAAATAATTAATTTTCAAAACTATGAGTTTACTTTAGGATCATTGTCTTTACCATATTATGTTTATAGAAAAGCATAGAGAGTTTTTGCTAGTGCGAAAATTAATATTTATAAACTTACCTGAATTATCAGTCATAGAGAAAATATACTTACCTATAATATAAGGTTGATTATGAACTATTTTTCTAAATTTGTAAAATTCATATGAGTAGTATAGGATTCAATTCAATGGTAATCCCATTCAAATGTGAGTGTCTAGACTGTAAAAACGTGACTACATATTTTTCCTACTCACATACACATACACACACACACATATATATATATATATATATATATATACAAATGGTAAAATAGCTATTTTTCTTTTGGAATATTAACTTTATTTTCGAAATTTATTATATATAACACGTAGTTTACGAGTATATTTAATAAATTTTCAGTTTTATGAAGAAATATAAAATATATTTTTTACCTTGAATAGTAAGTTTCAAAAAATTATTATAGTGATTTATGCTATGAAAATTTTATATTTATTTCTATCTTTATCCTATAAATTTATTTTTTACTTGTTTCAAATCATATAAGAGAAAAGATATTATGATTAAAATTTGATCTTAATTTTTTTAAATAAATTTACTGACTGTAAAATTTATTTTCGGATATATTTCTTTAATATATGTACATTGTTAACAAATAGTTACAATTAAAAAATGTCATATGTTATGTTTTATAAATTTAATTTAAATAAAAATATTAAATTTACTTTAATTAGAATTTAATCTAATATTGGGCATATATTTGATTTCATATATTGTTTTTTTGAATTTTCCTATAACTTATGAAAAAAAAACATCTTTTACATTTATTCATTCATTACTTAATATATTGTCTATTAGAAATATTGCTTTAAAAGGACTTAAAGAAGATATTTAACGGAAAGGAATTTAAATAGTAATTTGTGAAAGAAGCTACGACAAAATTCAGGAAAACTATCACTCTTTGAATATTAAATCCATTATACAGAATACTGAAATTTATGTTTACAACCTATATATTTTAATCCTCTCTGTAACATAGATATTTAGTCAGATAGGGAATATATAGAGAACAGAAACCAAACAAAAGATATTATGGTATTACAGACATGCCAGATAGGGCAAATTGCAACCTTTTTCATAAAATGAATTATATATTTTTAAGAAGATCCTGAAGGTTCTAAATATTATATGAATAGTTAGTTTTTAGTAGAACATTAAGAAGGTTGGAAATAATAAAAGAAGGATAAGTTCCGAAAGGATTTAGTTATTGATTTTAAGGAAAATATGGTAATTATTTAATTCTGTGCAATAAAATAAGTTAATAATAAAAATTAATGGTTGATGAATAGTTTAATAAATTGTATATACAATATTTGATTATATGAGGAAAATAATTTATTAAGTTGGCAGGAAAATAATTGCGGTGTTGTTTCGTTTTCTAAATTCTAGCTTTAATTTTTTCTATGAAAGTGTCATTTCATCGTATTTTTGTTAATATTGTTTTAAAAAGCAATTTCCGATGTGTATTTTGGTAACATCGAATTTCGTTTTACTATTAATTTTTCTTCAAATTGGGTAATTGAATTAAAAAGATGGAAAAGAAGAAAATAAGAGCAATTTTTGGTATGAGTTCAAAACGGGTAGTAAAGCAGCAGAAACTGCTCGTAAATTAATCAGTGCTTTTAATGTGGGTACTGTTTAGGAATGTATGGTGCAATGTTTCCAAAATTTTCGGACTGGGGACAAGATCCTTGAATATGAAGAAGGTCGCGGGTGTCCTTCAGTTCATAACGATCAATAGTAGGCGTTAGTTGAATCAGAACTATGCATAACAATTCGAGGGCCTGCACAAATATTAGACAATAGTCATGTAACAGTTCTGGATTACTTGAAGCAGCTTAGAAAATCAAAAAAGAGAAAAATCTACATGAATTTGAAGGTCATACGCCGTAATTATTTTTCTATCAACATAATAATTTTTCGAAATAAGTTTTTATTTCATCGCACAAATTACAAAGAAAGTCTGATCAAAAATATTCAATAAATCATTATTTGATTATTTTTGATTCTTACTTATGCACATTTTAATGAAAATTCCATCATCTTCGGAAAATCAAGGTATAGAAAGACATGATTTTGGAATTAAAATTAATTTTCTAAAAAAATAGATGGTTTTCTAACATGGTGCTGTGATGATGATTGAATTGTCATACAAATAAACATAAGCAGATATAAAAAGTGATTAATTTAACATTTTTAATGATATTTGATTGAAGAAAAGGATTTATTTGTAAAAATTGATTTAACCACAGAATGGTTATAATTAAAATGATATTTTGGGTATAAAATATGGTGAAAAAGATATAAAATATTTTCAAATAATACTAGAATATTAAACAAGTATAATTTAATAGATCAAAAATGTCAAATAGGTTAATAGACATGAAAGGACAGATAAGAATATATGTTAAAGAGAAAGTTTTATCGGCTCATTCTTTAAATTCCAAGAAATAAATGAATATTAAACTTTTAGTACAAATGTTACGATTAAATCAATATAAAAATATTTGTTGTTATGAACATAAAATATTTCTTTTAGTATTTAGCATATAAATTCATTTCAATTTTTATTATTCAATTTTTTTAATCTAAACAGTACGTAAATTTTAAAATAATTGAAAAGAAGAAACTATCTATTATTGATACACTAAGACCAGTTTTTATATAAAAAGCTTTTTTAATTGCAAAAGCTGCTTAATCATGAAAAAAAATCCTAATTTATCCGCTATTAATTTTATTTTATTATAAATAATAAGTTGAACATTTTTTTACCACATAATATACGAAACTAAGTTATAAAAATTATAATATATCCAATAAATATATATCAGGGAATCTAATTTTGAATAAAAAAATAATTCTCATAGGTAAATAATCATATAATTCAGCCTATTTTTTAAATTCTAGAATAAATTTCACAACATATTATTAGAATTTTAATAAATATACAAGTACGTGTGAAAATTCGAATACAAGAATTTCTTTATCGTTCAATCTAGCAATTATATATATATATATATATATATATATATATATATATATATATATATATATATATATATATATATGAGTGTATATGTGTGTGTGTGTGTGCGCGCGCTAGAGTAGAAGTGGACGTATTAATAAAATCTGATAATAACCTTGTTCGTTTATTTATAAAATAATTACATACTCCTATCTCAAATAGAAATAAACACAGAATTAATAGTTTTTGTTAGGTGCTTTGATTTAGAATTTTTATCTGATTAATACTTAACCCAAATGCAATTTTTATAATAAAGTTTTCAATGATATCATGACAGAAACATATTCGTGTATAAATATTTATATCTTTATTTACGTATGATTTATAATAATATTTATGTAATTTCATTAAAAATTGATATTTGTATACAAAAAGTGTTTTGAATATTATTTGAATATTAAAAATTATTTGATTTATTAATCACTAAAAAACGTGTTTATATTTTTTTCAATTTATATTGATATTAATCATTCAGTTGGTTTTCACAAAAAGGTAATATATATATATATATATATATATATATATATAAATAAATGAAATTATCTATTATATTTGGTAGGAAAATAATTGTGGTTTTTGTTTTTTGGATTTTTACTTTAATTTTTTTCAAAGAAATTACCATTTCATCGTATTTATGTCAATATTATTTTAAAGTGAATTTTTCGTTCTGTATTTTGGTAAAATCAACTTTGGTTTTATTATTAATTTTGCTTCAAATTGGGCTATAGAATTACAGATGGAAAAGAAGCAAATAAGAACATTTTTTGTAAGGGTTCAAAACGGGTGGTAAGGCAGCAAAAACTGCTCATATACTAAACAGTGCTTTTGTTATGAGTACTGTTAAAGCGTACGGTGCAATGGTGGTTCCAAAAATTTTGTACTGGGGACAAGAGACTTGCAGACAAAGAAGTTCTCGGATGTCCTTCAGTTCATAACGACCAATTGAAAGCAATTGTTTAGTCAGAACTACTCATAATAATTGAGCCTGCACAAAAGTTAAGCGTTAACCAACCGTTCTGGACCATTTAAACCCACTTAAATTAAAAAATGGATATGAATTTGAAGATCATAAACCGCAATTATTTTTCTACCAACGAAATATAAATGCTTAAAGAGTGTTTCCTTCTATATATATATATATATATATATATATATTATGTGTATATATATATATAATATGTGTGTATATATATACTTTTTAAAGATGAAATTCAATACTAGAGGTGTTTGTGAAAGAACTCATTTTTAATAACATGATTCTTAGATGAAAATACTTTTTTTATAAATAAATATTGTCATTTATATGAAAAACTGTGTATCTAATATTTCTTAAGTCAGTTTTATTTTTAAAAATATTGTATACACATTTCATAAACAAATTTAAAAGTAGTTTATTAAAAACTTAGACAAAAATAATGTGTTTTTTTATTTTTACAATAATTAGTATATCATTATTTATAAAAAATAATCTTACCGAAAAACAAACTGCTTCATTTTATCAATAAAAAAATGATCAATATGCTGAAAAATAAATATTCCATTCGAAAGATTGTAAGTTTTCATTCTGTCACAATATAGTTCTAACACTGAATCAATTAAATTTTATCAGTGTTTTTTTCCATATCAAAAGCTATATGAAAATATGTTTTTGTACCTTGGCACTCTGATGATGATAATATAATCTCCATCAAAATGAGTATAAGCAGCAATAAAAGTGTATCAATCATTTTTTGATTAAAAAAATGATATTTTTAGTTAACAATTTCAGTTGAGTAAAATAATACATTTATGAATTTTGTTTCGTTTTCTTTTTGTTTCATCTCAATATCTCAAATTAGTGTTGCGATCTCAAAGTGTGAAATTCACAGTGTGAAACCTTTTAAATACCCCTATCAGATGTTTTACTATGAAGTGATGCTCAATATTATATACAAACAGAAATATTCTACAATTCATATGATTTAATACATTTTCCTACTCATAACTGAATTTTTCATGTAAAATTTAAAATAATTATTTTTGATAAAATGGACGTTAAATGAATTACAGAGTAGGTTATAATTGTATACTGAATTGAAATCTGTAACAGACTCCATTTAAATTCGTTTGAAAAACAACTATTTACTTAGATGTAAATAAATCATCTTTATTTCAAGCTTCGTTGTATTATAACTGGAAATAACATAAATTTAAAAAAAAAGAAAAATGTCTGTTCCTAGTAACTCATTTGAGAAAATCTATTTCATGAAATTAAATTTCAAAGAAATTAAAATTATTACATTAGCAAATATACTAATTTATAACTCTATATATAAATATACATACATTTATGATGTATGTGTATATGTATATATATACACATACCCGTTCCTCAATTTACGAGGGACTTTCTTTACCCGAGTTTTTTTTAACGCGGCAAATTATACCTCTATTTACGCTGCACTTTTTATACGCGGTCAGATAGATTTCATTTTATATAATTTTTCATTTTATTTATTATACATCAAATTGAGGCAAATTCATACTTGAACGTATAAAAGCACGGCAGTGTAGTATAAAACATGCTCAGGGAGACGTCACATTGCCTTACTAATCATCTTTGTGATCCTAATTTACGAAGCCAGAAAATATATTTTCCTAGAAGTTTTAAAAGGACCTAACAAGTGTATATAAGTGACACCAAATAAAATTTATCTCCTTTTTTTCTAAAACGTTATTTTTTTTTTAATTTATGTAAAATAAATATGCGTTTCTACAACTTTATTAGCTTTTATTTGCAATAGTTTTTCTATTGTATTGACAGACTTAATTTACGCGATTTTCATTCGCATAAAATAAATCCACATGGAACGGATACTCCGCGTAAATTGAGGGACGAGTTTGTGTGTGTGTATATATATATAATATATATATATATATATATATATATA
>CM068322.1:20898244-20958244 GCA_034766995.1 Acanthacorydalis orientalis | reverse complement strand
ATACAAACGTTCTTCGATTCTTCAACAAATAGTTATGTTTACTATATTTTTTAAGTAAATAATGTAATTTTTGTTGTTTTTTTGTAAGTTTTAATCTTATTTATTAATTTTGAAACTAATATTTATTTTCATTAAAATAACTACTAATAATAAGTATAGTATATTTACATTGTCTAACATCTGTGTTTAATAATTTAGTCTTTTTATTTTATTACTTTTATATTATTTAAAGACATATCTGTTGTATTAGAAAACATTTTATTATTATTTTTTTTTTATATTTTCTTAAAAACAAATGAATAAGAAAATTTTTAGTACAAACACAAAAAAAGTTTAATAAAAATATTGGTCATATATATAATTTTGCTTCAATTATTGAACATCTCTTATATATAAAATATTAACTTTTTGTATAGTGCTAAGCAAAAAAATTGAACATGACGTGTAGAATTTATCTGTTACATAAGAAAATATTATTTAATAATATATAAAACATCACTAAATTCAATTTTAATAACGAACTCGCATTTCATATTATAACTGATAATTAGGTTTATTTTTTCTTTCATTAACGTTTCATTCACATTTTTTATAAATATATCTATTTATATATGATTTTATATTCTTTATTTTTGTTCTATTAATATTTTTATATATGAAATATTTTTTTAAATATTTTAAAAACAGATTTCAACAATTAGTTCTAAATTCAATTTTTTCAAGAAAAATGTTTTTTTACCTTATTTCATGTTTTTTGCATATTAATATAAGCGCTAAAATAATTTGTATATTTTAAATCTAATTATTAACACTAGTAGTCTAACAATATAGAAAATACATTTTTCGTTTTTTTATTATTTTTATTATTTATTTTAATTTATATGACGATACCATCATCATCTATACATTGAGGCATATTTTATGTCTTAGTGTTTTTAGAACAAATGATATAAGTGTATAAATACAGATAGACTAACTAAATTTATAAATATTCAGTTAATGAACTTTGTTATTAGAAAAAAATTGTTGTTTGTAAGGAAATTAAAGTTCATTTGTGGAAACATAATACTTGTTCTTTTTTCGGTCATTATTATAACTATTTTTTTATTTGTATTATATATAAATGTTTAACTGTTGTTTTCTGAGTCGATCTTATCCAAATTACTACTAATTAATTTTCAATTAATGTTATCTGCATGTAATAATATATCAATATTGATATCAGATTTTCAGATACAGATATTTGAAACATTAAAATAATACTTCTTTTAATCTAATATGTATATTAAAAATTAAAATAAATAATATGAAAATATTCTAACAAATAGGACTTCACTTATTTAAGAAAAGCCACGTGAAAATATTGTTATGAAATTATTTTTAAATATTAATCAAATGAAAATAAATGTTTTGATGAAAATTCACCTGAAACAATTTAAAAAACAACAAAAAGTGGTATAAGAGTTGTATTTAAAATAAAATATACAAAAAATAAATATTTTGAAAATATGTTTTCAATACAAAGTATGCAAGCAGAGTAAAAAATAAATTACCTGTTCTGACTTTCTGTAGCAATATTTATATATATATATGTAGATATATTTATATATATGTATATATATATATATATTGTATATTTATATATGTGTATATATATATATATAATGTGTATATATGTATATATATGTATATATATGTATATATATATATATATATGTAGATATATTTATATATATGTATATATATGTATATATATATATATATTGTATATTTATATATGTGTATATATATATATATAATGTGTATATATATATATGAATATAAAATATGGAGGTTGGATAACGTTAGAGTTTTACACTGTTTTCTGTACGTTACTCACAATTTCTACTTTTCAAACTATAAATCTCCATATAGTATCTGTCTGCCATGCTTTTTGTATCTAGCATACTAGTATCTCTAGTAATTTTAAATTATATGGTCTACTATTGAAGCTAAAACTGAATTGGTAATCTTGTTCGTAATAAAATATTTTATAAGATACTGCATTTATGTAGTACTAGAAAAGAAAAAAAGTCTTCCGAAAAGGGACAAATTTCAATTATAATTTGTTCTGATTTTATTTATATTTTATATTACTATTTTATCATTCCACAAATTATATATATACATACATATATATATATATATATATATATATATATATATATATATATATATATATATATATGTATAGTAAATCATTTCATTTTTATTAAAAATCATTCACTACTCCTACTACTCCAGCTAATATCACTCAATAGCTATAATAATATATTTTCAATATAATTATGTCTCAGTCTTTGTACTTACAATATGAAATATTAATATATTTTTTCATAATTAAATTATTTACAAAGAGAAAAAACAATTCTAATATTGTAATATACAGATTTAAAATTAAACTAAGTTACAAAAGGCGAACATTTAATTTAATTAAAAAACATGGAATATTTTTTAATATTTGTGAGAATTGTATTATTTTATTGATAATAATGAACAAAAATTAATGAAATATATATAACACATTGAATTTCTAAAAGTTTCTTTAAAATAATAACACAATTAAATTCTTAACATTCAATAATAATATAGGGACATTTTATATTTATATATTTTTATTAAGAAAATCAGTTATGAAAATTTCTGAAAACCTTGTGCAATATGCAAACTGTTTTCTATTATTTTTTTGAGAGGTGGACATTTTTGACGGTTTTTAGTGTTTAAAAATTATTTTTTTATTCATCCCACTAACCATATTTTTTCTAATCAATAATGTTCAATCATTGATAATTGACTATTAATCCTATTTTATTTTTTTATGTGTATTTTGATGGAAAAGTAGATTCTTTAAAGTAGATTCAGATTTGTCTATGCTTTAGCGTTTGGATGATTATGTAATTGTCATAGAAATGCATATATATATATATATATATATATATATATTACAATTGATATATAAATAGAAATTTGAGTCTTAATTTCTTTGAGTTTAGTTGAGTTTGAGCCGACACCTAAGGTCATTAACACATATTACATTAATTGAGAATGATAGATAATCAAGTATTGAGTATTTGTGATCAGAAATTTGTTAATGATTTATAAAGTATGTGAAAAATTTATTTATAAAATATAATTTAGGAATATTATTCGAACAATAATGTGAATTATTGGGGATACTAGATATGAGCTATATTTATTTAACAAAACACATTTTATTTAAAAGTTGATGACTGTACAGTTGATTTTTAAAGAAACATTAATTAAATTGAGTCTATTCAGAAATGGTTGTCTCTTTAGAATGTAGTATATATTCATTGATCAATACAAACTATTTTAAAACGACTCTGTACTTCTTTCAGCAATATGGATCGTTAGTTTAATTAATATACATTTATATATATATATATATATATATATATATATATATAATGCATATTTGTACTAATGTATATTATATTCGTTTGATGTGTTCAGAATTTAAAAAATACAAAATAAATTAAAAGTAAAATCACGTACGACCAAGGTTCAATAATTATTCTTGCTTTTTACAGAATTGCGTGTCAGGTTTTGTTTTGAATTTAAGAGGGTAATTTTTATTATTACATATTACTTATTTGTAATTACATCTTACTGCAATAACAAAAATTGTGAAGATCGATAACACTTTAATATAACAACACGTATTACTTGTTTTTAAACACGTTTGACTGTTAACACTGTAAGCTTATTTAATTTAACCAATTTTCAATCTGGTTAGTAATTTACAAATTGTAGTATAAAACATTTTCATGTTTGCGGTCGGATTTGTTAGGATTTTAAATGAGTTTTTTCGGTTTAGTTTTTCTGTTTGTTTTTTTTTACTTGACAAATCTGTTTATAGCTTTTTTCTATATTAATTATTTTCAAATATTTTGATTGATCTTTCTTTCTTTATATATATATATATATATATATATATATATATATATATATATATATATATATATATATATATATATATATATATATATATATATATATATATATATATATATATATATTTCTGTAACGTCGTATTTTTTGCTAAACAGTATTTAAATCATGCAGATTTTAATTACCAAACTTATCGTTTTTCAAAATCTAGTTATTTTTTTAAGCTGACATATTTTATTCTCGAATACAATGTTTTTTTGTTATAGTTTTTTTCCCAAGCCTTGTGCTTCCGTAAAAGAATGTTTTCTTTCGCAAATTAATTTTCCATTTTTTCACAAACCGCATAATTTTTTTCTGATTAAAAATGTTTTTTAATTATTGAACATTTTGTATTAAAACTTTTTTATTTAAATATTGATGTCGTTCTCAGAATAATTTTAGATCCTTCTGCACCTTAATGCTTTGAGAATAATTGTATCGCCATAGAAATGAATTTAAATAAGAATAAAAAAATAATTATCAGTTATTAGACGTTTGATCAAAAATCTTTTCTGGTTTTTAGAGTATATGAAGTATCGTTTGTAAAAGTAAGTCTCACAAAAATGATAAAAAATCATTTGAAAAGTCGATATTCTTCCAGAAAGTTAGATAAAAAAACAGTACAAGAATATAGAAGCACTTTGTTTAAATAGAGTTATATTTCTTTGAAAATAAAAGATATATGAAACCAGAAATTTCTGTCATGTTTTATATACTTTAAAAAGGTTGAATGACCAAATAAAATTAGACGTAATTAGATCCATGTTTACAAATATATTATAACTTTCTAGTTTTTTATGGTTCTGTAAAAAGTCTCTTCTAATTTGTATAAAAATAAAACCCATTTCTGGAATGCTGCTTTTATGGCCACGCAAAAATTATTTACTAAATGTTCTATGTGATCTATTTTCCTCGTGATTTCAAAGAATTTTATATCAGCTTGATCTAAAAATATTATTTATTAACCAAGATGATTCAACAGCAACCACATTATTTATTCGAGTAGAATATTGTGGCTCCATTTTACAGGTTAGAGTCTAAAAGATAATTTTTATTTTGTTTCAATAATAACATATAATAAAAATAATCTATAAAATGTAATTAGATTTAAATATGAGCAAACAATGCAAGTTTTACAAAAAAAATTACAGTATTCATACATTTAAAAAAAAAATACTGAATGTTTTTTATATCGTACTGTAACTTTTGTTTTAAAGTGATTGTATCAATCTTAATAAGAATGCTTATAAAAATAAACATGAATAATTAACATGTGACTATTTTAATCCTCAAACTTTAATTGAAAATAAATTTCTTGCAAAAACTATGAATTTTACTTCATTTATAAATATATATATATATATATATATATATATATATATATATATATGTTTGTGTGTATGTATATACTGAATTATGTATGTATGTAAATATAAATATATATATATATATATATATATATATATATGTTAGTGTGCGTGTGCGGTAAATGTGATATTGGTAAACGTAAATTCGCAATAAAATTTGAATATTTCTTTGAATCACTGTACGTATCTAAACAGGAATATTTTTCCTTTGAATCATCTCGGCCGTTTGTACCGCAGCCACCGTGGATCAATATCCGCAGCAACATGCAGGGAGAAACTGCTTTGCCTTGCCTTAGGTGATAAGTGACCCTGCTATAGAGGTGAACACAGTAGGCAGACTATATGTACCCAGCCAGGTGGTGCTTTACCTCCAGAGACTCGAAGCATCTCACCGACGCCCACATTACTGCCAACTCCATTACTAATCATATTCCATGCCAACATCTAAAAAGTGAAAAAGAAACTATTCACTATTGCCTTAAAGCTTACACCGTATGTGATTTATTATTCGAATATTTCTTTTACGAACTTTTCGTACATACTTTTCGCTTTGTTGTTTTTAATCCGTGTTATAAAATTTAGCTTTGTTCTTAGTTTATAAAAGATGTATATTTTTTTAGAAAAAGATCGAACGTGCCTGTTTTTATTGGAAATATTGAAAATAAACTGACGTATGATATCTAACAAATTTATATTTTATTATCTGAAACTCATGAACAAAAAGTACAACATTGTAAAATCCAACCAAACTTTTTTTATTCGATTATATTTTTCACTATTTTATTTCAGAATAACATTATCAATCATAAATGAAATAAAAAAACTACTATATATATATATATATATATATATATATATATATATATATAAAATTTCTCTTACATTTTTTCTTTTAATATCATTTATTTATAATAGATATAAAAAAATATTTAAAATGTAGCTATAAAGTCAAGAAAAGTTAATTATCCTAAAATGTAAATTAAATATTTTGTTCAAACAACCTCTGCCATTAATCTAATTTACAGACAATACTTGTTACTTTTTGAAATAATTTAAAATTAAGATTACTCTGCATTTATTTAAATACTGTTTTCAAGACAACATCTTAGATTAGAATTTTGAGACGATTGTATTCAATCAGCTTAGCTTTTATTAAGAAAACGATTGTCTGCGATGTAAATGAGTTTAGTACTTAACAATATGTAAAACAATGTCTTAAAAAACTATTACTATTTTATCGAATGTAAGATTTATTCTTGTTTTAATTGTTAAAGTAGCATTAAAATCTTTTTTAGATTTATGATAAATATAATATTTTTGTCTGTATTTTATAATATGTGTAACAATTATATTTAAAAATGATTCATTAATTTATTTTTATATAATAAATAATAAACTAGCTAAATAATAATAATGTAAGTCCAATATGAAACGTAAAAATTTATATTGAAATAAAATAAAAATAATAGAACCGGTACGATTCTAAAATGCATTTTTCTTGTATTTCATTTCAATGAACATGCTTTTAATGAAAAAGCTGTAATATTCGTAGACGTTTTTGAAATATTTATGGATCAATAATTTGAATTAATTGACGTAGCACAGAAGGGGATCAGGATTAACTTTGTATTAAACTGACAGTCAACCCGCAACTGTCAAACGTGGTCAGCATGGCTAAACATTTCACAGCTGAAAGAATTATATCCAATAGTAGATTTAAAAGCCTAAGTTACTGTAATGCTGTCTGTCAACGTTTTTTTATAATTTCATTTTCAGTACTGGAAATGTTTGATTGATTTAAAAAACTTCTATTTTTATTCAAAAAATACACTTCTAAAGATTCTAATTTACTGAAATATGAAATAATTTTACAAGTTTATTAAAAATATACCTTTGTTTATCACAGATTTTATTTTGAATAATTTGTAAATATTTTTCATTAGTTTCATATGTATATATATATATATATGTACATATAAAATTAATTAATTTCGGTATCCTCTGTTATAAAGAGCAATAACTTTAAAACAGTTTAATTTAGATGTAATTTTCATTTTATTAAACTGATAAACTGTGCGTTATTTACAGATGTTTCATACAGCTGAAGATGAACGAGATTCACTTATAATACAAAGTGAAGATTTAATTTAATTTAATTTTTTAATAAGAATTGCAATTAAAAGAATTTTTATAAAAATCATTGGCGCTTTAATGTTTTAGATTTTCTTCTTAATAAAACTTAATTATCAAAACAGTTTTTATTTTTTAATTTTTGCTGTTATTTAAAAAGTAATTTTTATTAATTGTTTTTTTAACTGGCCTATTTTCTTAAAAAAATCAATTAATTGCAAGTTACATATAATAAAATATTAGGTACGGATATTATAATATTTTTTGAAAAAATAAATAAGCAAACTTTAAGATTTTCTATTATAAATTCAATACATGTTTCCAATTTTCTTGCTCGTAAAGTAATAGTTGAATTAAAATATAATGTGTTTATATATATTTATATATATATATATATATATATATATATATATACAATACTGTAAATAAATATATTATTTAATATACAAGGTATTATTAAGTACACACGTATTCAAACTAAAATAACATTTAGATAATATAAAGAATAATTTAGTTAAAATTCTTTCTACCGTAACTGAATAATAACACAAACAAATTTGTTTATAGAAAATATCAATTAAAATATTAGATACATGTTACAAATTTTGAATATTTTATATATATATATATATTAAATTTTGAGTTAAGTTCTAATAAAAATAGTCGTATTTATTAATTAAACTTTTTTAATATCAAATTATAAAATTAAATGTGTACTAAATTTGTTTTACTTTCATATTAATCATAAACATTTTAGTTTACAACAATGTTAATATTTTACTTGTATATAAAAAGAGAATATCATTTTTTTTTATAAAGAATTCAAGAACATACATACATACATATACATATATATATATATATATATATATATATGCGCGTAGGGGTAGACGTCTAAATATATATTGTTTTTTTCATCTGATAGAATTTATAAATATATAACCTTTACCTCAATTTCAATAAAAATCTAAATTAAAAAGAAGAAAATCATAACTGAAAATAAATCATATAAAATAAATAATATAAACAGAGAATATTGTCAACGATACGGAAGAATGAATTTCAAAAACGTATTCATGGTCTGAATGCGTATGCCCTGTTAAGGCGACCTCCATTCACTACACACCGACACCCTAACCTCGGCCACCATTTGACCTATGAAGACGTCGTGCATGTGTGTTAAAACTAGCTTAGTGAATAGCAACGTGCCCTCATAATCTGACTTCATAACTCGGTCTCGAACCGAGATCATCCGGCCTAACAGATCGACGATACACCCCTATGTATATAGAGTGTGCTTTTTAAAATTATTTCACATACGTGAAATTTTATATATATATATTTATTATTTTTGTCTGTTTGGAAATATAGCTTTGTAATTCGTTTGACACATGTAATTCAGATATTTTTATTGGTATTTTTAACTCTAATATCTTCTCCCTTTTCCATTGGATGTAAAATTTACTAGAATTCAATAACGAACAAACTATATCATGTATTTTAAATTATTTCTTCAATTATTATTAGGTTAGTAGAAAAATAACTGTTGTTTATGACCTATAAATTTATATATATATTTCACTGTTTCTATATTCTTAGTAGTTTTAGGTGGTTCAGAACTGTTGAATGACTAACGTTTAATTTCTGTGTAAGATCTCGAATTGTTGTGCGTGGTTTTGATTTAACTTTCGCCTTCAGATGTTCGTTTGAACTGAAGAAGGATGCGCACTAACTTTTTCATCTTCAAAACTCCCGAACCCTCTTACGAAAATTTTAGAACCACCATTACACTCTACATTCTTTAACAGTACCCACACTGAAAGCATCGTTTAGTTTAAGAAAAATGTCTGCTGCTTTACTACCCGTTTCGAACTGGTACAAAAATTGCTCTTATTTTCTTCTTTTCCATTTTTAATTCAATAACCTAATTTAAAGCAAAATTAATAATAAAACCGAACTCAATGTTACGAGAATTCAAATCAAAAAATTCACTTTAAAATGATATTAACATGAACATAATGAAATGACACTTTCATTGAAAAAATAAGGTTAGAATTCAAACATAAAACGCAATTATTTTCCTGCTAACCTAATATTCTAAATACAGTACTCATAAATTAAATTTGAACACATTGACTTAATTCAATTTCATATTATTTTAAACACAAGAGATTATTTTTATCAATATGTTGAATAAATGCTTTATTATTTATCTGTATTTCGATTACAATACGGTTATTCTGAGACCACAGATATAAAAAAAGGTTTTTTTTTATAACTCTTAAAGTTTTTTCATTGAAATACAGATAAACAGTTAAAATATACAATAAATTATTATTGGACACTTTTACAAGTAAATACATTGTGATTTTAAAATATTTGTTCTTAAAATGTAGCATTCGAATTTAAATTTCAATTGTGTTCATAAATATATGCTTTTATAACAGAAACAGGCAATTATTTTATTGTACATAATTAATAGATATGATTTTTATTAATTTCTAAAAAAACAATATTTTAAATTCATTTAACATACGAACAAAAAATTAAATCTTTTATCGTTAGTAATTTTTTTAAACAACATTTAAGACTTTCTCAATTGATAATACAGTTCTGGCATCAATGAATTCGCTGTCATAAATGATTTTTTTTCACAGCACAGATCTAAAAATTTTATAGTTTAGATTTTTCTGTAATTTAACCTTCCTCTTACCAGAGGAGTTACATTTTGTTATTGTAAAACTAACTCGTTTCACAGTTAGTTTTTTCTTTGCAATGAAATGTTATTATATAGGGTTGAAAGTAAGAGAAGGAAAGAAAAAAAAATAACAAATATTTTAATAAAATACATTAAACCAAAAATATTCTTCATATATAAAAAATTAGTAAAACGAACTTGTATGAAATTAATTTTCTGTTTGGTATTCCTTGAAACATTAAGGCACACACAAAATAACATTACAAAATCTCGATTATTTCCTCAAACTAATAAGAATAGCACAAAGTGCATTTTCTGGTTAAATTTTCTCTTGAATTGTTGTTTGGAATATAATCAGTAAAATATCTTTCTACTAATCTTGATGGCTTCTGAGTCAAAGAAGGACGTCCTGTGTTAATAGATGTAGCCTGCGATTAATCCACAAATCTTTTGACACATGGCGCTAAAAACATATAAACTAGCAATTAATTGAGATAGATACAAAAAAATCATGTAAAACGTAATGCAGAATATAGATTAGTATTTGAAGCACAATGACGAAAAATGTCATCATGCTCATTGGAGTTATATTTCTGACATGATGAAAGATTCCGTCATCCCCAGATAAGAGATTAATGCTTTGAGGATGATAACACCGCCATCAAAAAGTGCATAAGTACAATCAAAAATAGTCACTTATTGAACTTCTTTATCAGATTTTTTTTATAATTTTTGAAGTGAGTCAAAAATTATGTTATCTAAACTTTCTCTATATTCTTTAAAACTTCCATATTGAAAAATTAAGGATAAAAACTTTGTTCTAATATAATAAATTATTTTCATTATTTCTATTTTTAACATATTTTGTAGATAAAAACCAGTTTATATGAAAACAACACTTATTTTTTGTCCAATACGAGGATTCTTACAATATAATATTTGAGAACTGAAAGAAAAATATAAATTATATATATATATATATATATATAAATATTATATTATATATTGTATGTAGATATTATTTCTTTTTTGCATAAAATATAAACTATCTTTATTGCCTTTTCATTAACAAATAAAGTATATTAAATTTCAATATTTTCATTTTTGGAAATTAAATTGAATTCTTGATGTTTCTAATTACAAATGTTAAAATAATAATTTATTTTTTTTATATTTTGTTTATTATATGTTTCATTTAAAAAAAAGATATGCAAAAAATTATAAATGTATTGACAAACTTCGTTTAATTTTTTATTTAAACAAAACTTCTTCCCACTTATTTCAATTATCTTATTAGTTTGAGTTGTTTTTTTGTTCATTCTCTAAGTTATCTTATTTATTATTTACCAAACTATTAAGGTTTCGTGATTTTTCAAATGTCATAAAGTGTATGATTCGGTTAGTCAGATAGAAAAAAGATCAGATAGCGACACTTTTCCTATCAGAAAAATGTGTACTCGTATTGTATCTGATACAGACAGTGATTCTGATCTAAACCAAAACATCAAATATGTATTAATCATACATACCTATATATATATATATATATATATATATATATATATATATATATTAATTAAAAAAATTATCGCAGTTTTATTACATACCTTCCAAAGTAATTGTATATGTCTAAAATCGCCGGTCATATAGAAAATTTTAGTAATACGTGGTAAGGTAAATCAATTGTAAATACAAATGTACAACAATTTTTAAACTCATTTTTATAATCAAGTTAAGGAAACAAAACAAAAATTTATAAAATTAATGATATAAAATAATTATTAAAAGTAAGGTGTAAAATGATTTTGACTGTCACTCTGACTATATATATATATATATTTGTGTGTGTGTATATTTTTACTGAATTCTTACTCATAACTAAAATAAATGTATCTAGCACTATAAAAACAATGAGATTAAACCTCTTTTAAAATGATTTTTTCGTATCACCTTATATTTCTATTACATTTGTATATTACAAGAATACCCTATTGCAGGATTCCTTTGCGTTTGTTCACTCATACAGAAATGCTGAATATGTGCAGAATCTAAATCGAACCAACAACCGCCTCGCAAATTCCAACTAGAACTAGAACTGTGTGGAGGCCTATAAAAGGTTTTTTTATGAACGGTAATCGGTATTAGAGATAAAATATGCGTTCTTTATACCTACACTTACTGTATTTTTTTGAATTGTAATTTTTCATAGATTTTTTTTATCAAATTCCGGATGTTATTGTCTCCGTTCTGTTCTAAAACTAACAGTTGAACATTTATATAAAAAATTATAATATTTTTGTTTTAAAATAATTCTTGATTTATTAAATTTTTTGTTTAACTATAATAAATAGAATTATATTGTTTACAATAATAAATTAAAAATTTAAATATAAACTACGTAATGATATACAAATTTATTAAATAGCACAGAAGTAAAATGTCAAAACATGTCACTTTTATGGAAATGTTTGTAGACATCGATGTATATCTTTTCTGACATACAGAAACGTTCAGAAATATATAAATGCGTAAATTGATGACGGTAGAATATTTCTTCTGTTATTATTTGTTATATGCGAAATATTAAACTAGTAAACAATCATTATAAATGACATGTTTCATATAACAAAAATACAAGTCACCTTGTAATTGTCACAAAGATATAAATGTCATCTAGAATTATTTTGAAATTTGACTTTAGATTTAACAACAAGCAAACAAGAAAATATAAAATGAGAATTTTCTTCCTTATAACATGTGTAGCTAAATATTAAAAAAAAACTATACTTAAAATAATTACGTACACACACACACACACACATATATATATATATATATATATATATATATATATATATATATAATATCATCAGCCTCTGTTACTACTGCTCAATAAAGTCCTTTTCTATGATTGTCTGTATGAATGTCTCTCTTTTTCACTGGTTTCCAATGTGTGTGTGTGTATACACACACACACACACTAACATATATGTATATATATATATATATATATATATACAAACAAGTGCATAAAAGTATATGTAAAAAATAAATATGTATTCTAATTTTTCAAGTTATTCAAAAATTAATTTAATACCGAAAATTTCCTTCCAGATATCACTAGAGATTTTTTAACTCTACAGACAAAAAAATGTCTAATTTTAATAACTATTAGAAATTAATTTAAGGAGACTGTTTTATATTTGACTTCATTGAAGTTTTGAAGATTTTTAGGAATTTTTTTAATCTAAAATAAGGAACAGTAACGTATGACTTGAAAGAAATTGCTTAAATTAACAAATCTGATAAATAAAATTAATCTTATCAGATTTGTAAAAATAAAATTAATCTTACAATTTCAGAAAAGAGTTCTTCACTCATTTCTAAAACAACACATTTTTTTCTTGATAATGTGTACAAGATAATTATAGAATATTTTTTTATTAATAATTAATTATTAAACATTTTTGATGAGAACTATTTATCGTTTTTGCGGTGGCAATTCATTTGTTGAATAAATATAATATGATAAATGAAAATATTTACGAACGATGTTTTTAATTATTTATAAGCGGTATTCACTGGTAATAGTGATCAATGAATATTATTTTTTTAATAAATTAATATCGGTAAATAACATCATAAAAAATTGAAAAATGATTCATAAAATTAATATAAATTTATTTAAATTTTGTTTGTATCTAATAATAGATTATTCTATATGTTAAATATTTTTTTAAAATAATTATCTACAAATATAAAAAAATTAATAATAATTATTCCAAAATACTAATTACTGCTTTAAAAAATCTTATCTTTATAACAAATGAGAAAATAACATTTTGGAAAAAATACTAAAGTATTTGTTTCAAAAACATGTTTATAGATTTATTTGTTTACTTAATTCAAACGTATGTAAAGTAGCAAATTATAAGTCACTGACACAATATCAAGTTTTAAAAAGAAGTCAGAACTAAGTACCAATTTTCATTTCAAATAAAGAAATAAAGGTTTTTATTTTCAAAAATAATTGTCTGTGAAATATAAATTATATATTCATATAAAGAATATTAAATAAAATAAACTTAAAGATAGAATTAGAATTATTTACATAAAATGCAACACAAATTGTGATTAAAAAAAGTAGTATATAAGAAATCCAATTATATAAGTATTGTTAAAAGAACGAAGCACTGAATTCAAATTGCTAGAATAAAAGTTTTTCACTGTAATATTTTTTTGTTCGAGTTAATAGCTCCTCGAGATAATTACAAGAAAAATTACTTACTTGAAACAGATTAGATTTAATCAGAGAAATTTATCAGCCATCTTATTGAATGAAATGCATAGCTCGTTAGAATGTTAATTATTACTTTCATTTATTTTTACTGTAAGTATTTTGGTTTGTTTAAATAAATCCTATTGAATCTTCATATGTATACATATATATATATATATATATATATATATATATATATATATATATATATATATATATATATGCATAGAGAAAGAAAAGTTGTATTTCTAAAAAATAAAATTCTATTACTAAATTTAAAAAAATAATTTCAATATAATATCTTAACTGTTATTATTAACACTATTTTCTAAAATTGTTAGTATATTTAGTTTCACCTAAATTTTATTACATACTTTCGTAGAGTATCCAAGAAAATATAAACAAGTAACATTAAATAGTATTTCAATGAATTATTGAAAAATAATTTAGTTTTATATGATTAAAATAATACAATAAAAAATTAATTTTTTATTCGTCCCGTAAATCTATTTATGTTGATAAAAAATTGTTTTGTATTTTGCAAAAAAATTAATAATTAATTTCTGCAGGTAAATTTAGCTATAGTGATATAACTTGAAATCAATTTAGTCAGAAACATAAAAAAAATACTAAATAATAATTTAATTATTCTGCTAATATTGAAGTTAATTAATATTTTCTAGAAAATCAAATATCAAAACTAATTAAGAGATGGTTTAAGAAAATAAAAAAATATAAGTTTAAATGAAAAAAATACTTAAAATATTTTTTTAATTCCAATAAACAGTTTTAATATTTTTATAAAATTGTAGTTCAGAAAATACAATTGAGTTTTCAATATATTTATTCATATCAGACATTAACTAATTATTTTTTTATATATTTAGTTCATATATTAAAAATTAATACAAAATTCAGTTCGTAATGTAAATTTTTTGTTGTTTTCGTAGCAATTGCTTTAATTATATAATTTTAAAATAGAGGAAACTGTTTTATAAAATGTAATTTATACAGTGTTATTATAAACATTTAATAAAATATATTAATTAAACACTTTTTGAGGAAAATATTTTCCTAAAAATTTACATATTTTTTTATTTGTTACAGTGTTCTTACTGCTATTAAAGTAATGTTAAATGTAAATATACCTTTATTTACAAAACATTCATTTTAATATATACTTATAAATATTTCCTCACAATAAACAATTCAGTATATTAAAATAACATTTAAAATGTTAATGAAATATATTCATGATAACCATTACAAATTTTGTGATAATGTTCTTTACAATTCCAAGAAATCTGTTCGATTTTCCATCTAGGATATTCATCTCTTAAAAGCATCAAATTTACTGAATCACAACTTGAATGTATACTGTATTATCGTATCAAATATGCTCGTCTCTTGTGACAGAATTTCGTCTGTTTATCGACCCCGATATTCGTTGGGGTTGAAATCACAATCTCTAGGAAGGTTATTCAACTTAACAGGATTCAGTATCATGAGGATATAAAAGTTTAGTTTTGATGTAAACTTTTGGTATTTTTTTTATATTATAAGAACTTGAATTCAGTTCAATAAGGTTTTAATATGAGATATATTGCTTTAATTAATAATTGTTTTCAGTTATATTTTCATTAAATTTAGAAATATATACTGATTATATATATATATATATATATATATATTGTATAATGTTGATTATAAGGAGCACTGTGAGATGTATTCAAGACTACTCATTGTAACCATTACTCACTGTATCAATAATAGGCAAATTTCACCTAGTAACGATATTCGATATATCATTTATTAAATTTATAACATTCAAAATTAATACATTAACGTTAAGTCCTGGCTCGATTTGGTTGATTAGGTGTAATACATCAAATCGTTTGACTGTTTTTTTTTTAATTTTGATTAGACCCATTTTCATTGAGTGTAAATTTAAACTTAAATTAAAATGCTTCATATTCTTTAAAATTTATTTATGTATTTATGAAATTGTTGAAGAATTATTTATTATATTATTTATAATCTTTTAAAAACTAAAGTTTAACAACAGTGAGGTCAAGAATAAAGTTCTTAGAGAAGACATAATTTGTATGTTATAAAAGTGAGAGTTGATAGGATGATATCTAAAAATTATTTCTCCTTCTATCGCTCCCCCTCTCTCTACATGTGTAAATATATATATATATATATATATATATATATATATATAAATAAACATATATATATATAAATAAATAAATATATACATATATATATATACATTCGATTGGTAGTAAAAAAATTGCGGTTTTTGTTTTCTGACTCCTAACCGTAATTTTTTTCAATAAGAGTCATTTCATCGTATTTATATTAATATCATTTCAAAATACATTTTTAGGTCTGTCTTTTGGTAATATCGACCTTGGTTTTATTATCAATTTTGTTTTAAATTAGGCTATTGAATTAAAGCAAGTAAGAGCATTTCTTTATGATTTCACAACTGGTGGTAAAGCAGCAGGAACTACTCTTAAGCTAATCAGTGCTTTTGATGGGGGTGCTGTTAAAAATGTACGATGCAATAGTGGTTCCAACAATTTCATACTGGAGATGAGAGCCTTGAAGATGAAGAAGGTCGCGGACGTTCTTCTTCAGTTCATAAAGACCAACTGAAGGCGTTAGTTGAATCAGACCTATGCACAACAATTCGAGAGCTTACACAAAAGTAAGACGTAAGTTTCATCCAACAGTTCTGGACCACTTAATCTGAACAGCTAATCAAAAAAAATATATATGAATTTGAAGGTCATAAATCGTAATTATTTTCCTACCAACATAATAATTCTACAAATAAAATAAAATAGTTAAATGTTTTTTGTGTCTTCGATCCAGTTGATTCGTTATCCTGGTCGTCTTCATCTTTTTAAATTATCGACGTGTATGTTCTTTACTATTAGTTTTAGCGCATGTGATATCCTCAGGTAGATGTTAATGATTTATTCTAATTTTATATCATAAAATATCACATTTAAAATTTACAATAAGAATAATAAATGTTATTTTATGCTTTGTTAGTGATTTTCAACGTTACAAGTTCTAACTCACAATGACTATTATTGAAATAAAAGAATTTTTTCTTGAGTGACAATGATATATATGCTTTTATAGTATTATTGAAGATTATTTTATTTTCATGGGTTAAGTATTGTGGACATTTAATGAAAATATAACCTTGATTGAGTAAATAAATTAAGAGAAAATACTGTTGATAAAGCAAGTATTAATAATTTATATATATATATATATATACATAATTTAGAACGCATAAAAATTTCAACGCGTGCACATATTTAGACGTAAAACATTAAATTTAATGTTCACAATTTGTGCATCTCGAACCATTTGTCATGCTATAGACATATATCATTTTTCATAACCATCATGATCACTATTCCCAGCGTGTGTAAGCATTGCGGTCGAAGCGAGGGACGAATTTCGCCCTCTGCATGAATTCCTACGAGAAGATGAAGAAGAAGGTCGGTCGACCTCGACTCTACTATCGAACCACCACCTTTCTCAAAGCTGCTCGGCTCTTATCTACAGCTCGATAAGAGGAAGTGGGTTACCTAATACTAACGCACAGTGTGTATGCGAGTATCAGTATCCGTGTGTGTGTGTGTGATTGTGTGATAATGTATATAGATATAAATGTGCATGCAATGGCATTTGTGTGTGTGTGTCTGTGAATTTATTGAAGATTCTTAAAAAATTTATATTGATTATAAAGGTCATTCGAAAGTTCGTGATAAAATATACCCAACTTGAAAAAAATAAGTTCAGTTTGATTGGAAAAAATCACATAAATCTACATTAAAATAGACTATTCGGTTCACTTTCACGTAGTCAGTAGAAGAGCTAAATATATAAATATTCATAGAGTTTCGACAATTTGTTTTCAATGGTTGTCGTTTCTATTGGTGCAATGAATGTCAAGTGAATTATATTTTCTCAAATTATATTTCAATTATGTTATTACTGTTTCTGAATATAAATGACTTGATAATGGATATAGAATAACTATTACTTATAGTTGATATATATTAACATACAAACATGCACATTCAGTAAATTAGGGCTTTGCGTGAAGAGAAAATCATTTATATTTTAATACAGTATTTAATTTATAAAATATTTTTATTTAAAAAGATGTTGATTATTAACTAAAATTATTACATTTAAAAAATAAAATATACAAAAGTATATCTTATTTTAGAAAATCTATTCTATCAAATGAACCATATTTAATTTCAAAAAGTGTTTGTTAAAAAATAACCAAATTCTTTTTTTCAAATTCAATTTGGATATACATTTGAGATGATTTATAAGAAGAAAAGAAAGTAAACTGTGTAAACAAAATTCAACAAAAGTAAACGTCGATGATAAATGGACTTGGGGTGAATTATTGTTTTCATGATTTATAAAAGCATATCTCCTTTATGTGCATCACGTAAAAAATGCACATTATGAAAAAGATCAACATGTATGTATCTCAAAAAGTTTGAAAAGTATTTTTTATTCTCACTGTATAATTTTGAGAGGAGAGTTTATATTTTGTATTTTTTATAAATATTGTATTGTAAACCTTAAAAAATTATAATAATTTTATAAATATGATCTCATCATGATAATACTTGATTCTCTTATCATATTCGTTTATATTCAAACATTTTAAAAATACTTTAATACTGGAAATAGAAAATAGTTTCATAAATATTTATTTCGAAAATTAAAAAGACATTGTTTTTTTTAATACCATGACAGAATTTGTTTCCTCAAATGAATTTTTTACTTTCCACAAACGAAATTACTTTTTTCAATCAAAAATTTTCAATAATTATCAATCATTTTTGAATGTGACTTATGAGCGTAGTGATGCAAATGTGAGAAAACTATAGAATAGTAATAATATGGTTTATTTATGAATCCAATTTTAAACAAAATTTAAATTATAGTAGGTATTAAACAGTATTACAACGTTTTATTACAAATATAATGAATGAGCAATGATTAGAAACCATAGCATATATTTTATTTATATATATATATATATACTTATATATATATATATATATATATATATATATATGTATGTAAATTTTATGTATATACGTGTATAGTATGAAATATCAGGAAACATATTTTTATTGAAACAGCACCTTTACTTCGATACAAAACAATGATAACTTTTTTAAAAAAGGATCGTTCTTTATAAAATACTTCGAGTATATTGAAAAATATTGTATATATATATATATATATAATATAAAAAATATAAAATTTACAATTTACATTGTTTTTCCAAATACAGTATAAATATTAAAAGTTGTTGATAAAAAATTATGACTAATTCTTATTGTATTTTTTTAACAATAATCTTCTCAAATTTATAAATTTTGATCAAATGAATAATCTTATGAAATGATCACGTTTGGAGTGATTTTCTATCTTATACTATTTACTTTTCATACTACATTTTGAAATAAAACAATCAATTTAAAAGATTATTATTTTATACATTGATATTTTTTATTGTAATTTCTTGTATTAAAACTTATTTTCTTTTATTCTATTTAGAATATTGTTCCACTCTTTTCTCACTCTCTCTCTCTCCCTTTATATATGTTTGTATGTGTGTACATATGAAAATGTTATGTATATACGAGTATAGTATGAAAGGTCAGCAAAAATATTTTTATGAAACAGCATCTTTACTTCGATACAAAACAATGATAACTTTTTTAAAAAAGGGTCGTTCCTTATAAAATATTTAAATATATTGGAAATTATTGTGAATGTGGATATATGTATATATATATATATATATACAAAAAAAACTTACAGTTTACATTGTTTTTCCAAATACAGTATAAATATTATCAGTTTGGAATGATGATTTTCTGTCTCATACTATTTAATTTTCATCCTACATTTTGAAGTAAAACAATTTAAAAGATTATTGTTTTAAACATTAATATTGTTTCATTGTAATTTCTTGTACTAAAAAGTATTTTCTTTTTATTCTATTTAAAATATTATTCCTCTCTTTTCTCACCACTCTCTCGTTATATATATATATATATATATATATATATATATATATATATATAGTGGTATATGTGTATGAAATGCGATACGATTATAAACTTACATCAATCAGTGTTGTAAGAAACGCTTTGTTCTAGATCAAATTACAAAATAAGTGGTTGTTATAATGCAATGGTCGATTAACACCTCAACAAGTTGCCTACTTTGCTCCTGACCTTCTCTATGAAATTCCGTTGCATACCAGTGCCCATTATGCTATCCACGTCTAATGCACTAACCACACAACAAACTCTAAGCTAGCATCTGGCAGCGAGTTTATTATTAAATACCTTTGATGGAACCAACTTTTCCGCATGAGGACGTGTCTCCAGCCCGTCGTGTTGCTCTAGAATGCGCCTGATCATTCTACCGGAACGTGGTTAAGTATTTGAAAGCTCATTAGGGATCATTTATTAAAACGCTTTCTGTGTACCCCAGCGTAGTTTTCTCGCATAAAATAAACCACTTTCATTCATTACATTACTGCTGTATACGTGATGTATTCAATTCATATTCCGTGTTCGCGGAACTAGAAATATCACATTATTCGAATAGGAAATATGATTTATTTATTATTTAGAATTTATGATCAATTATTCACAGTTGAGATGATTTCTTGTTAAACGTTGTACTGTTTGTTATATTCACGAAAAAAATGTTACATTTCAGATTCATACTGTTCGTATTTACATAACAGAAACTCAATACGCGGTCAGCCATTTCAAATTTCGTATTTCCAAAGCTTTGTCAATCTCTTTATCTATGAATATTCACTCTATTAAAAAATTAATTATTTTCCTGTACATACTGATTTTCTGTAAGTTTATCAAACATATACATACATATGTGTATATATATATATATATATATATATATATATATATATATATATCCATACCTAAAACAATTCTATAAACACAC
This sequence comes from Acanthacorydalis orientalis, assembly GCA_034766995.1. Taxonomy (NCBI): domain Eukaryota; kingdom Metazoa; phylum Arthropoda; class Insecta; order Megaloptera; family Corydalidae; genus Acanthacorydalis; species Acanthacorydalis orientalis. The sequence goes on along the minus strand of CM068322.1, from coordinate 20,936,724 downwards.
GATTTAAATTGCTCCAAGCATTATTTGTTTATTCACTTCAAATACTAAAAAATATTTCCAGAAATTGAATTAGTGTAAAATGATGTTTAAACTTTCTTATAACACTCATAGCTAAGGTAATTAAATCTTTTAATTTTGTAAATAAATAAATAAAACAATTATCTAATTTTCTTCATAATGGAAATTTTGAAAAATATTATTATAGCTACAGTCAATGTTATATCCTAATCTCTTATAACCGAAAGTATTTTCAATGAAATTAAATAAGAAACCAAAATATATATACTATATATTACTATAACTGAAATAAATCAGAGTTATAACCTTAATCGTTGTAAATAAATTCTCTCTCTCTCTCTCTCTCTCTCTCTCTATATATATATATATATATATGTATGTATTGATATATGTATAATATTTATATATAAAGATTATATAAATGAAAATTTCGAAATATGAAGTTTTTTTGTATTAATTATAAAAAATTCTAAAATAAAGAAAGAGTGAAAAGTAACGAACAGACAGACAAAAGATAAATTATGTGTACAAATAAAGTTTGTACCCAATTAGTGAAAAGATTTTCTTTATACTTTGCAAAAAAGTTTCATACATTTCATTTAAAATAAAGAACAAATATTTTTATTTTTGTATATCTATTTTTGTGTATCTAGTTTTTTCTTACTGTGAGAAATGTTAAAAAAATTAATTAACTAATAATTCTTTCAAGTAGAAAAATAAAACATTATTTTTACAATTTTTCATTATTTCATTATTAATTTATAAATTTATGAACATTATTTTATGTAAAATTTTATACAAGAAGTAATTTCTTTCTTTTATGTATTACGTGTTTTTTTAACAAAATTATTTTTCCGAAATTCGAAGGAAATTTATTAAACATATACGATTTATAGATGTAACGATTTTCAAATAAATAAATAACTGTCAATTAGTGCACAATTTACTTAAATTTATACACAAACAGACGTGTGTAAAAATCAGATCGTTCAAATAAATCAAATAGTTTGTCACATTGACATTCTGTTTTATAAATTGATACTAAATTATTCATTTCTCAGTCTTAGAAATTCCGAATATCAGTTCGATGATAATCTTTGCAACACATAAAATATTTCTACATCGACGTTATTTACTCATATATGTAATTATGATTTATTGAACTCGAGAAGTTCTATTTATATACGACATTGAAATTATTTATTCATATAAATCAATTTGCCGCATCTCACACACTTGTAAGTAATTCCTACGGATTTCAAATTATGTACAAATATAATATCAAATGATACGTATGATGAAATTATATACTTGTAATATAAGAATATGAAAGCGAATTGAATTATTTCTATTTTTATATACAGTAAAGCATGTAATTTATTTTCATACATATTTTTCCGAAAATAATGTAATAAATTTGCTGATAATTTATAATATATAATGAGAATATAATATATAATGAGTTAAAGAAAAAAATAGTAAATAAAATAAATATGTTTTTAAAATATAATGCAGAAATTTATAATATATAATGAGTCAAAGAAAAAAATCGTAAATAAAACAAATATGTTTTTTATTTATAACTTGTATTTATTAAATTATGAAAACTTTTCATTATCTTTATTGTGTAAAGTATAGCTTTAACTTTAAATAAAAAACTACGATAGTGCAATTTTAGAAAATTAATGACTTATAGTTTTTGCATAAAAGAACATAAATTACAAAAGTTGTATATAGTATCGTTCCATTATCTTAATATTTTTAATTAAGAGTTTCTCTACATATTTTATTAAGTATACAATAAATATCAATTTAAGTGGTTACGTAAATATTATTTTGCTTGCATTTTCCTAATTAATTTTATAATTATAAATTTTGGTTTTAAAGTTAAATGAGAACGTAGGATAAATTAAATAATTTATTCATATTTTATTTAGTTTATATATTAATTCCTAACTTGATAGTCTATTATAATTAATGTATTGCTTTCTATTTTAACAAATATGAAATAGATAAATGAGAAGCAGAAAACTATAGGATTATTATTGTTATCAGACTGTTCAAAAAAAATTTTTATGGAAAAATTGAGATCAATATTTTTATTTTAAAAAGAACTTTATTCAATATTATATCATTACTTGTAGTCTAACCTATTTGGCAACTGAATATTTCCTTCCAAAAAAATATTTTTTTTTAAAACAGTTCAGATAGTTCTTCATGGCTTCTGATTTTTTAATTCGTTTAATTAATTTTTTTCTAAAATGCTCAGAAAAGATGACAAACTAAAGTGATAAAGTTAAGTAAATATGGAGAATAATCAAATATTTAAACATTTGACTTCAAAATTTCACTCGATGCTTTCAGTTTTTATTTGAAGACAAAGTTATAATTGAGTTACTGACCAAGAGATGATAGTGGAAAATTCTTTTACAAATCAAATACATACGAAAAATAATATCGGGAATCCAGATTGACATTGGATATATTGCTAATTTTTTTCCTATTTGAATATAAATATTTCAGTAAAGATCAGGTCTGATTACTCAGACCGATAAGATCCGGTCCTGTCTGATGAACCTAGATCTAGACAGATGAGATTAGTTTGAAAGAATTATAATTTCTAAGGAGTATTTTTTGAAAAAAATTTTCAAATTAATTACATGCAACAATTTATGCGGTTCCATGTTATTAAGTAGTTTATTACACTATCTAGAAACTTGTAAGAAACTACCTCGGAGTGTAAAATCAAAAATTGAGAATTAAAATTACTATTTCTTCATTAACAATTTTAGAAAACTTTTCAGATTGAAGTAGGTTTTAAAAAAAATAATTCCATGCACATTTTTGAAAACAACTTTTCAGCCATATGAAGATCGGCTGCGGTCCCTATAAATAATGCAAATCATTTTTGAATAATCATTTTTATCATTCTGAAATTAAAAGAAGTATATCTTAGTGAAAAAAAAACTTTATTTACTACCATTTTCAAAATACAATTACTTGAATACGAATTAACCAATCTTTATACTTTTCTACCTTAAATAAAACTTATTTAAATATTATATATTGAATTCATAAAGTTTAATTGGACTTTAAATTATTTTACTGGTTATAAAAGATTGTTATATAACCAAAAACAAATCGAAATTTTTATCACTCAGATATTATTTATTGGATTAATATTTTTGTCAGTAGAATCTAATTGAAAAAATAATCAATTAAAATATATCAAATAAATGTCTTATTAACATACACAATTCTTTTATTAATTATGTATATTTTTATTTTATTTATTAAGTTATATTTGCCTTATCTAAAATAATAAACTTAAATTTTAAAGTATAAGAATTAAAAATAATTCCTTTATTAGAATAAAAAAAATATTATTAATGCGAAGAAAAGTATTTTAAATTAACTTCTAATTAATAACAAAATCATAAATGAAATTATTCTATTTTTACACGATAAAAAATATTTGTTATATATAAGAAGAACAAAGCGAAATTAAGAGTGAGTTGATATTAAAACAAGACATTTCCAAGAATGTAATAAATATTTTATAGTATGTATTAAAATTTAAAAGGTATTATTAATTTCACATGTCACCTCCATAATATATGCTTGATAATAGTATGTAAATATAATATCTTGAATTACTTTGAATTATTAATAACGAACCAACGAACAAATTCAAGACTATATGCAAGAGTTGTTGTGAGTCGCAGTTATTTGTACCGAATTCCATTTTCTGATATTATTGCCAGATATTTAATATCATATATTACATTTAATATATATGAAATATATTTAATATTCTTATATTATTGTTTCATAAGTTATAAATGAAAAAGATTAATACTCCTATTTAATATGAATTTGTAGAAAATTTAATTTTTAATAAATACATGAATGAAGTTATTCTTTCCATACTTATTTTTTCTACTTTATTCAAAAATGATATATTAAGTGTATTATTTTATATTTGATTTATTAATATGTTTGTATGTAATTTTGATCCTTTGTTCTTCATACAAATTATCATTTGAAGTGAATAATTAAAAATATAAAAAATAGTGGGTGGAAAAATTAATATTAATACTCAGATTTTTATGATGTATCAGTATTCATTTTTATCATAAAAAAAGTTTAACAATTGAATTCTCTCATATCTTTTAATTTACTAGTATATCAATTGCTTTATATTTTACATTAAAAATTGAGTCGTAAAATGTTTTATTGCCTTTATAAGTTATCGAAATAAACTAGACGTATTTAATTTATGTATGCAATAAAAAGAATAATTAAGAATAGAATTTTATTAAATTATTCATACTATTTTATAATAATGATGAAAATGTCATCTGATATCGGCATTAAATTTAATTTATTAAATGTATCTCAAATAAAGAGGGGCGTTAACGAACAACAAATTATAGGTAAATACTATTATTACAAAATATACCTAATTTTATACTATTATACTTTTATTACATGCTAAGCTATAGCTCGATAGATAATGAAATATTTAAATGCATATTCTTTCTAGTAAAAAAATATTTCTGACTTAGCGAATATGAAACCTTAAATTAATTCTCATCGGGTAGAAATAAAGCTTTTTAAAATATGGCTTAAAAATGAGCCATATAACATAAAAAATACCTAATTTCATACTCTTATAGTTATAGTTTTGTTCAATATAGCCTTATTGTTTTGTTCTATATTTATTTATAGCTTGTTAGGTGACGAAATATTTAAATATAAAAGATTTCTTCCAAAACAAAAAAAAATCTATTAAGTTAAAATAAAGACTTAAATCGATTTTCTTCAGGCAGAAAAGGAAATAATCCCTTTAAAATATGTTTTAGTACCTTACCAAGTTTATTAATTCTTAAAATATATAAAATATTAAAGATAATTTTAATAAAGATAAAAAAAATGAAAAAATCGAATTTTTCCGAAATGTAAATCGACCACTGATTTGAATGCCATAATCGTACAATTTTCATTAATTAATTAACTTTTTATAAGCTTTCTTTATTAATTACGAATGTAAGACCATTTATGACAATAAATGAAAAAAGAATTCTTTGATTCAAATATTATCAAAGTTGTTTTCAAAGAAATTTCTAATAAATGCTTGAAGTTAAAATATATGTATAAATATATATATATATATATATATATATATATAAATTCTCCTATGATTAATAGTATGTAAATAGTGATTAAAAAAATTCAAAGTTAATAGTTGTAACGAAAAGATAACTTAATAGGATATAAAAAAAAAATATTTACTTTATTTTGAATTTTATAGCATTATCAAGCAATTATGATCAGTAAATATATGTTCTACATGTAGTAATAATGACTGTTATTTATCCATAAATGGCCAGCTTTGTTACATACATAGTAAAATGTAATAAAATCGGTGAAACTGTGTACATATTACTACTATGTGTATTGGACCATAAATCTATTTTAACAACCAGTGTGATATAAATTGAATTAAAAACAGTGTAATTTAAATCTAAAGTAATAAAAGTTCATATTTCCAAATGAATTGAACATTTGTTGATATACAAAAAACATTTTCTATTTACAATAATTGAATATTTTAAAATTGAATTACGATTGAATTGATAGTATGTATATATATATATATATATAATAATATATATATTAGGTTGGTAGAAAAATAATTGCGGTTTATGGCCTTCAAATTAATGTACATTTACATCTTTTTTGATTTTCCTAGCTGTTTTCAGTGGTTCAGAACTGTTGCATAACTAACACCTAACTATTGTGTCACGTCTCGAATTGTTGTGCATGTTTTTGATACAAATAACTCTTGCAGTTGGTCTGAACTGAAGAAGGATGTCCAGAACCTTCTTCATCTTCAAGGATTTTATCCTCAGTACGAAATTTTTAAAATCACCATTCCACCATAGTTTATTAATAGTATCTACACTAAAAGCATTATTTAGCTTACGGGAAGTTTCTACTGTTTTTCCATTCGTTGTAAACTCATAGAAAAATTGCTATTACTTTCTTCTTTTCCGTCTTTAATTCACTGGGCTAATTTGATGTAAAATTAATAATAAAATCAAAGTCGATTTTGCCAAAATACAGACCGAAAATGCACTTTAAAAAAATACTAACATGAACACAATGAAATGACACTTGCATTGAAAAAAAATTAAGGTTAGCATTCAGAAACAAAAACCGTAATTATTTTCTTACCAACGTAATATGTGCATGAAAAGTATTTACTTTTTTTGAAATAAAAATATATTCTTATGAAAGCTACCTTCAACTGTATGTATATTTTATGTAAAACATAATGATCTTAAAAAAATGTTACATACACATGTTTATAAAGAATAAAAATATAGTTTTTTTAGAAAAAAATGTAAAAATATTTTTTTTTCTTTATTTCTTAAAAAAAATCATACTCATAATATGCATTATACTTTTTTTTAAAAAAAAATAAATACCACTCGAGTACCCAAACCTTTGTTATATTGTGTATTCAAGTGGGTGTATTGAAAATCGTGTTAGTAGCACTGACTGACTGTTATTCACCGTGAATAGCCTCATTCTCAAACTTTCAAAACATCTCAAAGCACTGTCACATAAAATTTTGTTCCTTAGACATTTGTGTGAAATAGACATTTTTTCTCAGAATCATTTCTAATCTCCTTGAATGACACGTTTACGAATTCACAGTGTTAAAAACATTTTTGTGTTAAGAATGTACAAAGATTTGACATTAATTCATTTACACTTTTAATTTGTATTATAGATTTACATACTAAACTAGATAGACTTCTATTCGGTTCGTAGGTAAATACTTGTGGTCTGTGAGTCAAATTTATGTACTTTTTTTTAATTTAAGTACTTTAAGTGGCCCAGAACTGTTAGATGAATAACATTTCACTTTTGTGCAAGCTCTCTGATTGTTGTGAGTTGTTCCGATTTAAGTAACGCCTTCAATTGATCGTTATGAACTGTAGAAGGATGCTCAAAACCTTCTTCATTTTGAAGGCTCTCGTATCCAACACGAAATTTTTGGAACCACTACAGCACTTTACATTCCTTAACAATGTCCACACCCAAAGCATTGTTTAGTTTACCACTAGTTTCTGCTACTTTACCACTTGTTTTGAACTCATTCAAATAAATATTCCATAGAGTCGTTTACTTCTTTTCCATTTTTAAATCAATAGCCTAATTTGAACCCAAATTAATAATAAAACGAATGTCTGTGACCAAATTCAGACCGAAAATACACTTAAAATATATTGACACGAATACGATGAAATCACCTTTTCATTTAAAAAAAAATAAGGTTAGAATTCAGAAAATAAAAACCGCAATTATTTTCTTACCAACCTAATAATAAAGAATGATTTTATTTATTTGAATATTTTAACTTTTTATTCTATTCTTTTAATAACACAACTTAAGTAATTTGTTAATTGAATACATTATTTATTTATTATACTTTATATATATATACATACATACATATATATATATATATATATATATATATATACATACATATTTGACAATAATTCTTTTTCACTGATCAAGTATTATTTTTCTTAAATTTTTTTTGTCATAGCTCTTTCTGATATGATTTAAACATTAAAAAATATTTCCATGAAGTTTTTATTTAAAACTCGAACGAAAATATTAAAATTATAGTTTATCTAAAAAAATAGTATTCATTGTTGGCATTTCTTCGTTAAAAATAAAGTAAATTCGTAAATAAAGTGCGATTCAGAATGAAAATGAGTTTGAATGTGCGACTAAAGAGAATGTAAATTTTTAATACTGACAAACCTTTTTTTATATTTTTATTTAAAATATAATGTTTAACGTAATATGTAAAATTAAAAACAACATGATTATATCTTCGTACATTTTTTTAAAAAATAATAGAATATTTAAAATTACTTGATATTTTCTTTATAATTTGTTTTACAAAATCATAAACATATAATAATTTATGATAAATTTACATATAAGCTTTTGTTTTGAAATAAATTATTCAAAAATTCAATTACATAGATAATAATTCATTACATACATAATAATAATTTCAATTTCTTAATAGGAATACAAATTACATTTCTACTATGTAGTCATGAGAATTATTCAATCTTTTAAAATTCGAAATATATTCATTCGAATGGAACTCTTTGACAGTTTTAGATTAACAGCGATCTTTAAAGCAATAAAAATCTAAATGTTCACAGATACGAGCTATAAACTACAAACTATCACTACAAACTGAAAGCTATAACTATAAATATGAATAGTTATTTAAATTTTGTTATCATAATCAGAGAATTGCTTACAATAAAAGTGTAGTACATGACAAAATTTATTCAAAATTGAATATTCGCAGACATAGAAAAATGGTGATTCTATTAAAATAAAATATGATTGCTCTTAAAAACACAAATGTTTTTCAATTTTACGACTATTATAAATTATATTTTTTTTGTATGAAATTCTAAAAAATTGATATTATAGAAGGAAGGTATATTTTTTTTAATTTAATCAATAAAAATAATGTATAAAAAAGAATGGGTATAAATGTTAAATCAGTTATGTTCAAATATTAATTTATGAACCAGTAAATTTTAAAGGTTATAAAATAGCTTATGTGTATGCATTTACTATTTTTTAATATTATAATGAAAAAATAGTTCCCTGTCTAAATTTTTCTTTCAATTTAGTTTTAACTACATATGTTTTTGTCTTTCTAATGAAATGTATATTCTGTATACAATCTGATTGTGAACCTGGCATAAATTTATTCTTCTGTAGTTTTCTAGTTTTAATAACTACTACTATGACCAACTTCAATCTATCAATTAAGTTTTAATTAGTATAATTTCATGATTGAACTTGAGTGAATTAATTTTGATTTCAGTACGAGCTTAGGATGAAATGATTTTAAAAAATAATATTAATACTAACATTTAAAATTTATAAATAGATGTATAAAATGATTTTTTATTCCATGGCTTAAATAAATCATGATTTTTAAAAACTAACATTGAAATTAAAATTAAATCAATTGTATTTTAATTTGGAAACTAATGCATAAAAATCTACTAGAAGATAAAAAATACATCTAAACTGGTCATAATAGAGAACACAATAAGAATAATAGCCCACATGATATAATAAAAATAATTTCTTATTAAATTGAATATCTAATATTATAAAAAATATTTATTATTGCTGCTTGTTAATTTTTATATAATGAAAAAAAAAGCAAGAATTACTGAAAACATTTTATTCAGTTTTCACTATGCAATTTGTTGTGTTTTTTTAGATAAATATAAGATTAATAATGTTGAACTTTATAGAATTTCTTAAAGATAAGGTCGTACTAACGTATCATGACTTGACTATGATTAAGATTTACCTGATGGATTTACAAAACCAAAAAGAAATGATTTATTTACAGTGTATACAACACTCGATGTTTGAAAACGGTTGTTATGAACGATTAATATAATGGTGCAGCTTCACCGAACACATACAAATTTCAACCAGTTGTAGAGTCAACTGTTTTACAGTTATTATGAAAATAAAATCAGTGAACCGTCGTAACGTTTAATGTTTCTCGTTAAATACACACACGTGAATATATACAAAATGAATACATCACGAGTCAGTTGGTCTGTTGTCTACATGCCTCTAGGATTATGATGTTGATAGCTCGAAAGATACATATATAGGTATCTATCTCCTATATATATATATATATATATATATATTTATTTGTGTATATATATATATGTATATATTTGTATATATATATATATATGTATATATATATATATATATATATATATATATATATATGTATATATTTGTATATATATATATATATATATATATATATATATATATATATGTTTGTATACATATATATATTTTTTATTAACAGCCTCTGTTAATCCACTGCTGGATAAAGGCCTCTTCCATGATTTTCCATTTTGTTCGATTCAGTGCCTCTCTTTTCCACAGATTTCCAAGAAAGTTTTTTAGTATCCTTATCCCATCTGTTCATTGATCTCTTTCTGGGTCTTTTTATATTCCTTGGTTCCCAGTCAATAATTTCTCTTGTCCATTGGTTGTCTTCTCTTCTTGCGATATGTCCCGCCCATTTCTATTTCAGGCTCTTTACTCTTCTTATTATATCTGTGACTCACGTTTGTTTTCGTATCCATTCTATTCCCTTTCTATCTCTTCTTATTGTTACCAACATGCATCTTTCCATACTACGTTATGTTGTTTGGAGTCTTTGAACTATTTTGACGTTAAGCACTCATGTTTCGCTGCCGTAGGTAAGGACTAGTAGTATACACTGATCAAATACTTTTTTCTTTAAACAGAGTGGAATTGTTGATTTAAATATCGAGGCGTTTCGTCCAAAAGAGCTCCATCCCATTTTTATTCTCCTATTTACTTCTTCAGTGAACGATCCATCTCTGTTGATAAGCTGGCCTAGATAGACATATTTCGTAACTTCTTCTATTTCCGTTCCTTTTATTTCAATTTTGTTCGGACAGACAAACGCATTGTACAGTACTTTTGTCTTTGTATGATTCATGTTGAGGTCGATTTTTTCACTGGCAACGTTTATATATGTATATATATATATATATATGTACATATATACATATATATATATATATATATATTTGTATATATATATTTGTATATATATATATTTGTATATATATATATATAAAATCTTACCTTAACATCACGATGGCACGTTCACGAAAGGAGTTGTCTCTTGTGACAAATGACACAACGAGAATTGCCCCGAGCTAAAAAAATGCTGATATAGAGGTTACAGAGCAGAATTCTCAATAAAATTCTAGTTCAAGTACTTGAAACGTAGTACGAAACATCAAGTACAAACTTTTACTTTTTCTTTAAAAAAAGAATCATTGACATCAATAAAGTAGATAATTGAAATTTAGAACGGAAAGTGTTAAAATTATGAAATTTTAAATAACCTATAAACATTTGACTAATATAGTGTACTTAAGAGCTTATAGTTCAATTAAAATTAATATTTGAAATTATGCTATCTTTTAAATATTTTTAATAGAATTTAACTTTCAAAATACAAAAAATTATGAAATTGATTAGTAAAAAAATTTAACTTTTTAATGAAAAATAACACAATATTCTTACAATTTAAAAACAATATGTTATTATTTTATAAACAATTATATACTCAGTACAAATTTTTTTGATTATTTCAGATACATTTCCTTCTATATCTTCGGTTATAAAATGATATGCTTCCTATATTTGCGTTGTACAAAAGTTTAAATCATATTGGTATTCTTTCGTGTATATATGCTTTTATTCGATTAGAAATATGACTTATATTATTCCCTTTAAACTTGTATTTAATTGATTGATTATTTGGGGTTTAAAAGCATGTCGACTAACTTGTATTTTTTTATAATTATTAAAAACAATAGAAGCTTGTTATTCCTTTTTTCATGTGAGTATATAGGTGGCGTATTTGTGAGTTAAAATCGGATGCAAAGTAACAATTAAAAGCAAAGTATTAAAAACAGCAAGTAATTTAGCCTTAATAATAAGTAACATCTATAAATATTAACTATTTGTGAATAAGTATTTATATATTTTCTATATCTGTTTTATAACTAAAGAAGATGTATTGCAACTAAAGAATTTTTTTATAATACTTTACAAATATCTCAAAAAAAAATAATAATAATGTTAATAGTATTACTTGAGAAAAATATTTAGATACTTCAATATTTCTGGTAATATATATATATATATATATATATATATATATATATATATATATATATATATATATATATATATATATCAGTCAATTAATATATTGTGAAATTTCGTTAAAAATTAATTTATTTTCTTTTTTTCATTTTAATTTATAATTTGTATTATTTAATTTTTGTTTTAAACTAATAACTTTTGCTATTTTCAATATTTTCTATTTTCTAAATTTTAGTATGATTCATTGAGGCGCAAAGTTTGCGTCGGGTGTCCGTCACCCCGAGTGCTCTTTAAGGGTTTAGTAGACTGACAATTTGCTCTCTCTCTCTCTCTCTCTCTCTCTCTATATATATATATATATATATATATATATATATGTGTGTGTGTGTGTATGTATGTGTGTTTGATTTGATGAGAAATTATAAATAAAAACAATAGTTTAAAACTTTATTTAAATTAAAATATTTAAAAATTAACTCTTATAATATCTGATGTTTCGTTGTAATGATAAATATATACATACATATATATATATATATATATATATATATATATATATATATAATATAATGTTCAGGAGAATGTGTGAATTATATTTATATCTTGTTGAATCGGTAGAAGTTTAAGATTAATAATTTAATATATACAATAATAATTAGATGACTCCAAAAACTGTGTATACCTTACTATTCTTACAATCTTAAAATATAAAATTTGTTGATATAAAAATAAATACCTTATTTGATTATATATATATATATATATATATATATATATATATATATATATATGTATATATAATACTCAAAAATGATTAATTATATGCTTAAATAACTTCCGTACGTCAACTAAAACAAATTTTAAATCATAGCAATAAAAATTATGTCTGTAAGTGTATAATTGTGCTGTAAAACGTTATAATATAAACGTTACATTTAGTAAGTGTCAACTTATATAACCTACACACACACTAAGCATACATGTGTATATACATATGTATGTACACACACACACATATATATATATATATATACACACATACACACACACACATATATATATATATATATATATATATATATGCATGTATATAGTGATTTATGTAGTTGATACAACACCGATGAGTTGGTGTCTCGCTTAACACACGCCAGATAGCAACGCCATTAGTACGGATCGAATGGCAACTCAGAACTCCATCTTGTTTATGATCACGCACGCACGAATGAAAGCGAACTTTTTTCGCGGCGGTTGCGAATTGTCGGTAATTTGTTTTTATGGCGCCTCGCTCTGTATATTAATCTGAAGCGTATTCTTTTTTCAAACGTGCATACGAACGTATTTGTAAGGGTTCCTGTGTGTTAATTTGATGGGTAAATCAACTCGAACAAAATATAGGTACACAACAGTAGAATAGTGTCTAAACAATAAATGTATTTTTATAAAATCGTATTTAACCTATTTTTATATTCTATTCTATTCGGTAGAGTATTAGAAAAATGTTGATGTGTACAGAAAACTAGATTGTTTCATAAAAATAAAATGGAACGCTTTAAATAATATCATATATATATATATATATATATATATATATATATATATATATATATATATAATATAATTAATTTCTTATAAATACAAAATTCTTACATGAGTTAATGTTTAGAGTAATATAATATTTCCAAATTGCTAAAAATAAATCGTTCGATTAAGTAAAATTCTATGATTTATAATGAGACACAAAAATGCATCTATATGAATATTTATTAATAATAATGCTAAGAACAAAAATATCCCAGCTGTTAAACGAACAATAAATTACAAACTCGATAATTTAAAATGTAGAAACAATTCTCCCTTTCTTATATATGTATATATATATATATATATATATATATATAATATTGTTCCTCTCATTTCTCACACACTCTCTCATTATATATATATATATATGTATATGTATATATATATATATATATATATATATACATATACATATATATATATATATATACATATACATATATATATATATATGTATATGTATATATATATATATATGTATATGTATATATATGTATATATATGTATATATATATATATATGTATATATATATATATATATATATATATATATATATATATATATATATATATGTATTAAGTTGGTGGAAAATTTATTGCGGTTTTTGATGTTCAAATTTATATATTTTTTTAATGTAAGTGATCCATAAATGTTGGATGAATATCGCCTAACTTTTGTGTAAAAATTACAATTGTTATACGTGGTTCTGATTCAACAAACGCCTTAAGTTGGTCGTTGTGAACTGAAGAATGAGATCTGCGACCTTCTTCATATTCAAGGCTTTCGTCTTCAGCACGAAATTTTTGGAACTAACAGTTTCTGCTGCTTTATCACCTGTTTTGAACTCATACAACAAATTACTCTCATTTGCTTCCTCTCCCTCTTTAATTCAATTAGTAACAAAACCAAAGTCGATGTTACCATTACATAGACTGAAAAATCTACTTTAAAATGATGAACATGAACAAGATGAAATGAGACGTTGAACAAAAAAATAAGATTATAATTCATAAAACTGAAACCGTAATTATTTTCATACCAACCTAATATTTTAATGAAACATGTCAAAAAACAAATTTTATAAAGTTCACTTCATACATTTTTATTCGATCTTAAAAAAAGTGTCTGTACTTAATTATTTTATAAAAACACATTAAACTGTCTAGTAAAACTTTCGCTAGTTCTTGAAACTTTCATCTATATACGTTATTAAATTTCTAAGAAAAATAATTATTTTTATCGTTACGATCTTAATAAGTTTCTGTTAAAAAAACTTGGAAAATAAATCTATTTATTCGGTATTATTTAATACATAAGCTTATTAAAAGTTTTGAATAGTGTAACAAAATTAATAAACTTTAAAATAATCAACCCTTTAAGAAAGATTGCATTTTAATAATTGAATAGCATGGAATAATTCTATTTGTTTCGGTGAATTTTTTTCCATATATATATATATATACTTGTAGTACAATTTCCAAATACCGTACATATTATTTTATTTTCAGTAAATAAATTTTTTTGTACAACTTTTTTTAGAAAAAACAGTCTCCATTCTGAAAATACAAGATAGAATGTAACCGAATAAACAGCAGGATTAACGGATCCTATATAGTGTTGTGTTCCTCCCTTAACATCCGCTTCTAGGGTTTTTATTCCATCATGATGATACCGTGATGCCATCATATTGAAATATTTATACTCCCGCAGTTGGCTCTCTTGCTTCGTCTCTAACTAGATTCATTCGGATGTTTCTGTTACCCTACCGACTTTCGTTATTATATCATTCCGTACTGTTTTTATTTGTGTTACGACATTATTTTTTAATACTTTAGTTTTTTTTTCATATCATTCCACGAATCTATATTGTACCTATATCTTATTCAACTGCAATATTTTATCTGATATCGTTTTATATTTACTTTATATAAACTGAAACGTTTTATTATTTATTATATTAATTCATGAAATTTAATATTTGTATACATCTTTTTCTGCTTGTACAATTGCAATTGTGCGGGTTGTCCATTATAATTCTTCCTTTAAAAATTTATTTTTCTATTTTAAATAAATTATATTTTTTTAGTTTTAAACTATTATCCTTACAATTCAAAGAAGAAAAATATATTTTTACTCGAATAATATAGGAAATGAAAATCATAATATAAAAGATCAATAATGATAATCAGACAAGTTCTTCGTGGTTGTTCAATCTGTGATTTTTAATCAATGCACATGCATAATCGAATTCAATTTGGGAACGTTACATGATCGGAATTGACATTGGCATACAGTCATAATTATGAAATCTCCCCATAATTATAAAAATCTCCCGTAAACAAACTGCTCTTTTTCAGTTGTTGTCCTTTTATATATATATATATATATATATATATATATATATATATATATATATATAAAATCTATATAATATATTCTTTTAATCATTATTATATTATGTATATTTTTTAAAAAAATCTTATAACAAATTAAGAATAAACTTCTTTTTCATCTTCTATTGTCGTTCCATTTAAATATCATATAAAATCGAATATATCTGATTTTTTATGAAAAATACTATTATGTAACTCTCAAATTATATGCATTGTTTAAAAATTGATGTTCAGTTCTCTCAATACTTATGTATTAAACCATAGTTACATATACAAAAATATCTAAAAAAGTTTAATATAAAACGATCTACCAGTCATGTCGATAATATGTACATATTGACTTTGTATAAAACAAATATACTCCCATATACTAAATAGTTATGAATTTACTTGTTTTAAGTTAACGCGATCTTACTGTAAAAAAGTCTTAGGAATCAATAGTACATTTGATAAATAAATAGATAGAATAAGTTCTAGTGGTAAGCTACCCAAGGTTTTGACAAAAAATGATGTCTCTACTACTAAGTAAATGAGTAAGAATTCATAATGATCTAAAGTGAATATTTATGGATTGATTGAAATAATAAATTTCATTAATCTCAAAAATATACCTTATTAATATTTTTTTTCTGAAAATATTTGTGAATATTTTTCATTTTTAATACAAAAAAGTTTTACAAGTCAATTGAAATAATCTTTGGAATATTTGTTTTGATATATTTATTTAATTTTTAACTTCATTAATACATCGATCCTGTCAGAAACCTTGACCGAGAGTAAACTAAAATTTTCGGTAAAAATCTGAACATGTTTATTTGGGATTTACATTTAGTGGTTAAGTGCATTTTAATACCTTATCTCCCTAAGAACGATACCTTGATCATAGAAATATGTATAAACAGCATTGAAAATGAACAATGGTCAATTATTAAACATTTTTGGAAAGAAAATTTACTGTTTGTAGGACCAGTGAAAAAGTTGTGTGTAAAAATGAATTTAGTCATAGTACGAAAACTATAATGTATTGAAACATTTTTTTAAAAAAAACTGATAAAAAAATGTAAAAAAAATTAATATAATTTCATACACAATAATATAATATTGTCTTATTTATATCAATGCAAAAAATATTAACAAAATGAAACTTTTTAAAGTAAATTCCATATTTATTAAATTAGGTATATGTATGTACACAAATATATATATATATATATATATATATATATATATATATATATATATGGTATCGTCTATATTTTGCACATAGAATAGTGTATTACAGTATAATTTTCTTAAAAAAGTAACTTTTATTATTCTCTTTATAAATTTAATCATAGAAATGTTAAAGTTCAACTTTATTCATAAACGGTACAAAGTGCTTCGTGTTTTATGATGTGTAACAGTGTTTCAGCAATTTTTTTAATGGAGTATATATTTTTATTTTTTTTATATTGGACGAATATTTTTTCAAGTTTCTTTCGACAGTGTTTAATAAATCACAAATTTATGCAAAAAATATTCTTTCATATATACAAAATTATGTACATTTATTTATGTATATATATATATATATATATATTTCTATACGATTTTTACAAGTTATTTACTGAGTGAAGGTATTCCTAATAGATACCAATACAACAAACAAGAGATTATGAAATTCCCAATTTGTGAGAACAAACTTGATGCGTGGCCATTCATTTCTAATATTACCTTAGAGGAGACGAGGAAAACTTTTTTTGTGTATTAGTATCGATATTTTATATAGAATAGCAAAAGTCAAGAACAAGTTTGATAAGTTTTGAAACGAGTTTTTCCAATGAGTGGGTGTGAGGAGGCGTGGTCAACAGCATTTTTCGACAATAATAGATGAATCGTTAGAAAAGGCAATATAATGATGACCCAGCCAATCACTATTACTTCGTCTTTGTTTTTTCGTCCTATCTATATTCTGGCATCGTTGTTAAATTTATCAGTTGTAATCGATATTTTTTTAACTTTTATATTCTTTTTTTTTGTAGAGCTTACCACTCAACTTCATATAACATCGTTTTTAAGAGAAAAATAAAAAGTTATATTGTTATGTTTTCTTTAATTCTCTTTGTCTGATTTCGTCAGTAGATAGAATCAGTCAATTTATTTTTGTACCATATAAAATATAGCTTTTTCTTAAATAGGTATAAAACTTTCTTGTACACATTAGATTTTAAATTTATTTATTGGAAATAAGAGGACATATTGTTTATAAACGAGTTAATACATCTTATTTGATACTTTTTATTCATTGATAGAAAAGCAATTACTTCTTTTCAAATTGAAGAAATTTCTATAAATTATTTTCAAATTAAAATAATTTTCTAATAAATATATTCATGTCTTATATTTTTTTATATAAAATTTGAAAATAAAAATCGAAATTGGGAAAAAGGTAAAATAATTTAATACTTTCGAGTCCATTATCATTTACTCAATTTTCAAAAAGTATATTTTCATTTATCACTTCATGCACTTTTATTTGTATCCATGTATAATTTTTCAAAACGTATGCATTTTTTAAAACATAAATAATAATTTGGCATAATCAAGTCAGGTGATCTTGACAGCTAATCAGTATTACTGTTTTTTGAAACAAAATTTTTCATGATCATTTTTTTGAAACTGACTATTTTTATTATTGTATTCTGACGGAATTGCATTGGATTATTTTTCATTATCAACCACCATAATTCGACAAATTAAAACATTTAAGGTATCTGCATACACAAAAATTATAATTTTCTTTGTTTATATCTGTGATCTCGTTGATGTTATCTTCCTGTAACTTTGGTCCTTTTAAATCGCATGTTTTTATTTTCTACAACTAGATAAGACATGTTATCTTTTAATAATTGAAGGTAATTAACAATAAAGTACAATTACCAGAAAATGATAGATTTCATAATTAAATGTATACATGATCAAAAGGACAAAGACCATCAGAACACTTTCATATACCATTCATATATTTTAGAGACTGCCTAATTATTTATTTGAAAAATAAAATATCTAATAAATCATATGCTTATTTTTTACCATACTGAATATTCTTCTTTTATAGATAATTGTTTCATTTATCTTACAAAACCATTGTTTTAAGATTAAAAATATTTAAAAATTGATTAATGATCATAATTAATTATTTCTTCTGCGGATTTCGAAAACAATTCGATTATTTCAGATTAGAATGATAAAAAAAATGATTTTGCTTGAATTTAAAATAATATTTTAAAAACAAATATGAACGTTTGTATACATACTTCCTTAGATAATAATACTACAATATGTTTTAAAAACTTACATATTTATTATTTTTAGTTTTATGTGTATATTATTTTAATATTATAAATTTAAATTCTAAGAGTAAATATAGCATGAATAATAAAAAAAAAAACAGTTAAATATCATTAAATTGAAACTATAATAAAATAAAAAAAATGTATTATAGGAATTGAGCCAAACAACACTTGTTTAAAAATAGTTTCATCTTCAAACATTATATTTATTATTTGTCTATTGTTTCTATTATTACGATATATTAAAACGTTTAATAGGATATCCATTAAAACTATCTTATGTCGCTGCTTATTGTGTAGAGAAAAGTTAATGTATTTTAGCTGAAATCGTGCTAAAATCGCAATAACATTTTATTGTAGAAATAATTTATTGTACAAGTTTTTAAATTGTACTTGTTACATTTTATAGAGTATATAAAATTTAAGCATCCAGTATCGACTTTGTAAGACATTTTATATCGTTAATATATTTATTAAAAATAATATTACTTCTTTATATTTCTGATTTCATTTTCTACAAAATATGTTTACAAGTTTGATCGTTTTTAAATAACATAAAACTAGTTATTAAGTAAATAAACACTTCAAGTATATATTTTAATTTTATTTACTTTTGACATTCTTGTCTCTCAAAAACTAATTTTATTATAAAATACATATTTTTATCTCAAGATAAATCTTTTATGATTATAAGCTGATTTTAAATCTTTGTTTCGATTTATTATTGTTGAGGTAAACTTATTTAAATTTCATGTTTTTCAGATTATAATAAAATAATTAAATATGCAATAATATAGGGTTAAGTATAAATCCAGATTAAATTTTCACTTTTAACTCTATATACAAGTTTTTACATATTTAGTATTCATCTAATCTACTGAAGCATAAACACGCGAAGCTATTGGTAAATTTGTTTTGGTCGCACCTTAACTATATTTGCACCAGTTATTTCAAATCATATCTGCAGGGAATCGTCGACCTACTAAACCTTCCTTTAACGGGACGAACAAAGATGATAATGGGATAGTACAAGATGCAGAATGTATAGTGGATGAGTAAGCACCTCGAATAAGCACCATATCGACGTCCTGTTTATGGTTTTCGGTTCCAATATTGGGGATTTTAACTCGCGTGTTCTCGTATATTATTGCTTCCACCTTCGTGACTTCGCCATCACTGGTTTATATGCTTGAGGCATTCTTGTATACTGCCATCAACGACATTTATTCGACCAATATTGAACCTTACTATCGATTCATACTCTTTCTGATATAACAGAGCTGTCAATGCGCTAGGGCGAATTGTTTTTTATATTACTTTTATGTTAACTCGAAAAAATCTTTGTTCAGCTTATTTTTTCAATTGTAATTTTCATTTCTTTTATTTTAAACATTTCATTGGAAATTTAATACACTATTAAACCTTATCCATAAAAAAATACTTTTCTGCATAATAAAAAAATGTTTGAATTATTCCTTTCTTTCACATAAAAAAATATTAGAATTTTATCAAAAAATATAATCCCACGTATACAACAATAAATAACTGAAATTTAAATTATTAATTCAAATATTTCATTTAGTTTTAATTAAACATTGAAATGAAAATGATCTTTATAATAAATTGTAATTTTAAAGATTATTATCAAAAAATAAATAAATAAATTATAGGTAAATATAACTGATTCAGATTATTTTTTATTATTTTGAAAAATAGATAGTGCTTTTTATAAAATATGAAAAAAATTGTCTAATAAACTTTCTTCACTTATTTAAATATTTGGAATATGTAGATTTTTACCGAAATTGTTTTTATTATATTTTCATTTATAATTATTTTAATTATTTTATTAAATTATGAAGTATATTTTAATAAGTTATATATTATTAATATCTTATAAACAATAAATCATTTTGTAAGTATTATTTTATATTAAAATATATTTTATTTTCTACTTGGTAAATAAATAATTATTATATGTTCTAATCTCGATAAAAAAAATCAAACATCAAATAACTTTGTATATTAAAATAATAATTTTTCTTTCATAGTAGAAAATTATTTTCATTTTTTGTACTGTTGATAAAATAAATATATATATATATATATATATATATATATATATATATATATATGTATGTATGTATCAAACTATATCTATTATGGAAAGTGGAAAATAATTGATAAATGAATCCCAATTTTCGTTAAATGATCATAAATGACCTTCAAATTTGAAAAAGTTCCTTTCACTAACAATCCATGCAGGTTATAAAAACGATCCTCATTTGAATATAATTTTAATGATAGAAAATAAATATTGTTTTATTCATTTGCGCATATATTTACGGGACGAAGGGGAAAAAATAAAGAAAATATTATTAATGCGAAACGTAACCGTTCAAAACATCTGTCAGCATACGTCTGTTTGATATTCAAAATGTGCTTTCCAGCAAGAAAGCAAACCGTAATAGAATTATGGCTACTGAGTTACTACTGCATTCTGTCGGTACTGTGCTGGGAAACACAAGTAGTTGGTAATATGAAATTTAAATTTATTATTCGCTCGATAAAGTCTCGCAGTGGTTTGAATACTCGTACTTTCTTTGCCAACCGCGTCGAGTTTTACAATTCAGACGCGATATTTCAAAAAGTCCGTACGAACCCCACTGGATCCGGTAATTCAAATATCCGGGTATTGTTTTCGGCTTGGTCGAACCTTAAATGAAATGAAAAGCGAATTATTTGCGGAGTGTGCTTTATAAGTATATACATACACAAAATTTATATATATATACAAAATAATACCTAATTCCATAGAGAAATGAACATTTATACATATATATTATCTTCATATTAAAAAAGAATATATCATTTTTTTCTGAATTAAATTCATCATCTCATATCCACATTTTTAAATCTTTTTTATCAACAACAAAAAAATTCATACAAACCTCATTCGACAAATCTAATTTTACGATTATTTTGAACAGCGGTAAATACTGAAAAAAATGTATTCAAATAATAAACATACATTTCAGTTACAAGCTTCAGTTCTACCAATTAAATCCCCACTAGAATAAATCATGGAAATTTATGAAATATAATAAAAAAAATTTACATTTCTAATTCAATTTCTATTGTTTTATATTTACTGTCTTCCTATTATACTAAATACTACATTTTGTCCTTTCTCCTATACTGATTTTTAAAATATCAATAAAAAAAATATCAAAAACGAAACCATTCACTTGTCATGCATGGTACTATGCTCTTAAAACTCTTTACATTTTATCCAACTGCAAAGAAATTTCACTTTTGCCACCCGTACTGTTACACGCACTCATTTTCATAAAAAATATAAAAAATTTGATTTAAAACATTACATATATTAATCGAATTGAAATATTTGAATACATACTTAATATTCACTTTTAATATCATTGTTAAAATAGTAATTATTATGTAACACATGTGTGAAATAAAATTAATATGATGAAACTTAATATTAGTGCTATCAATTTAGCAAATATTGTGCAGTAATAAATCTGTTAATTCATAGAGAAATGATTATATTAAGACAAATTTCATCTATTTTACTGGATCTAATTTAAACATTTCCATAAGATTTTCTTAGAATTTCGGAAGTTAATTTTCTGTCTATAAATGGGAAATAATATAAATGAAATGTATTGATTCTTATTAAATAAATCAACATAATTTTATTTTTAATATAAAGATTGTTTTTTTATTAATAAATCAGATTTTATTAAATATAATGTAAAACAAACATATTGATAAAATAAAAAAAATAAATTCATAGATTTTTTGTTAAGGATGAATATTAAACTTTTTCATTGTTATTTTATAAATCATTCTTTTTAAACATTAAAACAACTAAAAAGTAATTTTAATTTTATAGCACTGACAAAATATTTACACGATTTCAATCTCCGTTTTAGATAAATTATTCATAAGGCTGTCTTCTAAATTATTCTTCAAAATTTGAATAAATAACAAATCTAAGAAAAAACAAAAATATTTTTTCAGATTTTTTAAATTATTAAATATTTAATTTTTGTAATAATAGTAATATTTTTTAAGAAGAAGGAAAATATACATATTTATTTATTTGAGTTATTTAGAACTCTATGCAAATATTCTTTTAGCTATTATATTCATAATGTTCATTAATTATCTAATTATTTTCTTAAATATTGCTTGACCTTATTTTTTTAAATAAAAAGAGTATTTTTTTAATAAATTTGTTATTCTGTACAAATTATATCAAATATATCTGTATTTTTTTACTAGAGGTTGGTTTTAAAAATTCTAAGTTTTAAATTTTCAAAATCTATATGTAGTTGAAGAATTCTAAAATTGGTCATAAAAAGTGCTAAATTCATAAATACACAAACAATATTTTCATATGATAAAAAATAATAAGGACACAAGAAAACAAATTAAAAAACATATTACAAAAAAAAATATCATATCAAACAGAATATGAAGCAAAAAAATTATTAATTGAAATAGGAATTGAAATGTATACATATTTTTCAATAACGAAACAAAAATAGAAAAAAGTATTCTAAACATTTTTTTCATTTAAAATTTATTAATAAATAATATACAGGATTTTAATTATAAATGAAAATAATGTAATATTATTTTTTCCAGGTAAGCTGCTGTTTTCATTTTATGCGAGGAAAAATTAATTACAGCTACGTCAGATATAAAGGTATATAAATTATTTTTTTTCTGTTTATCTGTTGTTTTCATGTAAAATTCGTACTGACGAATGTCTTTTTGTCACTTGTCCTGTTTATGATTATTTATGAATAAACAAAATTAATAATTTTATGAAAGATGTCTAGAACAAAATTTGTATTAAATACAAAAATTAAATAATGTTATTAAACATGATAGTAAAAGAAAGAAATCGGTTTTAAAATTATTAATTAATATAGTATTCAACATACATTTTATGAGAAGTTATTAATGCTAGGTTTTTATCAATATAAAAAGTATTCTGTAGGAAATTTAGTTAGTTTATGAACTAAATGATTTCACATAAAAATGAAATAACTTTTTTTCATTTTAATGTGAAAATATTTGAGTACAATAAGACAGCCCGAAACAAAAATCTATATGTCTTATTAAAAAGTTTTTCCATATTTTATTTATAACGCTTTCCATTTGATTTTTCAAAATTTGAAGATTTAAGTCAATCAAAATTAAATATATTTATCTAATCAACGATAATATTTCAAAATATTAATTAGAATTTCTTGTTGATAAGACAAGATTTTCAACAAACTTTAAATCTGTCTTTTTATATTTAAATATTTCTTAAAAATTATTATAACCAATTCAGTATCTGAGAATATTTTAAAGAAATTTAAGTTTTACTTAATTCTTGATGTAAAAAATTCGGTTTAATTTCAGAGTTCAATTTAAAATCATATCGGGAGTTTATCTGTATTAATATTAGAAAATAAAACATATTAGATTTAAATAAAATGCATATAGATGAAAAAACTGCACAAATGTTTTATTTAAACTCTCTTTTAATTAATGTCAGTAAGTAAAGAAATATTAATAATTTATTTTTATAAATAAAAATATTAAGAAAAAAACTTGTAGCAATGAATAATATTCTGAAAAATGTATACAGCATTAAGTGTTTACAAAAAATGTTTTAAATAGGAGTATTAAATACTAACTTAATATTATATATATGTATATGTATATGTATATGTATATGTATATGTATATGTATATATATAATGTGTGTGTGCGTGTGTATATTTGACTATGTAGGCGTATTGGTATTTAAATATATGAAACTAAAAACGGCTGTAAATTGAAAAAGGTCTAAAAATCTGAATTTACTTAGAGTAAAACCTAATTGAAATATATTTTAATTTATAACACAATGAAAGTAAACTATAAAAAAGAGCAATAAAAAGTTTATATGAGAATATCAACTAAAAAACAGTTATAATTAATATTCACAACTAGAAATATTCATAATATTGTTTGATGTAAATTATTAACATTCAGAACAGCTTTAAGCAATAATGTATATTTAGAATATATCAAATATTAGTGCGTAATAATATATGTATAACTATATAAATATATACACACAAGGGCTATATAAATATTTGTCTATATATATATATATATATATATATATATATATATATATATATATATATATATATATATATATATAGATGTGTGTGTGTGTGTGTCTGTATGTGCGTTTATTATTATTTGAGAAAAAAGAATAATTTCATAAAAACCATGCAACTATATATTAATCTATAATAATCCTGCAAAATGAAATAAATTGTGAAAAGTATCTATTAGAGTTTTTAATTTTCATTTGCAAAACATATGAAGTAATTATAGTTTAATTTTTTTGAAGCAAATTACTGTGTGTTTCGAAGAATTTCATTTAATGTCGCATTCAATTTAATAGCATGCGCGTTTTGTTTGTTTAAATATTTCAGTAAATGTGAAAAATAATCGCCATTAGACAACAAATACACATACGACAAAATAATTCACATAATTCCACGTATTGTACGATAAAATAAATTACTAAACATTTGATGTACATATGAAACATATATATTCAATAATGCCATTAATTTATTTAAAAAATAATTTTTTGTAAATATTTTTTTGCAGTTTTAAGTAAATTTGAATGAAATATAATATTTATGTTTATACAGACGAGTATATAAATATAAATTTATTGTTTATTAAAAAAAATAGTACAAAAAATGTGTAATGAATGTTATTTTATCTTTTTGATATACTTATATATATATATATATATATATATATATATATATATATATATATATATATATAAAACTAAACTAAAATTTATAATAAAATATTATACGTAACAAGTCTACAGTTCAATTTATCATAAAATCGTAGAATATTGGTAAAATAATATTTTTATTTTAATTAAAAATAAATGTGTACTTATTTTTCTTTATAATTTTGAATTTAGTATGAAAAATAATTGTTTTTTTTGGATTTTGTAACCGTTCTTAATTATTAAAATAAGACGATATGATAACAAACCATAAATAAAGCTAATTAAACTAGTGTATCACTAAATTTTGGAAATAATTATATATTCTGAGATTTAGTTCATTAAATCACAATCTTGTTGGTTTGATTAGAGAAAAATTAGTAGGAAAAATAATGTCAATGTATACAGCATAAATATTTTTATTATATGAGAAAGGTTAAACAAAAACAGGAGTCTACTATGATTTATTACTTTGGGATCAGATGAATGATGGAAACAAGAAGAAACGTCCTCATTTAGGAAAGAAAAAAGTGCTCTTACATCACGACAATCCACCGACACACAAATCAATAATTTCGATAGTAAAATTGCATGGACTTGCATTAGAATTACTACCACATGCACCATTTTCTCCAGATTTCGAACCATGTGACTATTTTGAAATTTGAAGAAATGGCTCGGAGGTAAATGATTGCATAAAATTCGCAAGTCATCGCTGCTCTAAATTCCTATTTTGAGAAGTTTGACAAACTGTACTATTCGGAAGGGATAAAAAACTTGAAATGCGTTGGACAAGTGCATTGAGTTAAAAGGAGATTACCTTGAAAAATAAAAAAGGATTGTTCAAAAAAATTGTGTTTTCTTGTCAAACATGGGTACTTATCACTTTACCTTTATAACAGTAAGGCACTAGTAAACTACCTCACTATTTTAAGTGAATTAAAACATTTTAAGTAAATGATATGACATACTTAAAGCTTTTGTGGAGAATTCATCCATAATAAAATGACAATTCAACTGAAAACCACCAAATAATGCAGTTTACAGATCTCTGATTTCAAAGTAGCATATTTTTATTAGCTTCCATCAAAATTGATGTATTCATGTAATCAAGGTATTAAATCGATTACAAAAATTAAATATTCAATATTTGATGTTATTAAAAATTTAAAAGTATTAAAACATATAGTATTATAAACGACCAAGAGTTTATACAGTTCCAGCTTTACGACTTGTCTGATCAAAACGAAATTTCATAGACGCTGTCATATAAAACAAAATAGACATCTTGTTGGAACGGATATGTAATTTACTCCAACATAGAGTACTGAACGAAGGATAATCCTCACCTTAATACTGTTACTCACAAAACTTACCTAGCAGAAAGAGTTTGATGTTATTTTCATTGAAGAACATTTTAAGTTTGAGACTTTTAAAACGAATAAGAAGTCAGCTATATTTCTCGTTAAGACTAATCCAAAGTAAAATTAATGATTACCAGTTCCTGAATTATTTCTTAACGACAATCAGTGAATTTTATTTTTGCTGATTAAATATATATATATATATATATATATATATAATAGAATATTATCTTTTATCAAATATTATTACTCAAATTGAAGAAATAACGATATTTAATATCATTTTGTTTATGAATAGTTCTTAAATGATTAATTTTAATACTAAAATTTGTATAAAAATGATTTTCATTAATAATATACTTATTTAATAAAAATATTGTCTTTCACCGTGATGTTAAATTACATACAAGTATTTCTAAGAATTAACTTGTTCTCCAAAATCTAAAAACTAATAAATAATATATATATATATATATATATATATATATATATATATATATATACATATATATTTGTAAACTATGTTGAATTCCACTAAATTTATGTACTATTTTTGTTATTTCATTAAAACAGTTTTGTGTATTAATAGAAAAGTCGTATTATAGTTGAAAACATGTTAAGATTCAAATTAAAATGTCAGAGTTCAGGTCTGAAGTTCGGAGATATTTTGTCTTATATTAAAATAATAATTGATGTAAATATTTAAAAAGCTCTAGTTTTAAGAGTATTTCTAAATAATTTCCACAGTATATACATTTTGTTGCTTTCTACAAATTGGTACCAGAGTAAGTCAACAACAAAGAACTTTATAATTAAAAATTGTGAGTAAATATTTGAGATTTAGCAGAAACGTGGAAACAAACAAAATCAGTTTTGGATTAAAATAATTTATTTTTTTAACTGCCATTAGAAATAGACAAAAGAGACGAATATGCAACAAATACTATTTTTACTACTAAACGACTCTCTGTCACAGGATCAAATTAATCTAAGTAGACTTATTCTATTATTATATTATAAAATAAAAAAAATCTATATTAATAATTCATAATTATTTCTGAATATTTTTAAAATAATTCAAGTGAATTTAAAATATAACATGGTAATAAATAAATTCAGTACCTCATTCAAATAGTGCTATTTAGCAAAAGACTTAATTCATTTAAATATCTTTCTAAAAAATGTAAGGAAATCTAATTATTTCTGAAAATATAATGCAATGTTATATAATAAAAAATTAAATATTGCAAAATGAAGTATTATTCTTTAAATA
The DNA here is from genome assembly GCA_034766995.1 of Acanthacorydalis orientalis. Lineage (NCBI taxonomy): Eukaryota > Metazoa > Arthropoda > Insecta > Megaloptera > Corydalidae > Acanthacorydalis > Acanthacorydalis orientalis. The sequence continues at coordinate 20,908,098 of CM068322.1, read as the reverse complement.
ACTATTTATTAAAGGGTGTACTCTAAATGTTATGAAAAAAATATTGAAAATATATTAAGCCAATATTAGTATAGAGGAATAGTGTGGCTAAAGAGCATCGAAGTGGAACTTTAAATGAGACAAAAAAAGATGTCGTTCTAGAATTACTTAGAGAAGAAATAACCGAAAGGAAGTCAAGAAAACTAACATTTGGATGCAAATTATATCTGCAAGCAAAAAGTTACCAGTATAGAGTGATATCTGAATCTTCTGCTCCAAATGTTTTAGGAATTTTATTTTTATTTTACATATATATATATATATATATATATATATATATATATATATATATATATATATATATATATATATATATATATATACGAACATATGATTCAGTTTTTTTTAAGCGTGACAAAATCCACAGTGAAAATATAAAAAACATATTTATGCGGAAGTGAACATAAATTCAAATTTTAAATTTACGTTTTTATGTTAATTTTAAAATTTATTTTTTCAACCTAAAATATTTTAGTAAAAGTAAATATTTCTGTAGCTTGTGTGTTAATAATTTTATTTTTAATCTGTATTCTAAATAAATTATTTGAGAGTAAATTAATATCTCATATTTTATACCAGTGTTTAAGAAATACTTAAGTAAAATATTTTTAAGGTTATTTATTTCGAATAGTTAGATTTAATTTTTAAATATCGTTCAAAATAAAAAACGTGTACATTGTAATAAATAAAATACAAGTGGTTATGAATATCAGTTTAAAATTTCATAATGAATTTCTGAATTGTAATTGAAAATCTATTTATATATACTCTCACATGATACGTGCCTATGACGTATTATATAGATAAACACCCACACGTGTACATACGCACAGTGACATGCAGATTAGGTGGTTGGAATTGAATAAATAATTTTATTCAGTTTCTGATTTCAAATTACAGTACAATTAAAATGAAATAAAACATACGTACAGTTGATACACACATTTGAAAATTTTCAAAGTATTGAATAAATGAACATTATTTTTTATAATAATTTTTAAAATTCAATCTCAGTTAATTTTCCATCATCAAAGTTCACCTAACGCAAGTGTACAAATGTAAATCGTACTTTCTCGACCTGAAAAAGAACTGAAGTTGAAAATTAAAAATTACGTTTATAGTTTTTATACATAGAGTATACTTTTATTCTTCTCTAGTCTATTAAAATATATACATATATAAATGTTTTAATTAAAAACGTGTTTAACAGGTTGTGAATTTGTTTAATTAATCAACACATTGATACAACAATTCATCTTTGTAACACGTTTTAATTCCAGAAAAGTATAAAATATATAAATCTCTATTTTTATTTTCATTTATTAAAAAGGAAATAAATACATGTTCATTTTTTAATATTCATTACATTAACATATACACGAATATTATCTATGATTTTCATATTTATAACGATAACACTGTATATTAAATTTAATATTACATACCTATATCATTTTGTAGTTCTATCCTAGTTCATGATGGATTATTGTATGTACACAACATTTTAAGAATAGCAGTGAAATCTATATAATCCTACAATATACACACCACATAATAGATCACAAACATATGGCATAAAATTATAAAAAAATAGAGCAGTTTTGAATTATATTCACAAGATTATCGATAAATACATCAATATATTCTTTCAGTATGCATATTGTCTGATATGTTGACTATTATGGAAAAATATGCTGGGTTTATACAATAACCAATAAGAAACAACAATAAGGCCTTATTCGCACGAGCGTTAAAGAAACGTTGCATTCAGAGTTAGCATTACCGCTTTTAAAACGCTTGCAAATATAGTGTTCCTATGAGCGTTTAAAAATCACTTCTTTTCATAGTTTTGCGCAGTTTGGACGCATGAATTTAAAAGAGTTGTTGGCAATAGTTATATGTATTTTAAGAAAGCGAAAAAAAAATGAAAAAGTTCTGTGTGCATCCTCTGAATGATCAACGATACTTGAAAGGATAGTTTGTAGCTAGTTATGAAGATTGAAGGTGTTTCCGGATGTTTTTCAGCTACTCCAGTATGAAAATTGAAATATTTAATAAATTGAGAATTGTTATTTACGATATTTTCCAAATTTGGGATTATTTTTGAAGTGACTTCCATCTACGTCTCCATCTATTATTATCTTCAAAATTATTATTAGTATGTTCATTATTATTATTATTAGTATCTTCAAAATTTTGTTTGAATAATTTGGTAAACCTTTGTTATATAACAAAGATTTCGATTCCACCTCCAAAATAAAATGTTCAGTATCAAATACCGCCATTTTCATAAACGCTGTCTGCCGTTATCTGTTGTACTTGTAATCAGTACCAACGTGCAAGTAATACTGACAAATTCGATGTCATTCAGCGCTTTTTAAACGCTTATGCGAATGAAAATACCCTCTTTCATATGTTCTATTTACTTCAACGCAAAACGCTCGGCGTTAGATATGGATCAAGTTCTATATTTTTTACTAGTTTCATATGTTTTATTGAAAAGATGAAAAAAAGCGCACATTTATGCGTTTTTTCAACACTCGTGCGAATAAGGCCTAAAAGTACGAATATTGTCTATTATAATAGGATATTTATCAGTCTCGTGAATATTTCTGATATATTAAAAATTATTCCATAACAACAGATGAAATGACAAAATAATTATAAGAAATTACGAATAAAAATTCCAATTCTATTTTAAATGGTAAAACACAAATATGTTTGTATATTCATTATATATATATATATATATATATATATATATATATATAATCAAAAAATAATGAAAAAATCTAAATTATATCAAAAACTTGAGAAATATTAATATATTTCGAACGATTCCGGTAAAATAAACAGTTATTTCGTGCTTATAATATATAAAGTACGTTTCTGAAACTTTAAACTACTAAACTTCCTATAAAAAATACACAAACAAAAAAAAACTCATGCGAAATGTGGATGACGTGTCAAAGCGTACGCGTGCCTTTACTGAAAAACACCGGCCGGTGACCACTTTAACTTTCTATTAAAACAAATGAGGTTTTAATGTAAATCCAACGGTTGTCGTTTTTCCACGCTGCACACAAATAGAAAGAAGAAAACACGCCCATACTAATACACGTACAAATACCATATATATTCATACACGCATACACTGTTGGTCACGCAGCTATCATTGTTACTAACAGCATCTCTGGCCTGCTCTGGTGTTATTTTCAATTCATTGGACCATTTCCCATTCTGTAAAGCTTTTGTGATCAAGATAAGAATGAAATTCTATTGGAATAGAAAGCAAGTTATTATTTATCGTAATATTATTTATGGAAATCCATTCATTATAAATATATACATATTCATACATACTCATACGTATACACACACACACACACACACACACATATATATATATATATATATATATATCATATTTGGTATAATATAAATGTTTCATACTTTTGAATTATGTTTGTCAGCTTATTATTGTCTTTTCTGAATGACATATTTTTTTGCGATTGACCCTCCAAATAAATTACTGTCTGATTTTATACTCTACATCATATCATATTTATATAGTTATGACACTGACATTAAAAATTTTTGGAAGCGTAAATGCGAAATAAAATAATATTGGATTCGATATTTCGCAAAGGCATTTTATAAAATATTTGAAAAAAAAGGCATAGAGCCTATTGTAAAATTCAAAATTTTAGATTTATAAAACAAAAAAAGTAATATGTGTTATAATATTATACAATTATTACCTTTATAGTAAATATTTAAACTATTTAATTATCAAAATGTAAATAAGTGGTGTTAAATTTATTTATTATATACAATAGTCGTTTGATAAGTTTGGTTAATTTCTGTGATATGGTATCATCATTCATATAGTAACATCACGGTAAATTCATCATTAATGAAAATTAATGACTTTTGAAAAATCTAGGAAATGTAAAATTGAAGTATTGCAAGAATTAGGGTCTTAATGTATATAGAAATCTAGAAAGTATGATTTTCATTCTCATATATTATATATATATATATATATATATATGTAGAGAGAGAGAGAGATAAAAGAATGTCAATGAATCATAAATATGTTAAATAAAAGATAAATTACTTTTCGTCCATATTTGAAAATATATAAACAATATAACTGTTTGTGTAGAATAATTTGAATAAAAATGTAGTTATTGTTTTCGTATAATACAAATAAACTACAAATATAAATTATTCAAAGCAGTACATTAACTTTTTTCTTTTACAGTGTATATAATATATAAAATGTTTATTGAGAATATCTGTATCTTTATATATATATATATTTTCATACATACACACATATACATAAAGTGTATATCTATGTATGTTTATAATACGCGTTTATATATGTATATATATATATATATATATATATATATATATATATATATATATAAGCTCCATTTACACAGAAACTGCTTTCGGTCATGTTATTATAACCTTTAATAAACAATTCTTACTGTTCAATGTTCTTTATATATGACCTTGATGAATTACTGTATATATGGTATATAATGTGTTTACATGTTTTCATATTTGAATTAATTATTTTGTTCATAGCTCCTTCAATTCATACACATGTATACAAAAACATATACCAGTACATGTTATAAAATATCAAAGAAAAAAGTATATACTGAAAGTTCAAAAAGAAACTTATGTACAGTTTAATTTTACATTAAAAGTATAATTAGTTTGTTTATATAACTTGTAGATAAATTTTATCTTAGGTAACATATCTAATATATTTTGATATTGTACAAAATTAATTTTTTTTCCACAATTTATTTAGATTTTTTGTTCGTTAATATGTTTCAATTTTTATATAGGTTACAAGAAAATATATGTTAAATGTTAGATCTTTTATATAGTTTTTTATTATGAAGCTGGTTTTTAATATGAAATAAGTTCTCTAGAGATATACTTTCACACAAAATTTAATCAGTCTGGCATCTTTTTTTATTTAGTGAAACGTTGTTTATTTAGAGTATGATTTCTTTTAAAATGTTCTTAATACCAACATTTTTATTACTATGAAATAATAAATACTCATTTTGTCTTCGAATATATTATAAAAATGAGAAAAAAGTTCAAAAAAATATATTTTTTGTATAGGAACATAACCTTTTTTATCTTATTGAATTTTTACAATTTCGCCAAATAATGAATACTATATAGAAAAAACAAAATTCAATATTTATCAAAAAACAAACATATAGATATAATTTTAATGTCACATAAATATACTTACATTTTTTTTTTGTTATTTAATGCATTCTTTAATAAGAAAAAATCGGTTTATCATGAACAATAAATTAATGTTTTGAAAATATATTTATATGACATTAATAATGATTTTAACAAATTAATTCTTTACACAAAACAAACATTTTTCTTATATGTTCAAGATGTAGTTACTCGTATTATTATATTTGATTTGGTTTATGTCCATTTTGGCGACGCTCCTATGTTCAAAATATAGATATACAAAATGTTCAGGGGTTGAAGGGAGTAATTCATTTGGCAGGGGTTTTATCCACAATTACAAACATAACACTAATTTAAAATGAAGTAACATATTCACTTCAATTAATTATAAAGTTATGTGAGTTATTTAAACAAAACCTTAATGTTTTCTACTATTATTCATAAATTGATTTTTAATCCCAATATGGTATTTGCACTGTAGCTAAATTTTCTTTCATAAATGAAATACAAAAACAATTGAACCAAAGTTAATAAAAACAATTACAAAAATAAATAATTACAATCAAGAAGTTAAAGTTACTTAATTATTTTTCTGTATATTAACTCTGAGGAGAATAGAATTGCTTTCAAAATTCACCTACACAATAATAAAAATTTTCAATAATCGATTTATAAACATTTTCGATCAGAAAAAAATCGTGGTTTGTCGGTAAATGAAAAAGTAATTAATAAATAAAAAGAAAGATTTTATTTCTATTTTTAAGTAAATCCTTTTTAGAAGTGAATTTTCACAATTACTTATTTTTTTCTGATCAAAATTTTCAATGAATGAGTATTGATTACTTTTATTGTCGTTTATACAAATTAATATTTTCGTCTTCAGAACGATCAGGTTCAGAAAAATCTTGATCCGATTTTTCTATAATTTAATACTGAGAGAATAATTACATTTTCTGTATCTTGATTTTGTATATCCTTTTTCATGGTTTGTTGAAATAAAAAAAATCGCCTCTGAAACTGATTTTTAATGTTATAAAAAATATAATTACTTTTATTCTTTAGTTAAATCTCGAAAATGAAATATATTAATTTATTCTTACTTAAAATTTATCATTACTTATTTTCTTCAAGGAAAATTTCAAAATATTTTGTTATATGAAAAAAAATTTAATTGTAATTCTTACTTTTTTAATTGCGACTTTAATTCATTAATAATAATTTAAAAAGGTTTTTAATAGAATATAATGTTTAATAGAATACACACACACACACACACATACACATATATATATATATATATATATATATATATATATATATATATATATATATATATATATATATATATATATATGTATATATATATATATATATATAGTAGCTTTGTTAAACCGATATGTCATTTATGAAATATCAAAAGAATATTTATTATATTAACATCCTGATAAAAATGTATAGTAGTATTAAAGAGCTTTAATTTTTATAATCCTTGCTGTACAATTTAATACAAGATTGAATTTTATATGAAACACTGCAACTTTTGATTATGGTAAACTGTTTTACAAAATGAATAAAAAATAAATCAGTTCCGTCATCAAAAGTATACATTTTACTACAAAGTATTTGATTTTATTAAAAAAAAGTGTATTGAAGTCTCGCACAAAAATCACTGTAATCAATCTGAAAAGTCATTAAAGATAGAAATATTCTACAGAATTGTATACAACGATTAAACGGTTTATGTACGTACACAAAATCGGCTTATAACCTCACTTTAATATACAGTATATTATCAGCGTTGTTTCATCCAACTTTCAAAACGTCTTATCCGTAAACAATCATTTATATCCAACTTTTTATCGCGTGTTAATGCCCGCACGCGAAAATATGTACAGTGTGTATCTTTATTCAACGCAATGTTTTTTAGTGAGACACACATATTGTACGGGAATTAATTACACGGTACGCGCTTACTTTACCGTTACGCGGCGCTGCCTCTCACCGTTCACCGCCATTTGTTTACGTCTCCGTTATGGCACAGGTGTTCACTCACCGTTATGATGGTGGAAGCTTAAGACAACTTTTTTCAAATCGTCAACCATGTTATTAGCACAACGGTAATTTGTTTTGGATTAACGTGCATTTTATATATCCGCTAATTACATTTTAAACCTATTTACGAACCCATACTGTACAGGTACAGGTTTGATTATAATACAATCGACATATTAATTGATTATGTTTCCGGGAATTCTATTCACTTACTTATAACATGTTGCGAATTTTCGTTTAACAACTTCCTCTGTTTTTGATGAAATGTATAAAAGTAATTAAAAGTCTTACCTCAAAGTATACATTTCTGATATAATTTATTTTCCTGTCTTTTTTTTCTCTGATCCTTTTGAAATATTTTCAGTTTTTTTTTCAAAATAAGACGCTTATATATTTGGTATATTATTTTAGAACTTTGTATGTCATATTTCATATACGATTTTAATTTTTTTTCTTCAATTAATCTTTTTTCATAATTATATTTGTCAGAACTTTTAATTTAAAAAGTTATTAATAATTTTAAAATTCAAATATAAAAAAAAGTAAACATTATTAATACATCTGATATAAATGTGTAAAGAATTACTTGTGTATGATCCTTACAGAAAAAAATAACTTTTTCTCCTACATTATTTTATCATAATTATAGTTTTGTTACTAGATTTACTTTTACAAATATCGTTTTTCAGGAACCATAACAAGTTCATTTTTATTAAAATGTTCAATAAATGTTTCATGTTTATTTCAATTTGGTTTTTTGTGCATTTTGATGGTAATATGTCATCTTCAAATCGTGGAATCACAGAACATTTTCTTTACAACTAAATTTATTTCTGAGTAAAAATTGTATACAATTTTGTGTTTTCTACATTTATAGAACTTTTCTTTCTTAACTTTTTTTTGTTTTTGGTAATTCTCTTTGTTTTTAATTGATAATTAATTTCATTTTGTTTCGAATATCTAGTTTTATTAATAAATAAAACGTTTAAAATATTATTTGGAATCTTAGTTAAATTTTTTTTACGGAAAATATTCAATATTTTTCTTGAATGGTTATAATTTTCCCGGTGAATAAAATATTTACATTCACAAATTAATTATTCACTCATTCTATAACCAATTACAAGTTTTGTAATTAAAATGTAAAATAAATGATTATTAGGTCAGGTAGAATAAATGGTATAGAGTTTAGGTCCAGAACACTTTATTTCATTTTATTGTATTAATGATAATGGTATCATTATCTAAATGCTCATAAGCAACGAACAAAAATGATTAACAATCATTTTTGAACATTCTTAAACATTATTTTTATTAGAAGAAAATAAATATTGAATTTTTACCTTAAAAAAATATTCTTATTTATTATTAAAATAACTTACAATTCCAAATACAACTATAGAGAGATATTTTGCTATAAATTCTCCTGTCGTTTTCCATCTATGCATATATTTTGTTTTGTATTTACATAATGAATCTATAGGATAAATCAGATTCAAATAAGAGATACCGTTCAGAAATCTAACACTTTTTGAAAATGTTCATTTTTATGTTTTATTAAGAGATAGATTCTATGTCCATTCTAGGTCAAACATTAAAATCGTTCAGGAATTTAGTGTAAAGAATTAAAATATGGAAATTTGTTCCATAAAATCAGTATTCATAATGCTACTCTTCTAAAGTTATAACAAAACTTAATTCTTTATCTATAAATTCACAATTTATTATTCCAAAAACGAAAAATGTAAAAAAGCGGAACCATAATCTACATCAATGTTTCTTAAATGAGTTAAACCCTAGCATACAAAAAAAATGTGTACAGAAACAGATCTACGAATAACAATACAGTGTGAATTCGACAGTAACAATATTCCCAAAGACCTATGTTCTTTGACCGCGAACTCGATGTTGCTGTGTCTGTATCTGTGTTACGAAACAATTTCAACGAATACACATGTATATGTTACATCTCTCTGAAAAAATTCCGAATATGTTAGCAGACAAATGGACGGGAGAGTGTTTTTCAGTAACACAGTTCTCCGATACTTTTACACGTTTGAAATTCTGTGCAGAAAACGTATTTCAAGATTTTTTTTTGGTATAAACGATTAATTTTAGAGAAGTGAATTTGGAATAATTTAGTATAGGGAAATTAAAATTGATTTAATTTCATTTTTATAATGTTTCTATAGTCCTTTATTATATACCTATATATGTATATGTATATATATATATATATATATACGAATATATCAACAACAGCATATGTTATCTCTCTAATACAAAATAAATTTTCTAAATTCTCACATTTTTAACGATCCAATGTTTGCCTTCAACACATATAGAAGTATTTTTTTTCATTAGTCACTTAATACCAATTATTGATTATTAACTGCCAGAAAATATGTTAAAGAATTTTCGGAGCAACTCTAAACTCTTAAAAAATTTGTAATAAAAATAAATATAATATTTATGGTTACAACCTTCAGCTAGTAGTTAAATCTTCATTAGAA
>CM068322.1:20825744-20895744 GCA_034766995.1 Acanthacorydalis orientalis | reverse complement strand
TAAGAATTATGACTAAACACAAACTAAAACTTTGAACAACTTCGATAAATGAATAAATCGCGCAGCACCATATGTCCCGAAGTGGATCCTGTAGCCAACTAAAACTTAAATTATTTACCTAGCTTTAATCTGAAAATTCGTTTTATTGACACCGTTGAACTCTCATACTTAATATCATGTTTTAGTAACTTTAAAATAATTACCATAAAGATAAAATCAAATGTATAAAAACTTGAATTAAATAATTGTATGAAATTTGATTGATCTTTCATCTCTCTAATCATTGCAAATACCGAAAAATGTGCATCACTGAATACTTCTAGCATCACTGAATGTTTCTGTTTGTATCTTGGGTCCTGGAATTTACAGTTAGTAATAGATCTTTTTCGTAGTCTCTCATCAAAGCCACTTCTCGGTGGCTTTGTTGAGAGAGGTTCATCTTTTTGGTCAAAAGAACAGCGAATCGAATTCAAAATTTTAATTTGTTGATTTGAACTAAAAATACTTTCTATCACTAATTATTACTAAGTTTTTATTTCATATTTCTGTAAAATAAATCAAATAAAAATTTAATTTTTGTGCGATAAAAATTTAGAAACATTTAATTAAATATTATCTAATCAATATGTATAAAGTTATTCAGCCATTAATTTCTATAGTAAAAAATCATATTTGAAATGCACGGTCATAAATTTTGTACAAAATTAATAACATTTTTATTGTTTATTTATTTATTAAAATGTTTGAGAATAATTTCAAGATTAAAATGTAATAATTTTTCGAGACAATCAATTTTTTAATGAAAGTCTATATACCTTACAATTTTATAATCAAATTTACCTTGCATTATCCAACATTCTGGCATTTTATCTATAAATACCTATATATATATATATATATATATATATATATATATATATATATATATTTCTCCTGGAAGCTATCATAACTGAATTGCTAGCACGTTCAGTTACTGATCACTATATCATATGTTTGAATGAAGTTTGGAATTTTGACACATATCATCTTTCATTAATAGAACGATTGTTTTGAAAGTTAATCAAATTGGATATTAACATTTTTAAAATAACTTAATTATTAAATAAATTAAATAATTAATGAAATGTATATACAATTGACACAAATAAAATGAAAATAGTTTAATTTGATTGAATTTTACAATATTTTTTTCTACGGGTATTGTTTCATTATTTATATTCTTTAATTTTAATAATTTTCGTTCAACTTTAAGTTTTAAATCCTACTTTTTATATATGTAATACAAATTTTACATGTATTGTTAGTATGGTACTGCTGTTAAAATTAAATTTCAAGTACAGAAAATTCGATGTAAAATACACATAAAATATTAGTTATATATATATATATATATATATATATATATATATATATATATGTATATATATACATTTGTAAATGTATGTATGTATGTTGATTTCGTAGGTGTGATAAAATAAGAGATATTCTAATTTTTCACCATATCTGAGAAATTTCACAGTCCGATTAAATGTTTCAAACCGCAACACAAAAAACAAACCTTTTTAACGCACAAAAAACTGCTGAAAAAAAATCTATAAAATGAAACTAAACCACCTCTTGAAAGCTTCCGTATGATATAGAGCTTTTTTCTATTGACTTTCAGTATTCATCATTCGACGAACTTTTTTTCACGGCTTGCGAAAAAATTGCGCCGATGTGTCTATAGCAAAAAAGTCCATCTCGACATCAATAAAAACCATTAATATAAGCTAAACGATTCCTAACAACCGCGCAGAGCAGTGCATGAATAACTACCGTTAATGGCTATTAAATATAGATTTATGACTTCGCCGTTTTGTTAAATAACTTAACAGTCTTTCTCGATCAGGTTAACACCAATATCTCATATTACTAATCGGTTACAGCTTCAAGGATCAAACTTTAAATTTAATATTATCATTGAAATTATTGATGACTCATTATACAATTGCTTTGTATACATTCACATGACACTTTTTATAAGAAAAAATGTAAAATATTGTAAATTAAATTGAATTTTATAAGATATTGTATCTGTATATCTATTTATATATTATGTTTTTTTTTTTAAATTTAAAAATTACCAAAATCATATATCTGTAAATATTCTGAATATTCATAATCTTATTTATTTATTATACAATATTTTTTTTGTTTTAAATTAAATACGTTTCTTATTGTGAAAATAAAATTTATTATTTATATTTCAAAAAATGGACCTACGTTCCATTATTCTTCTATTCTTTCATATTTTTCTTTCATATTCTTCTATTATTTTCTTTTTTATGTAAAAATATTTGAAATATCAAATTAGATATCTAGTTCTATTAGTTATATAATTTCTCTATTTTAAAATATCTTATGAAAAATTGATAATTTTAATTATTTATGATATTATAATTAAGAAACAAAAAATTTTAATAACAGCTTCAGCCTCATTTCTGCCTTAAGCTTCTGAGTAATTGAAAATAATACAGTAATAAGAAATTATTTCATGATCTCTGTTAATTATTGAGCATAATTTTAGTGTTTCGCCATTTGTTTTTTAACATGTTATTTTATACTCATATATACGAATATATATATATATATATATATATATATATATTTAAATGTGTTTATGTAAAGCCATATACGCTATGTTTGTAATATCAAACATAAATAGTATATGACGTCTGTATCGTATTTATCAGATATACATTTTGTATTGAATTTTCATTTCATATACCCAATATATAAAATACAAGTGGAAATGTTTACAGAACACAAATAATAAAAAAAATTGATAGAAAATGTGTGAATAAATATGTTTGTAAAAATAAAACAGAAACGAATGTGTACATATAAGAAAAAAAAACAGAACGCCACGTTTCTGTTTACTAACATTGATGTTGGTATTATGTTTGGTGCCTAGTGTGCTGTGCATGATATGGGCCAATCGGTATCATTTGTTTTCTAAACAAATATATCGCATATCGATTCCATTTTCATCGGCCGCCGGCTACTGCAACGTCACATTCGACGAACATTTCTATTCTGTGCGTAGGGGAGAAAAATACAAATGGGACTCGAATCAGTAATGTTATGATATATTCGATTTATTTCAAATGTTCCAACAGCCGCATCATATCTAACTCCTGTTTCTGTATTATTGTTTTCGAACGACAATAGGATCTGCAGAAATTAAATAGTCGAGACATTGGTAACAGTTTCTGTGATATATTTGTATAGATAATGTATTACATTTTTTACTCTTTTATCCGAATAGAAAAATAGTAATATCTGATCGTGAATCAATACTTTTAAATATAATACCGTAATAAGATAAAAAATATCAGCAAGTCACAAATAAAAAGTACTATTTAAAATCCAAATCAAATATAGCAGTATAAATAATAAAACTTAAAAGGTAAAAAATATTCTTTAAATTTTAGAGAACAATCTAATCATCATCTAAGTTCTCATAAACTGAATTCAAAATTAACAATAAGCAAATGTAGACCGTTAAATAACTACAAAATTATTCCAGTCTATATTTCGCTCGAAAGTTACTATACTGTATAGCTATATGAATACCGAGATACACAAAAGAATTTTAAAAATAATAACGCTTTTTAAAAATAATAACAACGCTTATTAAAAAAAGCCACATTACCTACATAGACAGACATACCAATATATATTTTAATTATGAATCGGGTAACGCAATTTAAGTCAAGTATTATACTTATAAGAATGATAAATACTGAATCAGACTATCAGTATTATCAAAAAATAGGTATATTAAAATGTGTTCTGAGAAATTGAACAAACGAGATGGAAAAATCAAGTATAGAAAAATATAATTGAGCTCAGCAACTAACAAGCTTTCTAAACAAAATAGACAAGAGAGCATGTAGATTAGTCAATCTGTAATACAGGTGAAAATAAGTACTTAAGCTTAAAAAAGAATTTACTAAATATAGACTAAATATAATAGAGAAAGAATTTACTAAATAGAGATGTAATTTATTAAAGACTAAAAACATCTTATTCAAAAATATTAAAATAAATTATGAAATAAATATCATAAAAAATTAATCAATGCGTCAATCAAATTGAAAAGAACGACTGTGCGACTGATGTTAACAAATAGCTACAAATAGCTACAAATTCTATTATATAAGAAAAGTATATAAAACGTAAAAGAGATTGGATACAAAATAAATACTCTAGTATACTCGTAGAATGCAAAATCAGTGACATATAAAATATTTTCTTCGAGTAACTCCATTGCGAAAATTTAAGAATACATGACTTAGCAGATAAACAAGACATTGGTCAGGAAATTCTAAAAATAGGAAACTCTAAATATCTTTACGACATATTTAATTTAATTTAATTACAAACTGCCTTAGAAAGGAAAAGTAGTTTCAACGACACATGTCAATGGACGAATTTCATCCAGTACTTTAAGTGCTGAACCGATTAATAATAATAGCTAATAACAATGAGTTGAGTGTTTGATGAAGTTTTTTTGCTGTATAACAAGTCATTATTTTTTCAAACACATACCATGATTTATAACCTAAAACAGAAATTGACTTATGAATTCCTTTGAGTTTATAAAAATAATTACTGAAAGTCATAATCTCTGTTTCTTAAAAGAAACATTTTCTCTAGATCAATTGTCTTAAATAGACAAATGTTTTTTTATAAAAATCTATATAACCTTAAAATAAATAAATCGATATTTTTTTCTTTCATAATAATGTATAAAAGTGGACCAAATTGAAAGATTGAAAAAATTAAAATATTAACATTAATTTGTAATGAAAAATTATAAAAAAAGTAAACATGAATTTTTTTGTTTCAAACTTGTAAATAAATTCAGTGACTGTGAATATTATTTGACCACCATTAATATTTATCTGCGTTAAATTCATTTATTTATGTAGAATTATTCGGTTCAATAATATAAATTTGAAACATGTTTCATAATAAACATGTAGTTCCGTTGAATGGATTTGAATTTGTTTTATTATGGTTTAATAGATATATGAATATTTATTAAATATTCAAACATGATTCTACATCAAAATATTTTTGCACTTAATAATTGTTAATTTTAAACGAAACAATAGTTTTTATACCTCATATTACATAGATTTTGTAAACTGTAAAACAGGTACAAAAAATATATAAACATAAAATTGGTTAAAAAGTATTCAATCATTTAACTATATGTATTATTGTATTTTTAATATTTAAATGAAATTAATTGCATTAATTACTTATATTGTATAACTGATTTAATTATGGTATTGAATAATCAATTGAATGATGAAGTTATTTGCTATAAATTTTCATTTCATAAAAATTAATCTCTTCATTTTTTTACTTTTGCATTTATTTCATTATATAAAATTGTTTCAATTCATTAAATAGAAAATATTTAATAAATTTCAAGTAATTTGAAGTATTTTATAAATTTCAAGTAATAAACTAACAATATTATAAATAATGTTTTGTACCCGGCACAAAATAATGTTTGTGCCTGGGAGGAGTGCTTAGAGTACAAAGGGTTAATAAATGAATACATTGAAAGAAAATTTTATTTCCAACTTTCAATCAAATAAAAATTAATTGTAATTAATAATTCTTCCTTTAAAAACGAATTTACTTTATATTAGTTACTCGTTTTCATTTATAAACGTTTATAAATTATTTTAAAACAGATATTTTACATTAAGTAGTAAATAAACATCATAATATAGTAGAAATCATAAAATATATAGTTTCTTAGGTCAATAATAATTTGTTTATTTTAGCTATTTATAATTAATTCATATATATATATATATAAATATATATATAAAAATATTTTTTATTTTTTTTTATCTAATTTGAAATTTAGAATTTATAAATTTTCGAATTTCAATTAGTATATATAAGGTGTACTAATTAATTCAGTGCCTTTTTGTAGAAAATAAATATTTATAGAAAAATGGAATACATTTAAATTTTCGAAATGTTTTATTATTTAATATAAATTTGTTTCGTCTGGCGGGTAACTGATGAATCACTTGTCAAAAGAAAATGGTGATTTTGAGTCGACGAAGTCGTCAATGCATTATCGATCTCTTTTACTCTTAGCATTTTTTGCATGTTTTACATCTTCTTTTTTCACATTTTTTGCACCTTCCTTGAAAGATGAACAAATCATTCCCGCGGCTTCAGTACCATTTTCTTCAACTGGAATATAAAAAGTATACAATGCATAATATTCTGCTTTTCGGACACCATAATGTTCATTACTGTTTTTTAAGGTTATGCCAACTGCTGAGCTAAGATATATAGTATTTTTAAATATTAAGGTTGGCACTTCAAAATCCTAAGATGTCGAGAGAATATTTTAATTTAAAACAGTGATTCAATTTAAATGCATAGACATTATTTTTACTCCTAATATTTAAAAAAATTAAATACTCGGTCTCATTATATATAAATAAATAAAGTATAAATGAATAAAATGTAATTCCTTATTGAAAAATAAATAATTTAATTATAAAATATTTTAAGCTTAAAAATTTATAGGATAAAAATTCATTTTGCACATTAAGCTAGTTTTAATAAAACTATATATTTATATAAAATAAATTTATGAAAAAAAAATAATGATGAGAAATTAAAATCTAAAATATAAGTTGTTAACTAACATTCTTTGAGATCAGGAACTTGACTCAAAGGAATATAATTTTTTCGTAAAGAATTTATTATTTTATTTAATTACTGAAATAATAGTTTTAATAATGGGGTTAGTATTCTATGATATGTTGTTAATATTATTTAATACTTGTTATATTATAATTTGAATACTACTTCATATTATAAAAAATTATAAATTTACATGGTGTTTGATGTAGCACTAGTATAATTAAAAAAAAGAATATTTAGTTAGGAAAACACAGCACAAGAAAAATGTTGAAAACGTACATGAAAATAAACTGTTCATAATTTGCATTAACATATTAAGTTATTAAGGTACTTAGTTCATAATTTTTCTCGTATAAAAAATATAATACAGGGTCACATACACCATACAAAGGATATTTATGTATAAACATATACACGCATTAATTAACGTTTTTAATTCCGTCACTACGCACCTTCCACACAATTAGTATTTAACGCACAGTACAAATGTCGAATTCGTTTGTGTTGACCACTTGATACGTATTCGTCAAGAGAATTCGTGACACATTCTACGATCCACTGTAGTGGTTGTACGTGGGAGAAGAAAACATCTACCCTGAAATTCCTCAAGTGACACGAACAGGAACTTGTGAATGTTGTGCAATCTGTCTAAGGAATAAAGACAGAAGGGTGCTCCAAATGTTCAGTTCACGAAATAAAATCCGGTATGCAACATTATTTTCACACATATCTTGAAACGTTTCTTTCTTTAAATTCGTTATACACTATTATTTCATTCTTTTGCAAAATAATAAATAGAATTGGTACATACACGCACGCACACACATACACACACACATATATATATATATATATATATATATATATGTATATATATATATATATATATATATATATATATTATTTAATGTATTTTATAGTCAATATAAACACTGATTTTTATATTAAAACGACATTATTTCAAATATTATTTTGTTGTTAAAAATATCTAAAATTTAGCAATGTAATCAAAATTTGAAAAAGTGTTATTTTCACAAAGTAATTAAAAATTTTAAAAGTAGTTTCTCTGCAACACTAAAAGATAGAATTAAAAATTATAATAATTGAAATTTTGAATTGAATTTTCAAATTTTACATATACCTTGAAGTAAAACAAAAAATCAATCTTACATTTTTTTATCAACTTGATAATTTTTTATTTATTCCATCACTACTTAAGGTTTATTGTACTATTTTTTCTGTAAATATAGTTAACAAGTAAATTTAAATCGTTTAAAATTGAAGTCAATTATTTATCTTTAGATTCAATACAAACAAAATATTTTTTAATACAGATATCTGAATATTTGTATTAAAAATATTTAAACTAAAAAAAATACATTTATAATACAAAATTATTAAGCAGGATACTCTTACAATAAAGCTCTGACACTATAGCGAAATTCACTTTCACAAATGAATATTTCACTTATCTTACAAACCACAAAAACATTTTTGTTCAATAATGTTTAATAATTGATTATTAATCATTTTCGATTGTTATTTGTACGCATTTAAATAGCTATAGTAATATAATCAGAGATCTAAAGTAGTGTACACATCATCAGTTAAAACTGATAGTCAAAAACTGACGATTTTCTGGACTGTTATTTAAGAGTACACATCATAATTTAAAGACTGTCAGATTATAAATTGTGCTATAACAAAATATTTTTATAATAATACAGTCTATTTATATGGATTTTTCATCTTCCATTTTTCATTTTTCACGCAAAAATATAAAAACACTATTTATTAATTTTAATATGAAATAATCAAGAAAATCATTTTTTACTTCGACCTTATTAGTTAAAATCACATGACTAAATGACGACTGGCAGAAACTACACTCATACGAGGTCAGACAATTAAGTAATGCGACCGATTTTTTTTCTCGGCCTGTGGTAACACTGCGAACCTGTAACTCCGCCACCGTAATAGCAGATCCCTACTCTCTTTATTGAGACCTTGACCACCCTCGCACGATCATTTCTTCGCCAGCTGTTTAGTGTTTTGTAACAACGCGCGAGTAGTGCATGTCACGAAAATGGAACAGAGAAATTTAAATGAACATCGCTCAAGATTGTCTCGAGCAGGTTGAAAGTGATCCTACTCTTCTCGATCGAGTTATTACTGGTGATGAAAGTTGGTTCTTTCAATATGACCCCGAAACTAAACGACAAAGCCAACAGTGGCTGTCCCCTGGAGCACCAAGGCCAAAGAAGGCGAGAATGAGCAAGTCCAAAGTGAAAACCATGTTGATTTGCTTCTTCGACAGCAAAGGGGTGGTTCACAAAGAGTTCGTACCACCTGGACAAACCGTAAATCAAGTATTCTACCGCAATGTGCTCGAAAAATTACGAAAAAGGGCGCTTAGAGTGCGTCCAGAGATCGCGAAAACTTGGGTTCTGCATCACGACAATGCTCCCTGTCACAGTGCGTTCAGTGTCTCTCAGTTTTTGGGGTCTAAAGGCATCGCAACGTTACCACAACCGCCCTATTCACCGGACATGTCACCCTGCTACTTTTTCCTATTCCCCCATATGAAAAAATTCGTCAAAGGTCGACATTTTGACTCCGTTGAAGATATCCAAGAATCTGTGACGAGGGTACTCGGAGAGGTCCCACATGAAGTGTTCCAGAATTGTTACGAAAACTGGAAAACTCACTGGAATAAGTGTATAGATGCGGGAGGGGACTACTTTGAAGGGGATCGCAGTGATGTACCTTAATTTTTAAATATACTCGATTTTTGAATTTTGTCGCATTACTTAATTGTCTGACCTCGTATATATATATATATATATATATATATATATATATATATATATATATATATTATATATATATATATGTATGTATATATATATATATATATATATATATATATATATATATATATATACATGTGTGTGTGTGTTCGGAGAGAATGTTCAGTATACCATTGTTTGTTTAAAGACAATCCAAAAACGAGTATTCGTCAGATATAAAAGTATAACTGAATATTCATTTTCATAAATATTTGTTTCCTGGTTCGGTGCGAGGATTACAGGATTTGTAGTGTTGTTTTACTTGTTTAGAATTTATCTTGAAAGGAGAGACGAGATTAACTCACAGCTTTCTGATAACAATTTCGGTTACGTATCGTTCGTTAAATACGCCGATGGCGAATGTTTCAAACGAGTAAAATAATAAAGGGTGTATATATGTATGTATTTGTGTATTGTGTTCTCATTTTGTGTTTTAAAGTGATTGATTCAATGGTGTATACGTTATGAAATAATATCTATGTTTTGGTAGAATTCACCTTCTTTTATGTCAGCTAAATGAAAATTGTAATTTTGATAGGATTTTAAACGGATTCAATTTTCATTAATAAACGTACAAACGTTTATAATTTCATATTGATAATGAGTTTTAAATGAGCATTCACACACAATTTACATGTCATAATAAGCTCCAGAACATTATTTCATTTAGCCTAGTCGCATAATATTATTTGGACATGAAAATAATTTTAACACAAATAAAATCGACTACTGTATTTCGATTAATTACACTTTATTAAATTGGTCATTTTTTCATATTAAATGAATATTTTTTGTAAAATCTATTAGTATACTAGTCATGAGTTATATTGTTAATATATGTACACACAACAACAATAATAAAATATAAAGTGATCACAGATATTAATTTATTTTATATGAAAACTCGGGGGAAGGGCTTCGCTTGCTTCTCCCTAATAAATAACAGAAATCAACAAATTAATCACACAAATAATCCCCGTAAAATATGTCTTAAAATTTTTACGAGAAAAGTTAAAAAATTAATAACAAAACACAATGTTAAAATGATTAACAATTTTTTTTTCCACTAAATACAATATTCAGTGAATACAATATTTTGAATAAATGTCATCAATTTTCCATTGAAATCTTATACACTTCTTTGGTTGTACTCCGTGAGAGAGCTACATACATGTGACTAATTTCAACCAATCAGTACAGGGACCACATGATATCCATCAACCAATCATTGATAATCAGGAAAGGTTAACGTGGTACTTGGAGTATAGCGGGGGAAGTGGGGTTTGGAGGAGGTGGTTTACATGAAAAATAAAAAAACTTGCTTTATCGAAA
The DNA here is from genome assembly GCA_034766995.1 of Acanthacorydalis orientalis. Classification (NCBI taxonomy): domain Eukaryota; kingdom Metazoa; phylum Arthropoda; class Insecta; order Megaloptera; family Corydalidae; genus Acanthacorydalis; species Acanthacorydalis orientalis. The sequence goes on along the minus strand of CM068322.1, from coordinate 20,884,828 downwards.
TTTTACGATGGAATTATTTTTTATATATAAAAAGATGTTTGAGTGCCACAAAAAATATATTAATATTATAATAAAATTTTTCATTAATATATGTATATATATATATACACACACACATATATATATATTTATGTATGAAATTGATATAAAGTCGCTGTTCATTTTTTTTTTAAATTAACGAATAAAATCATTTCAAATTATAAAATTGAAGCGTGTCTACCGGTTCGAAAGTCAATATCCTAACTTAAATATTCAGTACAAATATTTATATTCGCGTAAACTTTAATCGAAACATAAAAAAAAATCAAAAAAACACCACGACAGATAATTATCGTCCAGCTGTGATTCTCTTTACATCCGGTCCCGTTCCTACGCAAAACGAATTAAAATTTTCCGTAGTTATTTTTTTCGTACTTTGAGCGGATACGGTAACATTTGAATATTTATAGAAAAAAGGAAATGTTTCTGGGAGGCATGCAACGTTCTGCTATTTGACGTTAAGGTCAGTGCTTCTTTACTGTTTGTACGAAATGTTAATAGGAATACTAAAAGAATGTTAGTTTCCTTTTTATATTCTTGAGTAGATTGATTTTACATGATTGTTTATTAATTAAATTAGAAGTTAATTAATTTATCCTGTATTAGATTTTAATTAATATTATATTATATGTACATAATATAAACTATATAACATTTTATATTACGGTCAGTAACCTTAACTAGTTTCCCATAGTGTAATAATGTACCTAGTTCGATGAACTATGCCATAAATAAAATTATCATTTAATTGAAACTAAACATACCTGCACAGTTAACTAACTGAAATACAAACAAATATCTATGGAAGTGCTATAATTCTCTATTATAGATAATTAAATAACATAAATATACGAGTAAGAAAATTTAATTTTGAAAATAAAAAGTTTTAATTAAATGTAATCTTTTATTAACAATTTAATTAAATTTGACCATTCTTTCACCTCCTTGTAAATATCTTGAAATAATTTTTATAAAGTTATAAAATTTATGAAAATAAATCAAATTTTAATTATTTAAAATATTTTTTCTTAAAATATATTTAAAACTTAAATACGGACTATCTCTAATTAATATTTTTTTTAAATATTATTTAAAGGAAAGAAAAACTAACACATTATTAACATACATAATTTCTTACATGTCATAAAACTAAATTTTAATAATTTTTCAACATAAAAATATAGTTCAGAATTTTTAATTAAGCTTATTAATAGAAAACCGAAATCTGTATATTTTGAAGCAGATTAAATAAAAAAAATTGTTAAAATAAGTCATTTCGTTTATTAATGTCAAGAATATATACTTTTAATTTTTTTTTCATATATTATACACACACAAATAAATATATATATATATATACATGCATATATATGCATACATTTCAAAATCTCTATTAATAAATAATTCCTTAATAATTAACATTAAGATTACCATGAATGTATGACATGCTTTGGGTGCTTGTTTGCTTTACGCTCAAGTTTTAGAGATCGGAGAAGATGTAGAAGTTTTCGCATCTATACAGTCGTGTTTGCCCTTTCAGTACACTTTTAGTAAAGTTTAAGGTTAGATAAATATTGACGTAACAGCTTTTGAATGTTTTAATTGCACTTAGATACGAAATTAAAATGTTTACTACAGCCTTTTTTAATTTAATTTACAAATTAAGTACAAGAAAACTTTGAAAAGTTTTATGACTTCAATTGAATTATAATTAGTCGAATACTTTTATTTCATATTGTTTTTATTACTTGAATAGTCAATTTATGCTTACATTCAGAATATATTTTGAATCAGTTCTTAATATAATAAGGATGTTCATTTTATCACATTGTTCTATTCGTGATTTTTTTACTTATTATTTTAAATAATATATATTAATTTTGGTAGAATTTTACATCTTATTCAGTTAATGATTATTCAATTGAATGTAATGTTTATACCGATGATAATTTTGAAATTATAAAATACATTTTTTCGAATTGAAAGAAATTTAAAATTTTCAGAGTCAATAAATCGAAAAATAATTAATATATTGTCTAAAACCGAAACAAGATATTAAATCTTCGAATAAAATTTTATCTATTTAATAATATGGAATATTTTCAAGTATTTAATCTGTTTTAATACGGGTAAATTATTGGATAAAATAAGTAATTAGAATATTATGACAATAAATATAATAAATCTGTAAAGAAATAATTTTGTTCGAAAAGGTTTCTTTGATCAAAAAAACTTCTAGTTCCAGTTAATTGTCTAATTTAATTGTTATTTTAAAGTTTTATTCAAAAAGAGAGATTAGACGTGAATGAAAGGGAGTTAGTTACAAATTTGAAAGTTTTTTTTCAAACTTTTGTCAATATTATTAATTTAAATTTATTATTTTTTTTTATTATTTTAATACTATGAAAATATATTTTTAACATTGTGGTTAAGTTCACTTTCACAAAAGAAATTTCCGTCACCCCATAAATTATAGACAAAAAATCCCAATTAAAAACTTACACAACAATAATTGATTATTTATCATTCTTGAGTGTTGCTTATGTGCCTTTTTATTAGCAAATTTATCATTTGTAGAACATTAAGATCATTAAAAAAATCTGTACCTCAGCGCACTATTTTTGATCCGAAACATTTTTCTGTTGTTCGAGCCGAATGAAAAATGAAATACTGTGCTTAATTTTAATAAAGTTATTGGTGATTTCATAACAAGTTTTAAAACTTTCAAATTATACTAAAAATAATTAAATTTGCTGTTTAATATTCTTAAAATATATTTGAATATGTTTCAGATATAAAATATGGTTTTATACGCATTGTCATTGTGATATTTCATTTTAAATAAGATTTATTTTCGTATAAAATTGTATAAATTAAAATAAATTATTTAAAATCTGAATTTTTTTGTGTTAACTTAGATGTAATGGCCTTACAACCAATAATGTCAAGTTCATAATAAATTGTTATTAAATTAAATCCGGACTGAGAAAACTGGTATAAGAAAATAATAAATGTGTTCAACAATGAATTCCGATAAAGTGTCCGTCACCGGAAGAAGTACATTATGTCATCAGTTTATTTCCGGTCGGCTCGTTTGAAGATACTCGTGCAACGTTAGCAGGACCGCGGAACAGGAACCGGTGCACCCACCACCATCCACCTTCACCCTTACATCTACCACCACCATTGGCATCGGTTCGTTTTGGGTTCTCTTAAAGCAACAGTCGGATGTCTAGAAGAAAGTAGTCGCACTAGTGTATCTTTAGAATGTGAACAAAACTCTTAGAGTTCACATTTCGAAACTCATGTTCAAGAATGCGTGTAAATATTTATCAAGCCGGCTATGGTTGAGACAGTCGTGACATACCCCGAACGTCACTCATCCCCCAATCCTAAATTCCGACAACCCCGTCAGCGAACCACAACCTTCTGTGGAGTAGTTCTAGCATAAAAAGTAGTATATGTGTGGTAATACATATGTGTACCGTGTAGGACTTTATTGTGTTATATAGTATATGGTGGCCGAATAAAACCAGCCTTGTTTTCACGGTCTTAGTGAAATACTGTTACAAAATGAAAATACAACTTTATTTATGAAAGACTGCCGTATTGTTCTTTCAGTATGCGAATTTATCCAAGAGTTAAATTTTAAAATAATTTTACTACTTACATCGTGTTTTCAGTCCTGTCATTAACAGACTTAGTAAAATTTGTTCACAAAAACTCAGTATTTAACGAGAATTACAATTTACACTTTATTCTCTTATGCTTTCATTAATATATCAATTACATATTAAATATCTATCTCAAAACATTTTTTTTAAATATTTTAATAATGACCTATACAAATGTAAAATAGTAACTTATTATAATAGAAGACATACAAAAATATATTTTAAAATGTAATGATATTTAAAATTTTTCTTAAGTTTTTATGAACAATGAAAACCACAATTTATATATAACTGGAATAAAAATAGAACTGAGAAAAAACTGGAACCTGTTTTAAGAACTATAATAATTTTTTTTTAAAAAAAAACAAGTTTCAAACTTTTTCAATTCTTTTCGCTTCCAATTTGCAAATTTTTCATTTAAAATACAATTTTATTATAATTTTATAAACAAATATTTCCATCCAAATTTAATTCCTAAAGTATTAATTAGGTTATTTTTCTTATTCGACCAAGCCTTATACACATTTAATAGTCAAAGGCTGACTTTTCTCTAAAATAACTTTTATAATCTTTTCCCTAATACATCTTTTCACTTTTTTGAATAAACCGATGGAATTTGCTATTGATTTTACGCAAAAGTTGATCTCGTATAGTTATTTAAATTTTCACTTTGATGTTTTAACTACATACTCAAAAAATGTTTGCTTATTCTTTGATACTGATTTGAAACTTACAGTCAATACATAAGGAAAAAATAAGCTACGAATTGAAATTCGTATGTAAATTAATTATTTTTGAGTGCTACATACAGACTAGTAAAAATGTACTTTCATGGACACTTGAACACACACGGATGTAAAAAGCAGTTCTAGGTAAAAGAGAGAGAAAGAGAGACACCAAAAATTATTTAGTTTTTTATCTTGTGGGGTACAGAATATTTTCAATTTTTAGCATTTTAATCACACAATCAAACAATTCAATCATTTTAACATACAATCAAAAATTTTCAATAACACGATATGTCATTCCAAGAATTTAATACTTGCATTGAGATAAGTGTTTTAAGAGATATTTTATTACTCAGCGTATTTATATATGTTAATTACAAAATAAGCCTCATTACTTTTCTACAAGATTTAAAATATATATATATATATATATATATATATATATATATATATATATATATATATATATATATATATATATATATATGTATATATATATATATATATAATATTTCTACTTAAATATCAGTAGAGACAATGAAATAAATAAGATAAATGTAGACATATTAAATTTTTCTTAACATAATATCAGCGGGCTCTGCCCCCTACACGCTACGCTCGCCGAACCCCTCATCCTCCGCTTGCTACGTTCACACTCCTGGCTCGCTTCGCTTGTATCGCATATATTCGCTCAATATTCTTATATATATATATGTTGGTATATCTATACAATCATTCTCGAAAATGGATTGCAACGTAGTTGTATTATAAAGTCGCACATTTCATATCATATTTTTTCTTGAAAATTTCGTGCAACTTGGGATGTTATTGTTAATAATAGTTTAATGCAAAATCTACAAGATTTTTCAAATATATTTTGTCTATTTTTTGAAATTTTACGGAATATCATATATATATATATATATATATATATATATATATATATATGTATATATACGTGTATATGTACAGGGAATTACATGAACTTCAACCGATTTTGCTGTTAGTAGTTTTTAAATAATAAGTTTTTTTTTATTTTTTTTATGGATCGTTTAACTTATGGCATTATGTATGAAAAATAATATTGGCCAAATGGTTGCCTCTAGCCCCACTACAATTACAAACTCTTTCAATTACACTTTTTGTGACTTTTTCGCATATTTCTGTTGTTATTTAAGCGAATTCTTATCGAATGTCGTCCTTAAGTTGTTGATTTGCCATTGGCTTGTTATCATAGACAATTTTCTTTAAGTAGCTGCAAAGAAAAAATCTGGCGCATTTGGTCAGGTGAGGGTGAGGTGGCCAAATAATATAACTTTATTTTGAAATTATTTCGGCAGCAAATGCATCGCAAAAAATTTGACTCATATCGCGAGCTGTGTGCAATGTGGTTCTATTTTGTTAAAACCATATATGATGTAGACCTTATTCATTACTTTCAAGCACAAAGAAGTTTTTAAGCATCGCACGATATCGTTAATCAAGGAAAATAACAAAATGGTCCAATGATGCTACCGAATCAAATTTCACATCAAACACTCATGGTGAAGAGGTCGTCCATAGATCAGTCTTGGGTTTTCCGATCCCCAATAATGGCTATTTTGTTTGTTTATACAATTACTCATGTCAAAATGAGGCTCGTCACCTATAACTGATTTTATTAAAACAATTGTGGTCGACAATATTAAGCTGTAATACCTTTTTACTCCGTTTTCGACAGTGTTAAACTCTCCATAATTGAATTACCTGCGTCCGGACTATACCACTGTCAAATTACAATGACAGCTATAAAATAAACAAAAATGGCAGCAAAATGACAGCCGAAGTTCATTCAAACACACTGGGTATATATACATATATATTCACAATATTTTGCTTCAATATGTAAAGACAAATATTGAAACAAAATATTGTTAACAATATAATTAAAAAAAAAGTTTTTTCGGAAAAAGAAACCACACATACATTAACACATACATATATATATATATATATATATATATGTGTGTGTGTGTGTGTGTATATTCATTAAATATTTGTATTCAAAATTTTATTTCACTTGGAGAAAAAATATAATGTATACTCAGATATTTCCATATTTAGTTTTAAACAAAAATTTACAAGAATCAGGCAACGATAACAAAACCTACTCTCTTCTATATATGAATGTATTTTGTACATTCACTCACACACATATATAAATATATATGTATGTATATTATAAGCATAAGAATGTATGTGTTTGTCAGCGTACATAGGTACACGAAAAGATCAAAAGAAAAATATTGACTTACACGAAATTTACGACGCTTTCTTGCGTTGAAACATAATAGAAACATTTTGTACTAAATGTATTATACCATATTATTCTGATTTCAAGTTATGTAATTAACTGTCCTTTTGATCTCCCCTTATAAATTATATTGTCATAACCGTATCTCGTTACGTTTCTTTTGTCGTTTAGTTAATGTAATATTATAATAAAATTAAATGAAAACATAAAGAAATTAATTAATATATCACTAAAACGTTTAAAACCATTATATAAACGTAGAAATAATTAAATAAAACCTAACGCTTTGCCAAAATATAAGTTTTCGTATTTGTGGCGGATATCAAATTAAATAATTATACTTATTTTCGGCTACATTTATTTTTAAATTAGATTTAGTATTGAAAATTTGTATTTTCTTGTTTTAGTTTTCTTTTTAAAAAGTTATTGTATACATTTATAATTACATATATATATATATATATATATATATATATATATACACTTTTTATAAGATAACAAAAAGGAGCATTATTTGTCAATAATTATTCTATAAAAATAGAAAAATGAAATTTGATTTACTTTCTTTTATATATATATATATAAATTGTATGTCGAGATATTTTCTAATTCAAATTCTATTACTATTCCGAAGCTAAAGTAGACTGACTTGTTTAATTCCCAATTTCATCATCAGTCAAACGCCTGAAGCCTTGTTGTCACTAATAACTTTCAAACTAAACATACAGATTTTCATTCTCTGTGTTACAAAAACCGTCAAGCTTCGCGACTGCTATAATAACTTCTATGTTGATTACGTCTTTAGCATCTAAAAGAGTGCCAAGTCAACTACCCTTTATATCTTGTTGAAAACTTAATACGAACATTGAGTTATAATATCAGAAAATACAAGCTTAATCTCATTAGAACGACACTGATTAAAAAGGATGAAATCTCTAAGTTTTTTTGATACGATAATGGTACAAAAATAAAAGTTTTTGAGATTTTTTTACAGTGTAAATATATTTTATATATATATATATATATATATATATATATATATATATATATACTGTTCCCCTGAGGAATTACTTTTATATATATACATATATATATAGATAGATATAGATATATACATATACATATGTATATATATTTATATATAATAAAAAGAATTATTTAAAATAAGGGATGATCTAAACGCGAGTGTACAAACTGAATGTATTTTTATTTTGTATGATTGGCTGATCACCTGAGTAATTGACGTGCTCTGAAACCCCAACTAACAACAACATTGTTTAAAATAAAATTTTAATAATTGTATGCGATAAAAGTATTTTCTTATACAATTTTTTTCACTAGGGATAAATTTTAGCAAATAATATCACTCCATTTTTTAAAGTTCTGATTATAATAGCATATTGAAATAGGAAATGGAATCGAATAATATTCATTTATTCAGTATTTGATAAAAAAGATGTTATCTGAAGACTAACTTATTCGTTAATTTAAGATCTCTGTCTAGTTTAGTCTAAAGAACTGTATATTTTTATTAAATTTATAACGTAAATACTAAGGCAATTTGAAAAATTCAGGATTTCATATTAAAATACTATATTTATCTTTTTGGAATTACTTTTATTTTCCAACATATTCTCTATGAAGTTTAACACACATTTTCTAGAGATACTTTAGGACATTTATCACATCCCAAAATTTAGATTCGTTGAGGTCATCAAAATATCCGTCCTCAAATACCCATTTTCAGTTCATCATTTGAAAGAAACTGCTTACCATTAACTATTTTTTGAAGTTTAAAAATAGAACTCAGATGGAGCTAAATCAGATAAATATAGTTAATGAAGAAGCAAATCATACTTCAATTCGGCTCCAATTCGAATTTGAATTTGATAGCGTTTTTGCTCAATTGTCAGCATGTAAATATAGAGCGGATAGCTTTTTAATAACCTAATTCTTCAATTAGGATAAGAAATGTTCGTTCATCTAAGAAGTCTATAGTCTTAGTAATTTCAGACACCTTAATTACTGATCTTTCAAAACCATATCATGGACTTTATTGATGATTTATGTTGTCGTTGCACTCCTTGGGCGTTCACTTTGGGAGTTATCTTCCATACTTGTACAAACACGTTTAAATTCTGCAGCCCATTTTTGTTTCTGTAGAAAATGAAGGTGCACTATCACATAACAAAAATTTTCAAAAATTTCTGTTGGCTTTAAACTTTTTTTAACAAAAGATTTTATCACTACTCAATGTACAAATTTATCAATTTTGAAAAATAAACTGACTTGACTTTAACGGTCTATTTAGAAGAAACTGAATAACAGATTGATTTGATATTTCATAGTTATTCATAAACAGATGTGTTAATACAACACAGTGAAAATTTGATGTATAACTTTAATATTTACATGCTAGATCGCGATAATTTACAATTGCCTTTGTATATTAAAAAATATTGTTTGTCGAAAAAAAATATTTAACAATTATGATATTTAGAATTTGAAAACTTGTATAGAAATAAATTAGAAAATATCTTTATTAGACACTATTTAAATAATTGATTTAAATAATAAATAAATATTAAATTAGTCTCATAAAAATATTAACAAATAATATCGACTAAAAATTAAAGAAGGTGTATTATTATTATTCATATTAAAGACAAATAAATATTTGAAAAGATTTTTAAAATTCCACTTTGTATATTTCTTGAATTTATTCTTATTCGTGCATTATGTATACATCTTTTTCAATACGTGCAAATATATCTTTATCTTGTGCTTGAAAAAATTCGTACATGGCATGCCAACTGAAAAATGTAGTTGAGTGAACAAACAACGCATTGAATAATTGGATGAAAAAATGTTTCTTTTACAGTTTTCGTCTTTTGATTCGATTTCTAAAGAACTTTCAAAGGAGCTTTGTTAATATTTATTTAGATACACACACAAATATTTTTTTATGCTATTTTTGTATTTTATTGTGATTTATTTGAATGATTTTGTTTAATTTAATTTTTTTTTAAATTGATGGTTTTTTGTAAATATTTTTCCATTATATATATATATATATATATATATATATATATATATAAACATGGAAGGTGTTTATATATAAACTAAAAACACATTAAATAATATTTTGTTCCATACAATTTCATAAATGCTAAACAACAAAGCATAAACTTTGTATAAATAAATATTTTTTATAAAAAATTGAAAATATCAAAAAAATATAAAACAAATTTCCGATTGACAATAACTCATCATGAAATATTAAAAATTTTTAATGGAATTGATAATTATTGTTTAAAAAAATATATATTTCTCTCCTGGATTATTTAACAGTGTATCACAATTTAATGGATTTTATTCATTCACCCTATTCACCAACTATTCCTATTTACATCATTACAACACGACACATAAATGTAGAATCAGTGTGAGATAGTTCACAAAGGGTAGGTAGTTGTTGGTCACAGGTGTGTAAAACGATATTACTATGTCATAGACCAGGATTTCGTACAACTGCACATATCGTTTCCTCTAATATCTTTGTTTATTTCATCTTTTTATGTTACCTTTAATATCAGGCGACCAATTTCAGAAAGCACTACATACAAACACACATATATGTATGTATATATATATATATACATATAATTTCAATTACCAAAAAAAAACATTAACTGTTATAATACTGATAAATCATTCATTAAGTAGAAAATATAGTTTGAAATTCGTTAAATAAAGCTTAAATAAATATGCCTTTGAGGTTTCCAGTAAATTTTTAAACTACCTCGTAGACAATAAAAATATTCTGAAAATTTCATAAACTACAAAAAAGTATTCAGAGTACTAATGTAAAGAAAATATTTTTCTATACTTTATTATTCTATTATCCTCCTTTATTGGAATGGACATAAGCAACAACTAAAATTGATCAAAAATCAATTTTTGACGAGAAAAATTTTTTGTGATTTGTGAGATTATGTAAACATCAAACTTTAGAATGTAAATTCACCTGAATTTTTAAAAATATATTTTTAAACTTTTCACATGCTGTATCTAATGAATAAAATACACAAAAATTATTATTTTTTTAATATTTAAGTAGTTAATCTAAATACCGTTTTTTGAAGCTTTCATTTTCTTTTTCAATTCAAAAAATATTGGCATTAGTCATCAATAAAAGTTTATCTACTTTCACAGGATTTCATTGACAATTATATTTAGAAAATAATTTAAGAATAAAATTTTTAAATTAACTTCTAGTTTTCTTATAAAAAAATTTACAATGAATTTCTTTCGTCAACTAAATGAATTGATCATATAAATATTATATAATTATGTAAATGTCTAAAAACATTTTTTTGTACTTGAAAAAGTATATATCTGATTGGCTGAATGTAAAATCTAACTAAGGATACTAAAATTTAGATTAAAACATGTATATGCTAGGAAATGGAAATTCAATTCAAAAACCACTTTCTTAGTGAAACTGTTTAAAAAAAATTGAATTGAAAAAAATAGTTGAAATGCGACTCATTTTTAAAAAAATAGTTACCAATATTCACGTTCTTAGATTGTATGCTCGTATATGAAAAATATAATTCATCTTTCAGAAATTAATTCTTTCTTTACCCTACAAATCAAAATTTTTATCTGATCAAAAATGTTGAAAGATTTTCTGTACTTTGAGGGTTTGAAGATGATAGTATTACTATAAATGTACATAAATAACAATCAAATATAGTAAGTAATGATTTATTAAATATTATTGACCAGAAGAAATTTTTGTTTGTAGAGTGAATAAAGAATTCATTTTTGGAATTTAATTTAACCATAAAGTTAGAACTGTTTTATAATCCATTTATTTTATGATTGTTGAAATGTGAAGTAAATTAAATATATTTAACTGAAAATTATAGGAAAAATATAGTTCAATATACTATTGTTTATTGAAATCTGAAAGAAATTTTCCACTCAGTGTCGGAACTGAATCACTTTTTCTTATATGCATTCAACAAGAGACTAAAGTAAAAAAATTCTGCAGATGATAGTTTTATTACAAAAACAGTTCTAACTAAATTCACTGTCATAAACGAATTCTTTTTTACCCGACAAACCACACCAAAATGATCAAAAATATTAAATAAATTATATTTGATAAATATAAATTATTTTTGATTATATTCTATTGTTAATTATGCACATTTCGATGGAAGCATTATCATCTGCAGAGCACCAAGATACAGAAAAATCTTTTAAATATCTTAATGCCTAAAAACCTTCAAAATTTGATTCTTCTCTCTCTTTCTGTATATATATATATATATATATATATATATATATATATATATATATATATATATATATATATATATATATATATATATTTGTAAATTGATACTTCCTATATTTAAATATATATCTTTAACATACCTCCAACGGTTTCTTAGTTTTTCTTATCATTTTTCATATTACTGTAATTTACTTTTCAATAACATTGCTGTTATGGCTTTTATGTTAACTGCATTATTTTATTGAATTGATGCATGTTTATTTTAAATAATAAATAATAATTTATTGAATATTTTTGATAGAAAGGTTTTGGTTCGGTCTAGGAGTTTAAAAAAGAATTTATTTATGAAAGATAGTTTTATTCCTAAAAAAACTCCGTAGAAACACATTTTTAACAATAAATCAATTTTTATTGAACATTTCTTAAAATATAAATATAAATGAAAATTTTCAAAAATAGAATGTTTATTATACAATGATTGGTAAATGCAAGAAGTTTTAATAGACGTTGTTATATTTGTTATTTTTTTTTCTAATTTTATTCAGTTTAAAAATAATTGAAAAAACTATATTTTTACTGAAAACTATTTTTCAAATTTATTATAATATTTATATTGTTTAATAATCTAATAAATATCATTATTTAAATCATTAACATTTCCAATTTTATTTTGTTGCATAATGAAAAATTTATCACTGTACTTCAATTATCGAAAGATAACTAAAAAAAATAGTATAAATGCATTACATTAGGGTGAAATTCGAATAGGGTCTCGTATAGTAAAACCAATCGAATTGTATGAAATGACAAACCATTACAAATTGACAAACATTTACATTTGTCATCAATGCTTTCGATGGACATTTTCGGTCCATCTGCGTTTTAAAATTATTAACATTGTTTACAAATGTCTATGTGCTGACAATGTCATCTTTAGAATTTTTGGGGTTACTCTAAAAATGAAATTTTCAGCCAAATGCACATAAAAATGATATATATACATATATATAATTTTTATTGATTGTTGTTTGTTATATATTTAAATAAGAATGAAATATGAACTATGTTTATCTTTTACAATTTAATAAATTTTTCATATTTTGGATTCTTTTCTTTTTATTCAATTTTTATTAAGTATCATATTTATTCTTATAAAATATATTTGATAATATAAAAAGTGTACTGGTTTCTCTAAGTTATCTCGTTTATAACATTTTTATAAAATAAAATACTCCCATAATTTAACAACTAATTTAAAATACCTCTCTTCCTATTTAGTAATTTATGTATGCCATTGTTCAATTTTTTTATAATTGATTTGAAAATAATTTCTCTGTTTCACTGAAATATTTGGAAATAGTTTTGATTTTAAATCAACATAATATCAATGAGATCATCATTATTCATGTAAATATTAACTATTGATTTTCTAAATAAGGTCATCGTCAGCTTAAAACAAAATCCATGCCATATTTTGACTAATAAACAATTAAGGTTCGGTTTGCTTTCGGAATGCCATTGGGGCGTTAAACTTAGAAAATTGCAGAACTAAGATTCAAGTGTGCTAGCGTTACGAAACGGACGTAAATCGTATTTTAACACGAACTCACACTATTCTGACGTTGGGTGTAACGATAACGTTAGTTATTGCCCGAGACGTTAAAACCGCACGACCACGTACGATTTAACTGGACCGGACATGTAATTGGTAAGTCCGGCGTGGAATTCATGTTCCCCTAAATGGTCAACATGATTTGTTTGTGTCTGGGCACGACGGTATAGGACTCTGTTTGTTGTAAGATTGTCTTTGTCTTGGTGCGCCGGTTGTAATATACTAAAGTTTTAACGAATGCATCATATTTTGGCTTGCAGCCAATTTGGCGGAAACTGTGGTATTACATGCAGTATGTCATGTGAATTATGTTATGCATAAATTCATATTATTATCATAAATTCTTTTCATAGAATCAGGATCTATTTGAATACTTAATTGTTCGGTTAAACTAAAGTAGTTTTTCAACAATTTTCAAATTATAGCTCTAATAAAAATTATCATATTTAAAAAATACTTTTTATGAAATTAATTATTTTCTATGAGAGTTTTAGTATTAAAAATAATAGTTTTAATTTGAAAAAAATATATTTTAAATTTTATACCTTAAATATGATTTTTTGAGTGTTCTATTAGATGCAACTTAAATATAATCTCCAAGTACCTCGTAGATTAATTAGATATTAGACAATATATTAATATAGTCGTCTTCTATAAAGTATTAGGTTGGTAGAAAAATAATTGCGGTTTATGACTTTCAAATTCATATACATTTTTTAATTTGTGGTTTTAAGTGGTCCAGAACTGTCGGATGATTAATGCCTAAATTTTGTACAATCTTTCGAATTGTTGTGAGTGGTTCTAATTCAACAAATGCCTTCAGTTCGTCGTCATGAACTGAAGAAGGATGTCCGTGATCATCTTCATCTTTAATGCTTTCGTCGCCTGCATGAAATGTTTGGAACAATCATTGCACCGTGGGTTCATTAACACGTTAATCGCCATGTCCGTCACCGATGGCCGATAGCAGACTACGTTGAGATCGAGTCAGTCACCGGTGACCGACAATATAAAATTTAATAAATAATAACCCAAAGTTTCATTTATTATTACAGCATTTTCTCACTTCAGATACCTTTCCATTTTTTTCTTTAAATCGGTGACGGGATTTTTATGGTTAATTTATAATAATTCTGCCTATGATTTCTTCATTGTGGTAGCTTGTAAGATGAAGGCACAATTTCTTTCAAAATTCCGTAATGGATACATTTTTTTGGTCGCGTTTTTAAATAAAATATGTGCGTTGACAACAGAAGTGTTCAGTAAAAGCTCAAAACCTAGCTTTTTATACAACATAATCTACTTAAGTAACAAATTATTATACAAATTCATCTGATCAGATATATCGAATGCTACTTTGTCTACATTATAATCCACTACTCTCGTTGGTTTCAAGAGATAACTTGATCTCTTTTCAACAGTCAAAATCTCTGCTATATGTTTTGTTGAAACTAGTAAGATATCTCTCTTATCTTTCCATTTTAAAAAAGTTATTCCTTTTTGATTTTCTTTATTACAATCTCGCCCTTTCTCAATTTCTTTGATAAAATTTCTTGCGGATTACCCTGACGCTTTGAACGTAAAGTCAATTAAATGTATGTTATTTTCCAGTAATTTATTTGCTAAGTCTAAACTGGGGTACCAATTTTCAGTGTACAAAGTGTGTCCCTTATTCAATAAATCTTTACAGAGAGACATTATCACATTAGTTGGTGTTGTATTCTGTATTTCAAGGATTTTTCCACCATATACACTGATGTATCGGACGGCGTAAACGGAAAGGCAAACAAAGTGAGCTCAGCACTTAACGTGTTAACAGTATCCATACCAGAAGCATCGTTCAGTTTACGAGCAGTTTCTGCTGCTTTATCATCCGTTTTGAACTCATCCAAAATACTTGCTCTTATTTGCTTCTTTTCCATCTTGAATTCAATATCCCAATTTGAAGCAAATTTAATAATACAACCAAAGTCGATGTTACCAAAATACAAACCGAAAAATGCACTTCAAAACGATATTAATATGAACATGATGAAATGACACCTTTATTCATAAAAAATTAGGCTAGAATTCAGAAAACAAAACCCGGCAATTATTTTCCTACCGGCCTTTTTTTAAAAATTGTGCTAACTATTTAAAGTGAAATTCGTATTGTAATCGTATATGGTCATGGAAAATATTGCTTAAAGAATAAAAACAAAAATACTTAGTCCTCAAAATGAAACAACTTGTATAAAATTATTTTAATTTTTAACTGTAATATATTTTTTGACTTATGCTCTTGTTACATCTTTTTTTTGAGATGCTAACTAGATTCCTTACTCAGTCGTTTTGATCTGTTTCATAGATAAATTTATTTGAAAAATATTAATTTATAAGGCATTTTAGAATATTTTTTAAAATAATAATGAAGAAAAACCTTTAAAATAATGATCAAGTAAAAGTGGTAAATATTTTTGTATGTTTATATTTATTATGTTAGTTAATTAAATTTTTGAACCAACTTCTTATATATTCTGTACAAATGTATTTCTCAACTTACACAATTTTTAATCTAGGATGTACCTGTGACGATTTGTATTATTGGTTATAATCTAATTCAATGTATATATATATATATAAAGTTTTAAACATGTTTGTATAGATTTATATATATATATATATATATATACATATATATATATAGAGAGAGAGAGAGAGAGAAAGAAATATAAAGAAAAATAGTATATTTGTATTCCTCTCGAAATCGAGAAAAATCTGAGTTTTATATTTGTTTTCAAGTGTCTAAAGTTGAAATTCTATACAAACGAAGCATAAGCACACTATATATATGTGCATATATATATATATATATATATATATATATAATATTTATGTGTGTGTGTGTGTGTGCAGTTCTCTGAAATTTTCCTATATCGACGTGACAAAATAATATTGCACGTTACATCAATAACATTATCCGAAACAGGGATTAACAAACAACGAAACTGCGTACACGTGCAGACACAACTACATATGCAAACGCAAAATTTCATATAACGACGTTTGTAAAACGATGTAATAACGACCACAACGAATATTAATATCAAACCTGGCTGTTTTATTATACACTATTTGGATTGTTCTTCTCTTTCATACCTTTATAGGTTTAATTCGTGTATTTCGTAAATAAACGAACGTATTTTGCTATGACCTTTAAATCAAATATCTGTTGATATTCCATTGTGACAATAGAAACGTTGCCTTTTTTTCAAAGTCATTAGGTTTTACGATTGATGTTGCCATCGACATTCATTAATGTGTGGATTTAAAGAAGGTTAGGTACGATTATTTAAATAAAATATGTGCGTTTCAAATGAATGCCAAAAGTTACTTCCTGGTCTTTGAACATACATTATCTTTTTTTTCTTTGCACAAGAGTATGTTTGCGTGTATATATATATATATATATATATATATATATATATACGATATGAGGGATATTTGTTTTTTTTATCTAGCATATAATTATTAATACACGTATTATAAATGTTTAAAATAAAAATCTAATGAAAATATAAATATTTACAAATTATATAAATGTTCTAAACATTATATTTAATTTTTTGATGCTCCTGTTCTTTTAAAAAAATAAATCGATATTATCACAAAAGCATTTATTCAGTATAAAAAATATAAGTGATACAAATAAATAGAAATCTTTAAATAAAATGTGTTTTTTAAAAACAATATATTATATCTTATAAATTTATTTTTCAATAAAATGGAGTTTTTTGCAAATTCACTCATGCCACAAACAATGAAAGTGTTCAGTGATTGATTGAGTTCTTTTGCTTCATGCTTGTTTGTGTTTCGACGTCGTCACTTTTTTTCAAAACGTAAAGCCTTAAAAAATATTATATTTGCAGTGTCTACGGAATTTAATAAAATATTTCTTTCTGCATCTTAACGTCTTGAGAATCGTTGTCTCGTCATCTAAATGCTCATAGCAACAATCAAAAATGTTCAATGAATCCTTGTTCATTATTTTTGATTATTGGTTATGCTCATTTCTAAAGCAATACTATCATCTTCAGTGGATCAATGTAGAAAATGTAAGTAGATTGAATTTTCAGAGTTAATTTTTTCAGCACATTAGCACTGTGCTTAAAGAAGAATGCATTGCCATCAAAATGTGTATGATCAACATTCAAAAATGTTCATTAATGATTTATTGAACATTTTTAACAAGAATTTTTTATTTGTAAGAAAAAAATCATTTCTGAAAACGAATAATTTTGTTTGTAGTAGTATTTATTTTATAAAAATAATCTGAGAATAAAATCAAATAAATTGAGAATCAAAAATAAGTACAACAAAATTAATTGTGAAATAATATAAAATTGTATATGATAATCAGAGAAAAGAACCACTAAAAGAATAATAAGAGAAACTGATCATCAAACAAAGAATGTCTCAGATGTCAAGCAATTTGAATTCAAATGAAGGAGATGCACATATGCAACTTCGTGCATTAAACGTTTAATTATCTTTATTTTAGACATTCAATACAATATTTATTTAGAGGATATTACCGAGTTTATTAGAATATAAAATTATATTCAGATAAACATTTATATTTTTACTGATTTGATAAAAACTAAATGATTTGAGAAATTGATGTATGGAACAAAACATATTTGTAATGAAGTAAAATAAAATAATTGTAATGATAAGATATTCTATTTTAAAATTCAATTCATCTGAGTTATTTAAATTTTCTGAACTTTTATTACATCAAAGTTATTAAAATACTAAAATAAAATTTGTTAAATGATAAGTAATGTTTCTATTTCGGTTTATATAGTTTTGAAATGCAGTAATACATGTTTAAAACTGTGCTGCATAGTTGAATCAAAGTGGTCATACATCAAAAACAAACATAAATTCTATAGCAGCTCTGTGCATCAACTAAACTTTACAGACAATTGTCATACATTCACCAATGTAAAAGTTTTGTCCGGGTTAACCACAGTCGTTTTACATGCACACGTCTGTACTTTGCCATCTGCTCCGAGAAAAATATTTTTAACGAACACCATTTTTGTCCATTTTTTAGAAGATAATATTTACTTGTGTATGTTTATAGTTAAATGTTTTTGTACTGTATATTTATGTATATATATATATATATATATATATATATATGTAAGTATGTTAAAAATAAAAGATTACTTTTTATACTGAAATTTAAAATAAATTATTTTAAAAACATGGTTGATTTTTTATGAATATTTTTTAATAGATCATAATATATTATTTTATTTTTATTAAAATGTGTTTATTTTGACTGAAAAATTAACATTTATTTTTATTATTTGATGAAGCGTCCCTAACAATTCTTTTTTCAAATTAGTTTAAAAAATGAAAATAAGAATTAAAATATTGTTGAATTGTTCGAAATTTTAACAGTAGATAAGCATTTTTTATACTCAGAGAAGCTAATAAAATGATAATTGATTTAATACCAAACAAGTATTTATTTTTTGTTAATATATGTATTTAACTCGTCGGTAGATAAATGATCATCGTGCGATAATTGATTAATAAAAATTAAATTACTTTCAACTCTTAAAAAAAAAACATTTTTTCTGACAATAATAAGAAGAATCAAAATGGTTTACCCGAATTATTATAATATATATATATATATATATATATATATATATATATATGTATATGTATTAGGTGATTTAAAATCATATTATGAATGTAAACAAGAAACTGTGTAAATATTTTGTTAACAACTTTGAATATTTTATACGTTTACAAAGTGTGTTTTTCACAAAAGGTTCAGTGAATAATTACATTAAAAAAAGAAAAATGTGATCTATTAGGTCGACACTAAGTGACCACTCAAAACCCCACTTGATCACAACAAGCGATAACCGTTGACGGAGAATAACATCTACACACACTATCACGATTGACTAGACCGTGTCCGGAGCACTTGGCAACAATGTATCGGATACAACAGTGTTTCTATCATCGCTTGAGTTACCAGTCTGTTGTTCTTTTGTTTTATCACTTCCCTCGTTCGCCGGATATATTGTATTCCAGGATATTACCTACACAGATGGTCTGATTAAAATAAATATGAAGACGTTCTTTCTGTATACTCTGGAGTCTATATGAATGAATGTTCCTCTATCAGATTTATTTTTAGTCCTTTTGTTTAATTTTAAATTCTGTTATTCTCTAGGATTATCTGTTTGTAATGTTTGTTAAATTTCATCTTATAATCGATAATAATTTTGGATGAGAAGAGGAAGTATGAATTTTGATTTCAATATTTTTCATATATGTAAACGTATTTCAACATATATATAATATCAGAAACAAAAAACTCTTTAAAACATTATAAAATACTTTCCTCTCTATAAATAAAATTGAAAACCTCTGAAAACTTTCCTGCAGAGTGTAAATGAAAAAAATATTTTCATTATAATTTAGTGTTTGCTTAAATATATAAAGATCTGTAAAATATTTTAAAAAAAAAAACATCTTTTCACAAATCAATTCTTTTTTTAGTCTACAAACCATAAAAAATAGTCTGGTCAAAAATGTTCAATAATGCATCATAGTACAAAATAATCAGATTTTTCTGTACTTTAGCACTTTGAAAACGATGGCATCACCATCAAACTGTGTATAAGTAACAATCGAAAATAATCACTAATGATTTATTGAATATTTTTGATTAGAAAAATCTTAGAGTTTATAGAGAAAAAAAAGAATTCATTTGTAAAAGTGAATTTATCCACAGTATCAGAAATTTATTGTGGAAAAAACATAAATGCTTTTTTAATATTTTTATTGATATTCTTTTAAAATAAATATGTTTCAATTTCTTCACTTTTTAAAAACATAATTATAGTTTTTTTTATGGATTTCAGACAAATCTTTTTGATAATTTTTAATTTCTTTACTAAATTTTATTTTATTGAAATTTAATTTTTTTGGATATAAAAGAGTAGCAAGTGGTAAATTAGGTACACAATGTGACTTTAGAATAAAAATTATTTAAATTTTAGTAAAAATTGATTATTAATTATAGAATTTTTAGTTAATACATTCATAATACGCTATTCATTTACTTTCGCTACATAATTTCAGTGTTCATGTCCAACTTTATTGCGAAAAGTATACAAAATTAATGTCATAATACAATTGATACCGCGATTAACTTCAATTAAATAAATGATTTCTTTTTTCAATTCTCAAACCATAAAACATTTATTTGAAAATGTTATAATTGCAGATTGTACTTTGTGCATACTTTGATTACGATGCTCTTTCATCCACAGAGTGCCAAGATTCAGAAAACTTTCAAGATTTTTAACATTTTTCCTTATCTTAGTGCTCTGAAATGATGGAATTCCAATTAAAATGAACATAAGCAATAATCAAAAATTATTAAAAACCAATTGTTGAACATTTCGAATTATAAACATTTTGTGTCATTTATAAAGTGAAAAAAGAAACAATTTGTGAAAGGAAATAAAATTAATTATTAAAATCTGTATTATATGGCATCTCTTATGATAAATTCATAGTACAACAAGCATCGATAATGGGAAAAAAACAATAAGCATTATGTTAACATTTGATTAATTAAAAAGTTACTAGTACATAAAATATACGATTACAATACCCTAAATACATTAATCTAAAAAAATAATAAACTAAATTTAAATAAAAATAAAAATAAAACACATTTAATTAAACTCATCCATAAAAATTTACTACACAATTTTAATAATTTCTGTCCAAAAAATTTTCGAACAAAGTTGTAGTTTATAATAAAATCCAAAAATATTTATTTATAAATATTTATTTAGCACTGTATACACTTATTAATTTTTTTTCTTTGAAAATCAATATATTTCTATCTTAAAATTAATTTTGTACAAAAAATGTTCCCAAGAAGCTCTCAATTAATCACTTTTTTTCCTTATTTAAAATTATCTCTATTTGAAATATTTTATCCATTTTTCACATTATTATATATATATATATATATATATATATATGTGTGTGTGTGTGTGTGAACTTCTATGAACATCATAAAGAGTTTTCAATACAATTTTCGAATTAAAAATTGACAATGCTTATCCAATTGGAAAGTAAAGAATGATGCAAAGAAAATGTATATTTAATAAGACTTTTAAATTTAAATATTGAACAATCTGTACAATATACTCCTATATTATTCTGTAGATAATATCTAAAATCACATTTTAAAAATTAATTAATTTCTTGATAATAATATAATAAATCTAAATTAAAATTGTATATTTTTTCTATGTAATATATATTTTATTTTTATACTTACAAATAGCTTTATTGCTTCAAGTAATAATTATTTGTTTTAAATAATTGTTCAAGTATTATCAATTATCTCTTATTATAATTTGTTCCAATATTTATTTTCATTCTAAACACTTATTAAGACGTGTCTGTAGAACTCATTGAAATTAACTTCAAATCGAATTTGTCTTAGTAATTCGTTCAAGTACTTTCATTAAAACATGAATTCAAAATGAACGACTATTCAGTACGTTTAAAATAAGAGGTGAATAAGTACCAAAGTTAATTTATCCGTAACACTTTTTATAAAATAAAAAGGACTATCTATTTTTTCTTTATTTTTTATTTAATTAAAAATGTTTTTAATTCTGTTATTTTTTAATTAGTGATGTAGTTAACTTCAATTAACATAACTTCTTAACAGATTTTATATTAAAAAATAGATATGAGTTTAAAGAACAATTACTTTTTAAAATCAAAATAAAATAATTTTAACTTATTTTCTGCAATATAAAATATGAAATAGTTTCTAAAAATGATTGCTTAGGGCATACATAAAAATACATATTTTAGTTTCAAAAAGACTAATTTTTGATGTTAAAACCTAAATATTTAATTTGATATTTTTATAATAGTAAAATGAAGTGTTCTCTAATTGAAGAACATAACTGTTTCTGTGAAAAATAGTTTATATTATGATCCAAATTGAAATTGGACAGATCGATAAATTATTCAGATAACTGAATTTATACAGTAGTTTTTTAAATATTAAAATTATTTGATACACGAATAGAGTACCTCACAACTTTCTTATTGCTGCATGGAAAATGACATAAATTTAATAACTTACTTACTAAGTCGGAGTGGTAAGTTTCAAGCTTCGTCAATAAACACAGTTTATGATAATGAGATTCAAACAATCTACACTAACTTTATAGTAAGTTTTTATCATGAACAAAAGTAATTTAATGTTTTTATCATTTTATATATATTTGAGTTATTTCTATTTTGAAAAAAATTGAGTTTGTTATTTCCGAAAAGAAAATTACTTCATTCTATTTCTTGTATAAATATTATATGTAATTCAGTTCAATTCATATATTAAAAAAACATTTTTTATCTATCCATTTCAGCGATTTATTTACTATTTTAACTTTCTTGTTATATCCCATAATTATACTTCTGATCTTTTAGAACTTGTTAGTAAAATGAAATAAATTCTAAATAATATTTTAATTAATATATAGTTCTAATACAGTAGATAAATACACTTTTACAAATTCTTTTTCATCCCACAAGACACAACATTTTCTCGATCAAAATTATTAAAGAAATTATTACTGATCATTTTTGATTCTTATTTGTGTGCATCTTGATGTCTATGCTCTCATGTTCATTCATTCATCATTTTCTGAAAATTTTTACTGAATTTTTTTGCTGCTTGTAGAAGGATGTATAAATCATTTTTGGAAAAATAATTTTATTTTGTTTTATATTTTTTTGTGGTTGAATTGAAAGTTTGTTTCTAATCGAACAATTCACTTCCGGTTTATGGAGATAAATGTTAGTTAACCTCTACTAACTTGTACCTAAAGAATCTCGTAACGAAGCAGTCCTACCTTTCAAAATACTTCGTGATTAGGTATTTTTTAATGTCCCTCAAAAGTACGGTTCTATAATGTTCTTTGGGTGTACCTGAAATCACTTCGTTAAGAACTGTTTTAGTATAACACACCATCAGGGGAGTTACACTTCATCTCAAGGTGTTTCAGTCAGAAGTTAGTAGATTATTGCAAGTAAACTTATGATTAGGAGAGTTAAACATAGATAATCCTCCGGTTATCATAGTTCAATGCGAGTTATTTCCCGTATTTGGCGATCAATTATTTTTTTTAATTTTCATAGTGAAAGCACTTAAAAAATAATTTCCAGATAATGTTATATATTTTTCTATTCTGCTTGTCTAGATTTCGTGTTTAATTACTTTTATATTGAATTATACTTTAATTTTTAACTTAAAAACAAATTAATTTCAAGGTTACATTTTTATAATCTTTACATTTAAAGTGATGGCTTGAGCTATTTTTTTTTTAAAAAAAAACGTAATTTAAGCATTTTTATCAGTAATAACTAGAATGAAAAAAATATTAATAGAAGTTAAATTTTGGAATGTAATCATAAATTGTACCAGGAAGATGATAATCTTAAGAAATAAAAGTAGATTAAAATGAAATATTACAAACAAATAAGGAAAAGGCAGATAACTTACATCTTATCTGTTATTCCCTTGTACAAATCTGAATTTCTTATACAGTTCAGATGTTTCTTAACAAAAAAAAACTTGCTATATATTATTTAATTTGCTTTTAAAAGATTCAATTTTAAAGTGAGTATGGATTTATTTTTTTCTTCTGTGTGTTGTAAAACATATTTTTTCTATTTTTCTTAAAAAAAAATAGATGATTAAAAGAATCAAAATCATAATTTTATGTATAATTAAGAACAAAATATATATGAAATATAAATATATATTCTGCATAAAATTTTGAAAAATTGTTATTAATTTTTTAAATTTTTATGATTTGAAAAAATCTTATACAGAAC
The DNA here is from genome assembly GCA_034766995.1 of Acanthacorydalis orientalis. NCBI lineage: Eukaryota > Metazoa > Arthropoda > Insecta > Megaloptera > Corydalidae > Acanthacorydalis > Acanthacorydalis orientalis. The sequence continues at coordinate 20,860,221 of CM068322.1, read as the reverse complement.
ATAAATTTAATGTAAATATTACTATAGAACACTATTTTATAACATTTCCTCATCCGAGGACGTGATATAGCAGCTTCACTAACTATGTCTTTCGATGGAAGGCTTTTTCTTGAAATATTAAAAAAAATAAACATGTAATGCACGTTCAGTATTGCACATAAAGTATTCATGACAAAGGGAAGTGCAGTAACACGAAATCTGAAGACATCTTTGATAATTTGCTGTGCAGTGTTTCGTAACGCTTTTTTCCCGTCTGTTTTACAAAATGTTACAAACGTAAAAACATATACATACATACATATAAGAGTTTTTTGATATTTGTTTTAGTTTGAAGATATAATTAATGTATGAGTCTGAAAGTATTTTAAGATTATATAACATAGAAAAGCAATTTTATACGTAAGATTTTAAGTGATGACTTTTATTTAATTATACACTGTCATTTTGCTTGTGCTAATATAATTAGAAATATGTTTAAATGAGACATTTATTTAATTAACTGTTTTCATTTCCAAATAATTAATATTTTTTTAATATATGAAATGTAACTATATGTTTCAGGTAGTGTTTTATAATTTTAATTACAACTCTTATATATATATATATTGTAGAGAATAATTTTATAAATTACTGTAATAAACACTTTCTGGAAACATTTAATGATAGAATAAATGTACTTCAAGCATGAATATTGTACTAAATATGAATTAAATGTAAATAATTTCTTCGATGTTAATACCCAAGAAACAAATACATTTTACTTAACCACAATATACTTAGAGCAAAGATACTGTGTAATTTTCCAGAACACTGAAGTCAAATAACATGCATTCTCATGTAGAAATATCTACGTATATCATACACACACACACAAACACACACACACTCTTTTTACGTACCCTATGGGTAACAAATTCAAATGTCGTTTATTCTCACTCTATATGCAAAATGCAGTTGTACAATTATTCTTTCTTCCTTTATCTAGAATTTCCGTTTAAATCTTTGTTCTATTTTTCCTTTCACTTAACATATTGAAATATTTGATCTTTAAATAACTTTTCAGCAAAATTAGTTTTATTAATTTGTCAATTATATTCTGAAATATTTTTAGAATATATGTATCTTTCGAAGGTCAATCAATTTAAATTAATTTTTGGATTTAACATGCAGAAATGTAATTAATACCAAGCACAAGAGCCTCTATGACAAATCGAAAGTTCATCCACGTATTTTTATAATTGGTATATTTAATTTTAAGCCCACAATCACTATTTGAATAAAAAAAAATTATTCTAGGATTGAATTCTGGTAATACTTAGTACATCCCAAATGGTTTAAAGATATAGATCTAATTGACAAATATTTTTCTATTTTTTAAATATTTCTATCTAAATTCTTCATCATTCTACATTATATTTTCTACCTAAAAACATTTTTTTTAATAAAACGTATTGATATTCTTTGAATTGGTGGTGTTATTTCAGATTTTTCAGGATATAATTCAGATTTCATACGATCTCTTTCCGTATTCTATCAATTATATAAACTCACTAAAATCGTTTTAAATACAAATATAGTTATTCCTAACCATGTTTCTAATCCACAAATTGTTGACTTTAAAATAAAACCATTGTAATTAAAACTAATATCTTAATTTTTTTTCTGTGATTGTTACACATGCAGATTAACTTCTGGTTATCGGATGTTCACGCAAGTTTGAACAGGTTAATCTGAACGATTTTATTTCTATAATATATTTTTAGTACTGTGGTTATATTCACTTTCATAAATATATTTTTAAATTCCCTATTATAGACAAAACAATATTTTGATTAAAAATAATTATTAATTAATTATTGATCATTTTTGGTTGTCGTTTATATACATTTCGATAGGGATTTCATCTTCTTGAGTACTCAAAAAATGTCTAGATTTGACAAATTCTTATTTTTTATTAAGTAGAATTTTATACTCTAAGGATAATATCACCATAAAAATTTCAATTATCAAAAAATAATAATGATCAATATTAACTATTGAACACTGATGAAATTTTTTTCTAGTTGATAGTGAGTGAAAAAATCATTTATGAATAATCGTACTGATAATCATATTTATACATATATATATATATATATATATATATATATATATATATATATATATATATATATATATATATAGGTTTGATAAACATTTGGCTACACTAATTTTTGTGTAATAAATTCATGATATTCCGGAAGAGGCTTGGAACTTCTCCTTATTTCATGTTTTTACTATTTCGTATTTTTAAATTCTACATTTAATTTCAGTAAAGTTTGAAATGTGGTTATTAAGTGGTCGTCGAGACATTTTATATAAATATTGTCATTATATATATATATATATATATATATATATATATATATATATATATAAAATACACTGTCATATTTATATTTTCAAAAAATAAATTGTATTTTGTGGTATTTTAAAAAGAAAAATTTGTAATAAATATATATTTTAATATATATTAACAAAAAATATATACAATATAGTCTATATAAATTAAATAAATTTTAATTTTACAATATTTACTTCAAAATTTTATAAAATGTATAAAATATTTCTTTCTTAAATAACACTTCTAAAATTTAATTCAAAAATAAATTATCATAAACGTACTTCATAATTTGAAACAGGTACATTCATTAAATTTTATACATATTCTCATATACGTATATATATATATATATATATATATACATGTTTCTGTATTATTATTTGTCATAAATGTTCCATATCTCTCTTTGTATGTTTTGTGAAATGTAAATTGACAATTCAAAATAGATAAACGTTCCTACTATTTAATATTTGATAAGTTTCAACAAAACGTTGTTAAACACAATTCAATAAGGCATTAATTTATTCAATTGATTGTTCCGCTACATATTTTCTGTTTTATGTACACTTATGTATGTATATAGCTTTGTATACATTTATACATATATGCAATATATACACACGTATATGACATAGACTATTAATAAATCTAGAAGTTTAAATATGTGTAATTGTTGCTTTATATTAATTTCTCTCTAAGATATATATTTTTATAATACGAGGAAGGTTTGAAGAGAAACTTGATTCGGTATTAGAGATAACAGCTTTCGTTTCAAAGTATACTTCATTTTTCAATATAATCTCCTCGAAACTCAATTCACATGCCTCAACATTTCTCCAGCTTCGCGATTGCCTCCCGGAAGTGGGTTTCTTCGAAGTCCTCCAAATAATCATCTGCGGCCTCCATCTCCTCTTCAATCGACTCAATCGTTTTCCATCCAGGAAATTTTTGAGTTTGGTAACAGATAGAAGTCAAAAAAGCCAAATTAAGCGAATATGAAAGCTGCATTATAATTTTAAACTTCAGTTCGGCCAATTTTTGATGGTTAACAACGCTTGAAAGAGCCGGTGCATCGTCATGTTGAAACAACACTTTTTTCTTGGGCATTTCGGGACGTTTTTTCGCGAAATCTGCGTTCAGCTTCTCCAACTTTCAACTTCCAAAGTAATGTATAGTATTGATCAGTAACCCCTGAAGATAGAAAATCAAAAGAATTCCTTTCGCACCCCAGAAAATTGATGCCATTAGATTTCCAGTCGAGTTGACCGTCTTTGTATTCTTCAGAACCGTTTCATCGCATTCAATCCACTGTTTTGATTGAGTTTTCGATTTTGGTATGCAATAGTGAATTCAGGTTTCATCCATGGCCACAAAACTCACATAAAATCCATTTGATACTTTTTAAACAGTTCCAAAAAATCGTCTGATTTTTTGAAACTACTTCTTTCAAATATTTTGGAAAACATAAATGTAAGTTTATGGTATCAAAAAGATTGCGTTAACATAAAAAATAGAGAACCAGTACATTTGGCAGCCTTTGAAAATTGTCAAAAGAAGAATTGGTGGAGGAATGACTTGCAAATTTACATCCGTTACTGAAAGGAATAGAGCTATATGAATATATATATATATATATATATATATATAACTGTCCCCCTCTCCCTCAACGAGTATTCCAACTAAATTAGTCTTCAAACCACTTTCGTATTTAAATTTAATACATTAGTGTTTATATATTTCTTTCATTTTTTTTATAATTTATATATATATATATATATGGTTCAGGTAACAGTCAGATATATTTGTACTTTACTGATATGAAGTTGATAGAATCATCATTGAAATGTGAAAAACCAACAATTAAACATTGAGGTGATCAGCTATTAAACATTTTTACAGTGATTAGAAAAGTTATTTAGGAAAATTATATTCCAAGCATTCATTTATTTCGTATTTCATCTCAACATCTAAAACGAGTCAAGAGTTGTAAGTTTCTGTGAATTTATATTTAGCTACAATACGTTTAAAAAATAAAAAAAGTACTTTATTAAAAATTTCCTACATATTAATTGCAAACAAATATAAAATTTTAATTAAAAAATAAAAGAGAAAAATGCAATAGTAATCTAATTAAGAAACGTTTATTAAATCTTAGTTTTATATATAATATTGTTTTGATATGATGATAATATAATAATAGATTGATTAATATATTATTATAAATTAATTTTTTTCTTAAATTAAGTATAAAATAAAAGTTGAAATAAAAATATTTGTTTGCTACATGTAGAACATTTCAATAAGAAAATAATATTTAATATACTTTTTGTAGTACAGCGAATAAACTAATTATTGATCCTTAATATTATTCACGTTTACTATTTAAAACCTATTATGCAAATGTTCTTGAAACCATTACTGTAATTTATGATCTATATAAATAGAATATAAATTGTTTATGACTTGTATGTAAGTTGTAAAGAACTTTGTGAAATGCTTTTAAAACCCTATTAGTTCGAATTAATTTACTCTGACTTATCAATAGAATTCAATTAGTTCTAAACTAATTTTGTGAATAACAGTAATCTTTTTATTTACGTTTATATTCAACTAGTATTTACAATCTGTTAACTCAATAAAATGAAAAAAAAATTAAGTTCATATTTATCTTATAACTGCCAAAATAAACTAGAATAATTTCAAGATTTTATTTGAAAAAGTCAAAAGGTTTGATAGAATTATTTAATACAGTCAAAAATTAAATGCTATAGTATAATTATTTTAAAATATTTGAACAACTATTTCAAATTAACCACTGTACCTAATATAATTGAGAATAAATTTGTATAATTCTGATACTATGGCTAAATCCACTTTCATAAATTATTGTTTTCATCACACAAACCGCAGCAAAATGTTTAGTCACAAATGTTCAATAATTTATACTTGATTATTGCTTATGCATATTTGAATAGTAATACCATTATCTCCAAATCACAAACATACATAAAAATCGAACTATTTTGTGCTTTGAAAATGATATCATTACCATAGAAACCGATATAAAACTTACTCAAAATGGTTCATAATGATTTGTTAATATTTTTAATTAAGTTTTTTGTATGAATTTTGGTGTGAAAAATAACTTGTTTGTGAAATGTGTAAAATAATTAGTGATATACTGAAAAAATATATTATAAAGGAAAACTGAATAGTTAAAAAGATATTTTAATAAATCTAGACAAATAGGTGACCTAAATGAACCTATATGGAAAATTTAATAATAATACCTTATTACAAAATTAATAATGTTTATATATTTGCTTACTCTTTTTAATACGTTTTCACAATAAAACAGCAAAAATTATGTGATAAACAGCTAATACATAGAAGTTAAATTATATATATATATATATATATATATATGTATAAAGCAGTAGAAAATACATTTATTTCTGTGATACTAATACGAAATCCTGCTGAAAAAATTGCATAGTAGCTCATAAATCCTGAATGGTTTGAGATATTGAATAAAATAAAAAAATAATGCCCATAAGAGAATCTTTTCAATAGTATATTTCTTAAGATAATCCATTGTTAGTGCATTTCTGTCTTGACTAACAAGTTTCTTTATTTCACTAGTTAAGAAATCTGGTAACATGACAATATTACAGTGACTATTGGTTTTCTTCGGAATTAAATTCTATGCAATCAGTGGCAAACCGATTCTATCTTCACTAAAATAGACGAGAGAAACTCAACAAATTTAGTTTTATACCGCTGAAAAATTTCTAGATAAATTTCAAATCGTTTAGATTTCATTTCTGTGATCAACATTCGTGTCATTTCAAGAAAACATTTTCTTTTGCAGCCTTAAATGACTTGGTTATTGGGATTTTTGAACGCTTCAACAACTAAGGTCATTAGCGCCTGGAGCTTTAATAGTGTGTGATATGATTTACTCTTTTTTATAAATTCTTATTTTTACACCAACAGCAGTATTATTTTTTGCATACTTGTTTTAAATACAATAATATTGTCCGTGCACAACTCTGACTGTATATACTATATACCTATACTACCTATTACCACTAAATCGAATTTTATATGATTATTCAAGTTTTCTGCTTTTTTTTATTATTTTATCTCAATGTTTTTAGTTTCATAATAACAAACGATTAAAGAGATATGATCTCCTGAGTAAAACTTTTTTCTGTCTCGTATATTATCCGAATATATAATATCATATCATTTTGATTATAAAAGAAAATATAGAAAGCAATTTCATCAAATGTAAGATTTATAAACATAAATAATTTACATATTCATATTTTAACTCATCGAACAGAGATAGAGATGTATAAAAAAGAAATTTTTAATTTGTCAGACATTTTGTAAATCAATAATTAAAAAAAAATGTTTATTGTTTTTATTTCATTAACCAAAAACCTGTTTTGAAATAAATATGTATTAGTAAAAAAATGAAATGAAACATTATTAATTAAAATTAAAAATAACAAGCAGTTGTATTCCAAAATTCTTGTATTTCAATTTCCATTTTTTCAAATAAAACAAATAAAAATTTATAATTTGTATTTGTAAAATTTTAATCATATTATATATATATATATATAAATTTATATGTTATTATTTATATTTTCTCTATTCGATAACTTGACGTTCTGATGATAATAGCGTCGCAATCAAAATGCGCATAACAGACAATAATAAATTATTAATAATAATTTATGAATATTTTGATAGAAAAAAGTTTAATGTGATTTATGGATTAAAAAGAAATATTTGTAATTGTAAAATTTTATTTTGAAACTATTGATTTGGACAAAACATATAATTCTCGTTTGATATTTTAACTGTTTATATGTACATACATTAACTTGCACATTTCACAAATCTGCTCTAATGTCGATTTGTCTTCAATTGAAATTCGACACAGACCCACGCTTGTTGACTCTTCCAACAATTAATTAAACTCCATTTTGATGCGTTAATGATTTATTTAGTATTGCGTGACATTTCGTATTTTGTGACAATCTCATGTTGTGGAAATTATTTCAGTATCCAAATAGTAGTTTATTATTCCAATACAATCATTAATTGTAAAATAATATTGACATCTGTATCTATAATTATATATATATATATATATATATATATAGATATGGATATATATGTATATATATATATATATATATATATATATATATATATATATGCATGTGTGTATAAATCTCAGTAAAAGCTATTTAATTTTACAAATGAATAAAATAATAATTAAAATGTCACTTAAAAACGATAATAAAAGTGAAGAACATGTCTATACAGTTCCTCGAGTTTTTGTAACTATATAACATTATAGACCTGTCTACAAAGTAATGTAGACAAGGTCTTAAATTATGGCGTAACATAATTCATTTCTTTGGATTTCCGCCACGCAAGCGAAAGTTTTTTTGTGCGAAGTAAGACAAAAAAAGTCTCGCGACTTGTTTCAGTGAAGTGAACTCCACCAAAACGGACAGAATTGTTTTTTATCACTTAATTAAATAAATTACTTATGGAACAGTTCTGTTTCAGTTTGCTTAATCAATTCGTTCTGACAGGAAATTGGAATTTGTTTCATTCGATGTAATCAAATGTCTTTTCGTCTTCTTCGATACAATCGTTTCATTATTTTATTGAATTTGTGTTATATGCGATTTTAGAGTAAATGCCGAGTAGAAAACAAATTAAGTGTTCCATAAATGTACAAGGTTCCTGTGAGCAGGCTTGCTAAATACTTTCATTTCCTTAAATAAGTGATACGAATTCAAACGTATGAATCTGTACAAATAATCATTATCGACAAAAAAATATTTTTATTTAGTTTCTCAAATTCTACAACGTCTTTTTTTCTGTGAATATAAATAACTTCGAACTTATTTTTTAAAAACTAAAATATATGAAAATATTTTGTAAGTAAACTTTATTTATTCACGTCCAGACGCTTATTTTTATCAAATCTAACCAAATAACTAAAATATTTTTTAAACAATTGAATAGTTTTTTTTTACTTATTTTCATTTAAATATTATTAGAGAAAGTATTGCACATTAATTTTCTGATAGTTATCACTAATTTTAACTTATTTCTAATATTCAATTATAATATTTTCAGGCGTATATTTTAAAAGAAATAAATCATCAATTATATAAATATTTTACAATATAATAATTTAGAGAATAAAAATATACATTAATTTTTAATAATATTTGTAAAAATTTCTTTTAATTTATTTCATAATAATAAAAATCCATATTTCTCGTCACTTTGTCCGCAGGACAAAGTCAATGGTGAAGAGAAATGTTTATCTATTTTGACGAGTAATATTTGCTTTGTCAGGAGTAGGTTTCAATTTTAATTCATTAATATTCGTTCTTAGGTATTTTTTTATGTTTAAATATATTATGTTGTAAAAACAAATAAACAATTTCTATCTTTCTATTTTCCCGTCAAATTTGACGAACTGTATACTAGTTTTATAATAAAAAAAAATAGAAATAAACTTTTTTTTATTAAAATTTAGCAACTTTTTAATCAGATATAGAGTACGTTAATATTATTTAAATTATTTTATGTGTTTCTATAACGGTTTTATATTGTTCATATAATTTAATGAAAACAGTTTTTTTAATTTGTTTTCTTTGAAAAATATATTATTTCTACTATTTCATGTTTTAAGAAAGAGTAATGTATATTAAGAAAAGTTCTAATTTTCACACTTTTCAAACCACACAATACTTTCTGGGAAAAATGATTAATAAAAATTTCTCATTTATGAGGAATGAAATTTTATTTATAAACGTCAATTTGATACTAGTGTCAAAATTATAATTGTAGTATTTTTATTAGTTAAAAGACTCTTATTAAAACTAATTTTAAAATTAGTAACAAAAGTGTTTATTAACAATTTTTGTTAAAAAATCGTTTAATAATTGTTATATAGTCTTGTAAAATGAACACAGAGAGCAAATGAAAATATTTATCACAGGACAAACTTAGACAATTTATTTATTTTATTATAAATGTCTTACTGTTTTCTTATCATAAACGCAATAACATGTTTTGAAATATATTTAGAAAGGGAAAGTGGATAGTAAATTATTCCTATTGTCAATCAAATCTAATGAGATTGATCTAAGTAAATAAGTAAGTAAACATTTGAAAATTTAAATTTAATTAACCGATTTAGAATTGAAAATTTTATCGTTTTTATACAGCTATCAAAAATTTAATATATACATATATATATAAACAAAATAAATGTATCATATACTATAAAAATATTCTTTGTCAAGAGACGTATTCATAATGACACCAATAAAATGAGATTTTTCTTAAATGAAAATATTGTAATTTTAAATTTCAAATACGCTAATACAATACCAAATTTTAATTTTCACAATATTAATAATGTATTATTAATAGACTAAAATATATAGTTTTATTTTATATATTTTAATAAAAACCTTAATAAATATATATATATATATATATATATATATATATATATTGTTTATTAAGAAATCTTGAATATTTAAATCAATTAGTAGTAATTTATTTAATTATCAAATAAAATAATTGCCACTTTATTGCTTGACATTATAACTATTCGTCGTACTATTTGAATTTCAAACTGTTAATATAATCAAATTTGTTAAATGTCTTGTAAATTTAATAAATACATGCTTTTGTAGCAATTGTGTAGTAGACTTGATTCGAATACATTAATTAAAATATTTCTGTAAATATTTGATTAAATTCATCCAACATAAATCAATTAAAATCAAATTTAAGTGTATTCACTGTGAATTGGGCGAAATTTAATTAACTGTGGGTACAAATTTAAAATTCTATGCAGATATATGTTACACACATGGATGAGAATTTCACCGAACCGTCTCGGATTCTAAATTTGATATTCTCGCAGGCTTATATTTATATATTGCCCTATTTTGTCTTGGAGTCCATCGACCGTTTACAGAGTAACGCTCTGGGTCGCGCACGAGACTGTATATTTCGAGCCAGTGATGCTGGAGCTTCCTATCGGTCCATCAGCTGAATTGGCCATTTTTTCTCCGCACTTCACTCCGTTTGCAGATTGGTTGCCGCTTCGTATCCTGTGATAGGACTCATTTTACTCTTTTATAGCTCGTACCGTATGTGTATCAGTGTTAGACGAGGACGGACGTTCAATATACAAACATGATTGTACATCGTTATCCTTATTACACGAATGTCTTTACAGTAATGGATAATTTTGTAAGATTGGTTGTTGCGCTATGCCCACGAGAAAAAAGAATGATATTGTTTTTTATAAGTTTTGTAAGTAACTGCCTCTCTGTTGTATTAATTTTTCAGTTTTGCGTGCGTCGGAAATAAATAGAACGTCGATGCGAGAAAGTGAGTGTGCATTTATTTTTGATAGAGGATAAAGAGATGTACAGAATTAACCATATAGTAGATATATAAATTTGTTTTCAACTTGAAATTAAATATTGACTTTTCTTTTACGCTATCGTGAATATGTAAATAATAATAGTTTCACTGAATAAATAATTCATGAGATAAATTCTTATTTTTTGATTAAAAAATAGAATAATTCAGCAAAAAAAATGGTTGAAATGTACAAAATTACATACATAAATACATATATCTTATATATATATATATATATATATATATATATATATATAATTAAAATAACGAATAATTGACTGTATAATCAATTATTATTCTCCGACAATCGTTAACTTATTAGCTCGTGTGAATAAAATGTAATTGAGTTAGTTATGAAATTAACTATATAAATAAATAATAACCAACTGTGTTACTAATGAATCAGATACAATAAATGTACATGGAATATGAAATAAACTTTATATTGTACACACATATATATATATACACAAAATATCTGCATAAATGTAGGTATATGATTGCCTAGAGCTTTATACATTCTGAGACGATAATTTCTCAACTGCCATAAATTTATCTTCCTTGTTTTGTTACGCCGTCCCGTAACACAGTAACACACAGGAACTCAGACTTTTCACTAACACACATATTTATAAATATACATGTGCGTGTGTGTGTACATATATATACACATATATATGTGTATATATATATATATATATATATATGTATATAAAACTTGAACTTGACCTAATGTGTCCAGAATATTCATTTTTAAAAATATTTTTAATTTTATTTTAGAAACAAGGAATTATATTTCAATACTGTAAACTTTCAAAATATTATCTTCATTTATATTTACAAAAAAAAACTATATTCATTTGAAATGTAGTGTGACGTGTTTTGAGATAACTTCATAGATAGAGAAATTTTACTTAGACACGATATGTATGTGAGTGTGTATTTATATATATATATATATACATTATTAGGTGTAAAAATTAATTGAATACTTCTAATTGAATCAATCTTAGCTCTGTTCTAAATTAAAATATTTTCTCATCGCTTTATGATTTTGAAGTGCCATTTTCAACATTTAAATACACTTTATATCTTGGCCAAACAATTCCTATAACTTCACACAACAGTAGCGAACACGATGGCATCCGAAGGCAGCATGTTAGGAAATGCATATTCTTCACATTCCAGTTGAAAAATGCTTCCAAAGCCGCGGGAATGTCTTGCTCAACTCTAGAGGGAAAATGTTGTGATGTATAAAACATGCTAAAAATATTAAAACAGGTATAAATCCGAAAATGCATTACGACTTCATCGAGTCAAAGGCACCTTATTTTTTTCGACAAAGGATTTATCAGTTATGTATTAAAGTTATATAAAATAATGGAAGATATTTTGAGGCCGATTAATTTGTACACCTTATATACATATACATATATATATATATATATATTCATTAAAGAGTTCTATTTTATATTCTAAATTAAAAGGAAATAATTAAAAGAAATATTAATGTTCTTTTTAAAAAAAGATCAAAAAACTAATCATTGTGTTTTTTTTCTAATGTTTTATAAATTTAAAAATTAACAAAACTTAATTACATTTTATGTTTACATATTCAAAATTCATTTTTAATATATATATATACATATATTAAAGAATTCTGTTTGATATTCCAAATTAAAAGGAAATAAATAATAGAAATATTATTGTTCTTTTTAAAAAAAGATCAAAGAACTAATCATTTTTTTTCTAACGTTGTATGAATTTAAAAATTAACAAAACTTAATTACATTTTATGTTTACATATTCAAGATTTGTTTTTAATAAATATATATATATATATATATACTTGTATCATATTCAGAAATATTTCGTATACGATTCTTTGAAACTCAGTGAAGATTTATAAGTTAAAAAAGTATATAAGTAATAAATAAAAATATTAAGAACTAAATGTGATTTATTTTCATTAAGTATTCTTTCAGCCGATTTATAAGCATGATGTTTATATGCATCTCTCCTTCTTTCTTTCTTTATCTTTGTAAATATATACATATTATATATATATATATATGTGAGTATATATATATATATATATATATATATATATTATAATGAAATATTTCCAAATTAATTTCAAAAAAAGAAACTTCCGTCGAAAGTGATGTCAATGTGAATTCAATAAAACATAAACCATGTGCAAATCATAATCTGCATGAACATTAATTCAGTTTGTCAATAATCACACGGAACGATTATACTATACAACATATCCTTCCGAAAATTTGACTAATTAGGTATATAACAAATAATAAATTTATCATTATAATCAAGCTTGAAGTCAATGGAACAAGTTTTAATTAACTAGAATAAATAATAAATATAGTCGCTTCATATTTTAATGTTTAGTTAATTAAATTTGTTTTTCGATTTTCAATTAAAAAGATATTTTACTAAATTATTTAAACTATTCGTCTTTAAAAACATTTATTTCTTTATATCTACTTAATTTAACTATTTTTCAATCTTTTTTAACTAATTTGTTTAACTTTGTTTACTAGTAAATAATCGCAGTAAATGAAATATAAATACGAAGTTGAAATTATAAGTTAACAAATGATTTTAAGTCAAATTATATTGTATTTTTAAAAGTATTGGAGTAGTCAGTTAAGAAAATTGATTAGTGAAATATAAATTTAAAAATATGTTATTAAATATAAATTACTGAAAATTATTTTCCAAAAAATAATGTTAAACGAAACACATACATGTATATACTATACATATATAATATGTGTGTGTGTGAATAAGAAAATATTTTTTAGATACTTCTATTAAAATTATGACATTTAACTTCAATTTTTACATTTTTTGATGCATCAATTTACAAATTTTCTTATAAAAATGAAATTTTATCATAAATGACACAGTTGAAAATCTACACCTTTAATTTTGCAGCCAGTGATATTCTCTATTTTTTTCTAAATAAATGATTCAGAAATTATTTTTAAATTAGTTACTTGGGGTCTAATGGCACGCCAACTTCTTAGATCATAAGTGTCAGATTTTAATTAAGGTTATAAAACTTTCTTTTTTAAATAAAATGCCTACACTATTCAATTCCTTTGTTTGAACTGCATACAAATCTACATTAATTTTATTTTCAATTTATGCGTATTTGAAAAGTGTAATGATTATAAATTAATTCTAATTCGACTACATAACAATAAAGGGATAAAAAATTCATATGGTGTTAATCTATTTCTTTTATCAAATACATTAATTCTGTTATAAATAGATAATATGAACTTCATTACCATATAAAATTACTGTATAATAATTCCATTAAGACAAGTATTTATATATGTATATATATATATATACATGAATGTGTGTGTATAAGTATGAATGGGTGTGTATGTGTGTGCATGAGAGAGGGAGATCGTTTTTGTGTATAATGTGTACAAAATTATCTGATAAAAATATAATTCACTGAACAATAACTTATTTCAGTTTATAAGGATTATATATATATGTATGTATGTATTGTATATGTACTCTTGTATATATATATATATATATATATAAAATATATATTAAATGTATATAGAAACGTACTAAAACTTTAATATTGTGTAATTTTTCTATACCTTGACGGTCTGAAGCTATTACTATCAAAATAAACTAAACTCATTATTAAAATGATCAATAATTATTATATGATTTTTAATAATTTTATTAGAATTTTTTTATTGTCTGTGAAGAGTAAATATTCGTTTGTGAATACTTTATATTTAAAAAAATATTTTTGCTACTTTGTATAAAATTTATATATACATATATATTAATTTATACATACATACATATATATATATATATATATATATAAACATAAATGTGTATATATATATATATATATGTATGTCCACATTTCCTATAAATCAGTAAACTAATTTTTTATTTGTACGTTTTTTGCATTTTTATACTTGAAAATATACATTCAATTATAAAATTTAACAACTGAAAATATACTTCTAAGAAAAATTAAGTTTTAAATTATATATATATATGTGAATCAATTAAGGCTTCCATATGAATGTAGTAAAAAAATATCAAAAATTAAAAAAATATTTTTTGCGATTTTTCAAATACTTTTCGTGGAAGCCTTAATTGAATTACCCTATGTGTATATGTATATACGCATATATATATATATATATATATATATATATATATATATATATATATAATTTGATTTATTTCCATATTTGGAAATTTTAATATCACAAAAAATTTTATATATTTATACTACAAATAACTAATATTTATATATACTGTTCTAACAATTTGACATAAAATTCTTTCACAATTGACGGAAAAAAGATATCCTCATGTATTGTGAAAGTAATGAAGCCATCGATTTTAATCCATTTGTTTACATCGTTTGATTGTCTCCACATAAATGACAATTGTGTTCACGCATGTATGTAGCGGAAACGGTCGTGAATTGACGGTAATATCCGGTGAATTGTGTGAATCTGTTCGAAGGCAGTACAGCAGTGATACACCTTCAAGATCAATCAGCTGAGAGAAAAGGCGGTTTGTAGAAAATCAATGGTGTGTAAGGCAACGAAGTATGTCAGCCAAGTATAGGTCTGTAATTCATTCTGACAGAGAATGATGTTACGTATTTATTCTGAACACCTACACATCGAAATAAAAACGTTACACGCTTGATGGTAGAAAAATACGTTAATGTGATTAGATTTCTGTTTCGTCATTAACAATGGTCTAGAGTTGAACGATTACATTTTGTTTAGTTTAAATGGTCGAATGAAATGTAATGTACTCTAATATAATGAAAGATTCGATTTTTATATCTCATTGTGTACTTTTAACGTTAAATATTTTTTTTATTTAATTATACATAACATTTTTTTTACCAAATTTTGTATATATTGTAAACCCGACAGTGTAAATAAAATGGCAGTAAAAATAAGATAAATTCTTAACTATATTTTTATTAATCTGTTTAACATTATATATATATATATATATATAACAATTTTTAATAAATGTAATCCTTTAGATTCATTAGTTATAATTATATTATTATTTTAGTTTTTACCTGAAAAGATTCTTTCAATTTAACACAGTCGATTTTAACTCAATATTACTATATTTAGGTATGCATTTTTGTAAAATTATTAGTACACAATATATTGTTAAATATATTGTACTGAATGTCAGTTGAATGACACATTCAGTCACTCTTTTGAAACATTCAGTCACTCTATTTTCAATGTTTCAAATATGATACTGTTGTAAAAAATGAGCCAATTGAGAATCATTATCAAATGTCAACCTATCGTATAAACCGTATTTAAAAACATACGTTCCTGATGATAAAGCATTAGTACCGAAACTGAGTTGTTTTATAAGGTGAATTATTTTACATCTAAGGAAAATTATATTATAGAACATGTAAATTTTAAAAAAATATTAGATATTTTAGTAGTATTTTCGAAATAAAAATGACATTTTTATTTAAAAATAAATTACTCAACAAATATATCAAAATATAAAAATAATTTTTGTATTTTCATATCAAAAATTTATCATTTAAGGAAAATATATACTTACTAGGTTGTGGTTTCAAAAATATCAATTTCAGTTTCGTGAATGTTTTTTTCATTCCCGACAAAGTACAAACATTTTCTTGTCAACAAATATAATAATTTGTCATTGACCGTTTTCCTCTGTTTTTTATTCACATTTTGTGGATTGATAATTCCAAAAATTATGTGGACATCATTTTCAAATAATAAATATAACTTTCAAAATATCAATCATTTTTGAAATTGTTGTAATATATGACATTGATACTAATTGTGTTTACATTTATTTAAATTTATTAAAAGTTAAACGAATCAGAAAATAATTACCGAATTCAAAAAAGAATTTCATTTTTTAAATTTATTATTTTATATCATTGTTATTACAAATGTTTCATTTATCTTTTTTATTCATTATAGAGCATAAATGAATATAGTCCCTTCGCCTCTGTTATATATATATATATATATATATATATATATATATATATATATATATATTGGCAACAGAAAGAATATAAAAGGAAAATAGAAAAATAGAATATAGAATAGTTTTTTTTATTCTCTTGAAATATATTGTAAAAGAAGTAGACAATTTTTTGATAGCATTGTATATACAAATACTTTGATGAGAATAGATATATTTTTCATTCTATACTTTATATTGATCTGTACCTAGAAATATATGGAAACATATGCAGAATCTCGTCTACACAAGCCGTTTCAAGTTTTCGTACAGCATGAAATTGCTTAAAATTTACAATTTTTAAATATGATCTATTTGAAGATTGTTATACATTTTTTTAAAAACATTCGTAAATTATATACTTTATATTGTTATTCATTTACATCCTATAAATACATGAAATATTTGGAAAATAATTTGAAATTTTCTTAAAGTGTACATTGTGAAGTTTCTTTAAAACTTTAAAGATTCTTATTGAATTTCAGAATGAAAAATATTATTTTCTAGCTCATTATGAATTTAATACAATCATATTTAAAGAAAAATTATATATATATATATATATATATATCTAATTTTATTTCTTTTCTCATGAAAATCATCTTTAATAATATTACTCTCTTAGAAAAAACCTTAAATAATTATTATTAAATTTTTGTATTAAGTGAAACCCAATATTCATTAATTTTAATTTTCTATTACTGAACATCATATATATATATGTATATATATATATATTATACATAAAAGTATATGCCCAAAAGTACGTTAAATACAAAGCTTAATTTAAAACACATCTAAAATATGTGTATTAAAATGTGTTCATTCGGAAGACATATACTGGAATTTAGGTCATTTGAAATGAAATATTTGCATTGAATCGTCATTTTGAATTACAAATTTTTGTTCGAGAAATGTTTATTCATTAAATAATCACGTAGGTAAAATGAAAAAAATTCGTCGTGCAAGTAGGTTTTTAATTATTCCACATTTCATGGTTTATAAATTTGTTTATTTCATTAAAAATGTATGGTTTTTATGAAGGCATATGAGCATATTTTAATTTTAATCTTTTCAGTAAACGATATGTACAGCTGTTAGTTTAACATATATATATATATATATATTAAATGTTCATATATGTTTATTAAAATATTTTAAATAAATGTGTAAAATATTTTCTCACATGCATAAAATAATAAATTTTAACTACAATGGTTGTTTTATTTGATATACAAATATTCTTTTCAAAAATATTTTAATTCTCTAACGGTGTGTTATTCGTTTACGATTTTATCAGAATGTGGAAATAATAAATTGCAGAAATGAGACTTTTACAAATAATAGTATATTCAAATTTACCACTGAAATATGAGTTTAATATTTAAAAAAATGTTTTACGGTAATCAGTGAGCATAGGACAGTAAATTGTATTTTTTTTATATTTAGTACTTTTTATTGTAAATCATGAAAATTGTTTTAATTTAAATTAGACTAGCTGTAAAATATACTTTAATAAATTTCTATGAGAATTCTAAATATTTTATGATATTTAAAAATATTATGGAAAGATCTGTTAGAGCTTTATTGGTATTATATATATATATATATATATACAAATATATATATATATATATATACATATATATATATATATATATATATATATATATTACATCTGTAAATATGTACATACTAGTAGTATTCACTTCATTTATTTTTTATATTGATATTATACAAACATAAATTCTTATATTTGAAACGAAAACACGCACAAACAAATAATAAAAAAGCGCACAAAAAAACAAATTCGCACAACACCACGCACAAAATAAGATCACAAGACATTTTCACAACAATCGTAAATTCAAACATCTTACACAAACATTTCAATATCAATTTCCATATGTTTATGCGATCCGAACGCGATGAAATCAACTCATTTTCGTTCGGAAAGCAATGCAAAAAAGCTTTCAGCAGGATTTGGCGTACGAAACCACGACATTACACATCGGGAGTGGGATCAATCATTCGATGCGTACATAACCTCAATTTATTGGAAACAACGGGAAAAGCCTAAGTCAATATGCTGTTGTTTTACGAATTGGCCAATATAATGCATATAGCGCGCACGGGAGGCATAAGAAAAATAGTATTATAGAAGCGAGGTATTCAGGGAATATGCAGGATAAATAAACAACAATGGTTACCTGTAATGTTACATTGATGGTCGATTTTTGACTGTATACATTCTAGTAATTTTTTTACAGTGAATATTGCGAAAAAAATATAATTGATTTAATGATTAAATTATTTTCTGAAAGTAATCTAAAATGCGTTAAAGTTAAGAAAACGTGTAAATTAGGTGGGTAACAAAATAATAGCGGTTTTTGGTTTCTTAATTTCAACCTTAATTTTTTTCAATGAAAGTGTCATTTTATCGCATTCATGTTAATATCATTTTAAAGTACATTTTTCGGTCTGTATTTTTTAATATCGACTTTGGTTTTATTATTAATTTTGCGTCAAATTGAGTTATTGAATAGAAGATGGAAAAGAAGCAAAAGAGAACATTTTTTATATGAATTCAAAAAGGATGGAAGCAGAAAAAATTCTCGTGAACTAAACAATGCTTTTGATGTGAGTACTGTTAAGGAACGTGCGGTACAATAATAATTCCAAAAATTTCGTGCTGGGGACGAGAGCTTTGAAGATAAAGAAGGCCGCTCGTAACCTCCAGTTTGTAACGACCAGATGAAAGCGTTATTTGAATCAGAACCACGCACAACAATTCTAGAAGTTGCATAAAAGTTAAGCATTAGTAATCTAACAGTTCTGGTTCACTTAAAAATCAAAAAATCGTGTCAAACGGGTTCATAAATCGTAATTAATTTTCTACCAAGCTAATATTTCATAAATATTCGAATTTTTAAAATGGAATGAATTTAACAAATTTATTTCATTTGCTTCAACGATTTCCAAATAAAAAAAGTGAAATCTAATTGAATCCTAATTTATTTCGTTATTAAAATAAAATACTACTTTAATTTCATATATAAAAAATTCTATATTTCTTGAAACAACCAAACGTATGTTTATTTTTAATCATATATATATATATATATATATATATATATATATATATATATATATTAACGAACAAGGGTATAAGGTAAAGAAAATGTTTCGAAATTGAAATAAAGACAAATTACAAATAATCAATATTGATGAATTTTTGTAGTATATGTGTGTGTGTATATATATATATATAAGTAGCCGCGTGTATGTGTGTATGTGCGGAACAAAACACATTGGTTAAAAATCTCTACAAATGCGTTACACCAAAACGTAAGCTTTTGTTAAATAAACAAAAAAGTACACATGAAACTAATTGATTTATTTTCTTCTAGTCGCAGCGTCAGTACGTGAAGGTGGCGGTCACGGCGGTGGTAAACCGGGCGGTGGTGGAAATAACGCCTTGGTCGAGACCCCCGTGAACCGCAAGGGACCACACTTTGACCGCGCTGCTTCCAAGAACGTGACAGCTTTGTTGGGCAAGACCGCGTACCTCAACTGTCGCGTCAAGAATCTGGGAAACAAAACGGTAAGTGTACTGAACTTTGACGTTACCGCTTTTGAATTGGTCGTAGACACCTTTGAAGAATTGATTTTCTATTTGAAAAAAACATGCAACGTTTTACCTTTTCAATAGAAAATACTATATTTATTTATAGAGGGGTTACGGTTTTAGTGTTTCAAGATCTCCCTTTTTTGAAGAAACGAATTCTATTTGTGACAATAGTTTTATAAAAAATACAAAATTGATTTTATTACACTCATACATACATACATATGTATATATATATAATCAAAAAAATACAATGTTTATATCAAATTAACGTACTTTCTTCATATAACAACATAAATATTAGAAAATTAATATAAATTTGTAGCTTTACCGTGAGACTATTTTACCGCAAGTCAGCATTTAATATTAGAAAAGTAATTAAAATTAAATAAAATAAGGATTTAATATGGGAATGTACCAAAAAACATACGAACTACTTTTTATATGGCTATTATCAGAGTTTCTAACAATCTAACCTATTTTTTATTATGCATATATGTCATTTTACATATTTTACCGATTTAATAATATGCAAATAAATTATGAAATTGTAACCGTTACTGATATGATAAGTATGTGTGTATAGTATATATATTTATATGTATATATATATATATTTATATAATGGCTGTATATTATTTGCTTTATTACAAATTAAACTAATATATCTTCGTCTATAACAAAGTTGAACTATTTTTTAGTTATTCCGAAAGGAATGGTTGCATACTTCATATAAAAAAAGTTAATTAAAGTACACAGTATGATCTAGTTCCATTTAATTAAGAGTAAAACTTTACAAATTACAAAATCTAAAGGAATAGTTATAAGTTCTTGTACGTATTACTTATATTCATGGAACTGTTTGTTTATATTCATAAAATAGAAAGTATAGTTCAGAAAAATGTTTTATGTTACAACCTTTGTAAGGTAATCGTTCGTTTCATGAAGGACATCATTTAAACTGATAAAAAAAGTTAAATAATTATAAAATATTTAAGAAATCAATGCAAATACTTCATAAATATACTTTTAATGAGAAAAAGCGTTCTGAAAGGAAATTATTAAACTTTATGTTGTAAAAATTTACTCGAATGGTTTGTGATTTTTTTTAATTAAGAGGAATTTATATATTTTCTTTTATAAATAAATTATCTTCTTATCACACAATCCGCAAAAAATGTTCAATAAATATTAATTGATTATTGTTAATTGTTTATTTATGTGCATTTTCTATGAGTAATAATCTTTTGTTGGACATTTTTAATTAAAAAAATTTTTGTTGTTTATGAGATTAGTAAATATTTCATTTGTGAAAGTGAATTTAGCGACAGTACTAGAATTGTATTATTTTAAACGTCTTTGACCGTTGATAATATTTTGTTAAGATTACTTCTTTAAAATTTATTATTAGTATAACAACTAAATTTTAATATTTTTTATCTGAAAAT
Source organism: Acanthacorydalis orientalis (assembly GCA_034766995.1). NCBI lineage: Eukaryota > Metazoa > Arthropoda > Insecta > Megaloptera > Corydalidae > Acanthacorydalis > Acanthacorydalis orientalis. Next base: position 20,838,185 of record CM068322.1, on the reverse strand, counting down.
AATTTTTTACACACTTGTAAAGAAGTCTAAATGAATAAATAACTTCTTTTTTTATTTGAAAACCATTTTTCATAACAGTATCCATAAAGGTTATTTTTACATCAAATACATAAAAATATTTTTTTAATTGTTATCGTTATTTTTAATTACGCTTCATAATAATTATTGATTAATATACAAATTACATACACGATAAGGAATAGGTTAATTTTTCAATAAATTATAAGAAAAACTAAAACTTTGTCATAATTACTATAACATTACTTTTATAAATAACACTTAATTAATTAAACAAATTAATTAAAATCACATCTAATCTGAAATGTTAAACGTAAACACTAATTACTAAATAGTTTAAGAGCGTTGTACACTTTTACACGTTTATTGATTTACTTTATGTTGTTCCTGTCATTCATTTTAACCAAACAACACCTATAATTAAGACAGGTACCTAATCAAAAACTCATCTATCAAGTAATTTTGAGTATGTTCTAACAGCACTCTATTAAAACCTACTCGTACACTGTATTCACGCGACGAGATTTCAAACATTCGTGTTTATTTCTTTTACGTTTTATTATTACGTCTTCAATCGTGACTATTTGTCATCAATACTTAAAAACATTTAATTCACAATTAGTGTAAAAGGTAATCGAGTATGAAAATTCAGATGCTCTTTTTTGCTTCATTGGTTTTATTGAAAATTATACAAATAACCACAATATATTTCTGACACTGTGGCTAAATACACTTTTATAAATAAATTGTTATTCATCTCTCGAGCCTCAAACATTTTTTTTATTAAAAATGTTCAATAAATTATCAATTTTTGATTATTTCTTAACCTCACAAATATTTTGATGGAAATGCTGCTCTCACAACGTCAAGGTGCATTTAACCTCTAAGTATGATGGTTTTATCATTTATAGATTGTAAAATAAAAAATAAATCATTTCTAAAAATTACTCAGTTAGTATAAATTATTTTTCAATACAAGAAAGTATGAAATCACTTGTAACTATTTAATAATTTAACTTTTTTTGTAATTTATAATAATATTTTAAAATAATATTATTAAAGTACGTTGAAATCTACATAATTTATTGTGTAGAATTGTTTCCATGCTAGATATTTAGTTGATTTTATGTTATTTATATACTTGGTTTAAGGCGAAGAAAGTTTATTAAACTTTTGAGTTTGTCCAATACCAATAATTAATAAAACAACAATTTATAATTGTGTGTTTTTGTTTATTTAAATCCACCATAGTTAATTCTTAAAAAAAACCTAAAAATACCAAATAAATTACTTATCACATTTTTAAAATACCTAATCACTATGTTTACCTAAATTTTAGATTTAACTTAAAAATTTTTATTTTATTAATTATTTTATATAAATTTAAAAACTATGTCCTTAATTTTCATTTGATAACTTATTCTAGTTTATTAAAAAATCGAATAAGAACCAATTAAAAAACAATTTTTTACACAAGAAATCACTTAACTGTTTGTAAGCTTTAAGTTTAATGATTACGTTACTAGAATTGTTAAATCTAAATGATATTTTTCCTGGTTCCTTTATGATTTCCGAGAGAACGTTGTAGTAATTTGAGTTAATGCACGACAAAATATAATTTTCCGACTCGTTAACGCTTATTAAACTATATAGATTTACTGTACGTATATTGTGAACTCGATTTATATATATATATATATATATATATATATATATATATATATATATATATATATGTACATGTATATATATACATGCTTATAGAATTGTGGAAATATGTCTTTTCTTTCATTAATTTAATATCAAAAAAGCTAATACAATAACAATAATACAAATATTTTACGGCTATTTTAATGAAATAAATGAAAATATACTGAACTGATATTGTGTCTACAATTTTTAATTTCTTAGTATAATAAATTAGAAAAATATGTAATTATATTTTTTACGAATTCTTTCGTAAAGTTACTATTTGATTGCAAAAATGATTCTTGTTTATTACATTCCTTTTAAAACTATTTATATATATATATATATATATATATATATATTGTTTAGAGAAACAAAGTAATTGCTACAAAATTTTCAAATATATATGTAATTAACATTCATAAAATAACCATTTTATATACTTGAAAATTTGATACAATATTCACTAAAAGTACAAATAAAGAATAGAAAAAATAAATCTTTAATAAGAAATATTTTATATTGTTAATTATGGTTTTCAATAGAGGTATTTTTTTATCTGTTATAAAAACACTGTATGCATACATTTAACAAATGTAAGTTTCGAATAAAAAACTACTTCTTTATAAAATTACTCTACAATTGTTTATGATTAATTTTTAATTGATTCATCCATATTCTTATTTCAATTCCATCATCTTTAAAATGCACAAAAATAAATAAATAGATTAAATTATAACGAAATTTATATATCCACATAATTAACTATTATATGTGTGTTTAATTGGTCTCCAGTTACCCCGCTGTCTTTTTTGTTGATATTTTTTCATTTTAGAAAAGAATAAGAAAGGATTAATGAGTAATGAATGTATAAGTTAAACAAAAGTAATTAGAAGTAAAAAAACATAGAAATATGTGTTATAATTTAATTAAAAAAATAGATATTTTATAGAATATCTGCCATTTTATTTTAAAAATTATGGCATCTTTATTAGTATTTACGTACGCCACAATTAAAACAGTAACAATAAATAATTGTTAAATACTTTGAAAAGAACATTTCTTCCGTAAGCGTAGTGATTCATTAATTTAATTGAATTTATTCACATTGCTGAAATCATAACTGAAAATATGTTATAGGATGGTTTAAATGAAGATCAAATTCATTATTTAGTAAAAACATAAGCCATAAGTACCAAGAAAATATTTTTCTTTGGAATGATAACATTGGAAATACTCCATAAGATTTAGATACCTTGTAATTTTGAAGTAAATGAAAACATATCAGTAACTGGTTTTCTATCAACTGTATTATTATTTAATCTATATTATTATTAAATTATTTCATTTTCTTATAAACTTCAAAGAAACATTTTTGTAAAAATATTTATTTATTCAAAAATATACTTTTTAATTAATTTAATAATACACACACACACACACATATATATATATATATATATATATATATATATATATATATATATATATATATATATTTAAAAAAAGATTTATGTATGCAATGAAATCTGAAAAAAACTATATTTCTCTGAATCATAATTTACAATTATTTTAAATTAGTATTCCCAATGAAGATTGTTTAAAGATTCTACATTTAAAAAGACAATATTGAAGACAACAAAAAAGCATTCATCCCTAAATTCTAATTCTTAACATAAAATATTGGAAAATAATTGATAATTATCATTTAACATTTTATAATTTTAAATGGAAAAAATAGACTTGTAGTTTAATGAATAACACATTGTTAATATATATATATATATATATATATATATATATACAATTTATTATTTTATTGTTCGTGTAAACATTTGACTTTATTAACATTTTCACATCACAAGTTGTTGTTCTCGGTTCAAGACGGAGAAAACGAATGTCAAAGCGTTGTAGATAACAAATCCTTTCTCTTAACAAATGTTTTTCATTATAATTTACATTTCACGCTTTATATAATTACAGTTTATTGTGGTCTTAGCAAGAAATCCTCTATTTGAATGACAATTGTCAACTACGCAAAACGAATTACCATTGCCCACATAAAAATGTTAATAGCCTATGTTAAACTAAATAGCATCTCAACCCTTTCACTTTATGCAAATTTTGTATGCGAATTCAATTAACGCTGAGAGTTATATAATCGGGTTAAGACCCGAGCCGACCCGAAATGTCTTCGGTTGACCACCCGGCCATTGAATCTAGATGATATTCGGTATAATTCGTATAAACGAGATCCCAATGTTCCAATTAATCAGAACAAACCACGCACTTCTATCTCACACCAATATTTGTGCACTAGTGCCATATTGAAACTCATACCAGATAATACCGTGCCACCTCGCATATATATGTGTACACTGAATAGTAATTACGTGCAGATTATGAAAGATTAACCTGTTAATAACTTAATTATCCAAATTAATGTTGACTGACTGATATAAATGTACAAGATATCATTGCGTCTGCATTATATCTGTAGATTTTTATCATCTACAGTTAAATATGGACATGTACGTTCACTGTAATTATCCTTTATCTCTATAGCATTTCCTTTGATATCGAAAACGATTGATGTTTTCATGATTATATAATTACATTTTTTTAACGTCAGTGCTTACTTTTAAAAACTCTCCTTTTAAAATATTATAAAACAGACTCAATTATAAATATTTCTTGTAACCTTTTCTAATCCTTATTTGAGATTTAAAATTCAAAAATGTAAGACTTGAATATATATTATTATGTTGTTAATAAAGTAATTACGGTTCTTGTTTTCTGAATTCTAACCATAATTTTTTCAATAAAAGTGTCATTTCATCTAGTTCATGTGAATATTATTTTAAAATGCATTTTTCAGTCTTCACTTTGGTAACATCGACTTTGGCTATATTATTAATTTTGCTTTCAATTGGGCCATTGAATTAACGATGGAAAAGAAGCAAATAAGAGCAATTTTTTGTACGAATTCAAAACGGGTGATAAAGCATCAGAAACTACTCATAAACTAAACGATACTTTTGGTGTGGGTACTGTTAAGAACCTACCTTTGCAATAGTAATTCCAAAAATTTTGTGCTGGAATCGAGAACATTGAAGATAAAAAGGTCGTAGGCAATCTTCCTTAGTTCATAACGACCGGCCGGAGGCGTCAGTTGAATCAGAACCAAGCACAATAATTTGAGAGCTTACAAAAAAGTTAGGTGTTAGTCATCCCACAGTTTTAGGTAACTTAAAACCACATTAATTAAAAAATATATATGGATTTGAAGGTCATAAAACGCATTTATTTTTCTACCAACTTAATATATATATATATATATATATATATATATATATATATATATATATATATAAATATATATATATATATATATATATATATATATATATATATATATCAAATAGAATTCATTAAACTTTTTACGGTAATAATTTATCACCTAACAATCACAATAATTTATAAATCTACAATCATTGAAATTCAGCTCTCCTAAACCGATTATTAAATTTTATCTTCTTTTCCTTAATGTTTACAGATTCAATATTAATATTCGTTCTTAACATCACAATATATTCATTTTCATTATATGCAATTTCAAGATTCAAATGCTGGTATCCATATTTATCTTATAGAAAATATCTAAATAAATATCAAAATATTAAAACTATATATTATATTTCAATTTCTGCACAAGCAATAAATCTACTCATTTTTAGTTTTTTTGGGAAAATATATTAGAAAATTAATTTAATGTAATAATACCGAATCGCAAATTTAACACTGTTTAATTTTTTTTTAAATCTAGATTCGTTTTAGATTTACCAAAATAAGATTTACTTGCTATTCTCATTTTGTAATCTAAATACGTTCATTATATAAAAATATTTTTATGTATATATATATATGAGTGTGATATATGTACATATATATATATATATATATATAATATTAATACGATATAATTCGATCTACATAATTAAGGTATTTATCGTAGTTTATTAGTTATTCTAGTTAATCCATTCATTTACTTAATCTACTTATTATTAATTGACTTATTAATATTAGAATTATGTATTTATTGTAAATAACACAACTTATTGTATCAAAAGCTATTATAAAGTCTAATAATATATAAATACATTGTTCAGACATAAAGTCTAATAATATATAAATACATTGTTCAGACGATGATTATTAACTCTTTTAATTAATATTGCAGAGACAACAATTTACTTTCCTTATTAGAGAATTTATAAATATATTAGAGAAATTTATTCTTCTGAAATTGGTATTGTAGTGTGACAATTTCCACATTTATAGAAGTACTTTTTCAAATATAACTACTTGTATAAACTTTATATTTACTTTAAACATTTTTAATTTAATTTTCTTTTAAGTAGTTGCGTATATCATATTCCTAATAAATTTTTTTCGCTCGTATCACTTATGATCCGGTTGGGATGCTTCGTAAAGTTGAACACATAATACTAAAACTTCTAATAGAAGATTTTTTTCTCCTAAGAAACCCACTTTAGCTACTCATACAGCAAGGATCGCGATTTTATAACCCATAAAGTTTTGCGATGCCCATATCCAGATTTGTTCAATATTATGTTTATGGCCAAACACGAGAAAGCTACATACGCATAGTGAACCACGTACACACACACACACACATACACATATATATATATATATATACACACATACGCACATATATATATATATGTATGTTATTCTACTCCACCACAAGTCATATTAATCAAATACTACCTTGGGTTTTTGTTGTTATAGCAAAATTCTGTGATAATAATTTAAGTTTATGTATTTTCATTACGTCTTTTTAAGGTCAGTAAATAAATAAAGACTTAAGAAAATAACAATTTAAGTTATATAATTTTTTACAGAAATAGTATATTTTTTATAAGAACATATTGAAATATTTCTGTTTTCTTTATATTCTATTAGCACAAGTATTTAAAGAATTAATTAAAATGGGGTGTAGATGAAATTAAAATTTAGTATATAATAAACGAAATATTCCTTAATAATATAAACATGATATTGTTTACATTTCTATAGTCTAATATAAATAGTTATTAAATGAAGAAATATGGAATTGAAAATATAAGTTTTAAAACTGAATTTATTCCTTTTCAAATAAACAATATTTAAATATTTTTTGTAATGAAGTTTTTTGTATTGTAAGTATGAAGATTATCAATTCAATATAGTTAAATTAATTTTGATTTTTAAATGTTTAAATGTCATTTTTTAACTTTGAATTGATAATGAAAAATAAAAATGTGTAAATATTTTTTAATTACACGGAGATATTTTTCAGGAAGGAAATTATATCATAAAATATATAATTACTGTCTAGTAACAATATATTTTACGGTCATCTCTTCAATAAGTCCAAATATGTAGTAAAAGAGATGTAGAATTAATATTTTAATTAATAAAATATATGCAACTTTTATAAAAATCCAAATTAATTTATTCTTCTAATAAAATTTAATAATATTTAAAATCTTTATAAATGAAAACATTGATTATTAATGAATTCACGAAATACAATGGCATATCAACACATTAAAATTTAATAAAAATGGTTTGAAATGAAATGCTTTGCAAATGAATAATTTATATACATCAGTTAAAATACTTTTCAATGTTCATACATATTACTTTTATATTTATACAGAATTAATACATATTACATTTTAATTTCAAAATCGATACGAATTATCATTAAAAATTTATAACTTTTTTTTAATATATTTTCCATAGCATTTGACAGTCGGTAATAATATTACAAGTATTTAAAACGGTCCAAAAAGGTAGTCACATTTATTTGAACATCTACATACCAAAAAACCACAACCTAGAACCACATAATGTAGCGTGTGACCGTAGAATGTACGTTTGAAATTTTTGATATAAATGAATTCCCTACAAATTAAAACATAAAATATCATTAAAAAGTTATGCTGTTTCTAACATATTTAAATTATACTATTATTCAAATAAAGTAATTCGTAATACGGTAATTAAAATCATCACATAATTAATTTATCTGTTATTATTTACACATGTAAAAGTTTATTATTTCATATAAGAAATATTAATACATAAAACCATAAAAGTAATTAGCGTATGAAATAAATAATTGATTAAAATACCTTACTTACTTGGATTAATCATCAAGTAAAATATTTTATTTAAATATTCTAGATTCGCATTTCTCAACCTATGGGTCGTGATTCAATATTGGGTCGAGTTAAAATTTTATTGGGATGCAAAGTAGCTGCTACTTTCCACAGAAATACTTGTATTACTGAAATATTCTCTTAGAAGTAAGAACAATTGATGCATGTTAAATACTGAACAATATTATCTTATTTTTTTGGAATAAAATAAAAAAAATTCCTGAGAAACTATTTCGGATAATAAAAATGCAGAAATTTTTAGTATATCAATTAAACCAGTAGCAAAATTAAGTAACAACAACAAAGCTATTAAATATCATCTTGTATTATTGTATTCATAATTTATGTCAGAGTTTGTTATAACTATAATTCCAACTATTTTAATGATTTTTATAATTCTGAAATAGAATGTTTCATTTAAAAGCGTTAATCTTACAATTTTCATAGTTAAATTTCAATAATAAAAACTGAAATTGAAGTATTTGTTATAAATCGAAATTTGTCTGAACCGCTCTCAATACAAATGTACTAATTGTTACATTTCAAATATAGAACTTATTATTAAATATGCATAAATTTATTTATTTATTAAAAATGCAGTGACTCTGGTACACCAGGTTTTTAAAAATGTTATAAACATTTGGGTCGCGGAACCATTATAAACAAATATATTGGTTTACGTGCAAGAAGTTAAAAATCGCTGTTCTAGACCATTAAACCAAATTATAGAAATGTGAATTATTATACTTCTTGTAGTCTTATACACGATATATATATATATATATATATATGTATATGTATATGTATATGTATTAATATTTATAAAGTACGTTGAAAACAATTCAGCGAAGAAAATTCGACCCATGACACTTTACTAAAGGGTAGTAAAACGTTAACCACTTACTCTAAAAGCACTGGTTGCCAATAAACGTGTCTTATTTTTATCAACGGAGATAACATTATCTCCAAGTATTGAACCCGTAAATGATCATCTTTTTCCCACAACGATCTCGAGTATGATTGACGTCATCATCACTTCGTGTTTGAAATTTTATAGATGCCTTTAAAATTCGTCGTTTTAATAGTCTTTTAATGAACTCGTCAAAGTAATTTTAATATCCTGTTTAACAGGGCTCACACCTGCTTATCACTTTCGCTGAAACGAGATCTAGCCTTTCATTAATTTCTTCTGTAATTATAATGTTATGAGAAATTGTCAATCAACATAATTAATGTTTAAAGTGTCGATGCAACGAAATACGACAAGTCAATTTATACCAACTTGTATTTTATACGTGCAATAAAATTGAATTTTTCAAAGAATGACGACAAACAATATCGCAATTAATTCAAAATTACATACAAGAAATATGTATTTATATATATATATATATATATATATATATATATATATATATATATATGTATGTATATATAAATATCTTATTGATTTGTTTTATAAATGATATTAAAACTTACTAATAAATTTCATAGTAATATATGAGAAACAATCGTAGCATTTCTTTATTTTTTTAAATAATGTCCTCCTTGAGAAAGTTAATATAAAAAATATAGTAAAATGAAATAGATATTTAAATGTCAGTCGTATTTTTAAAATCTTATTTTTTCTAGTAAAATAATTGAAATATTTTAAATTATTATAGAAATTAAATACTGTTTTATTTATATTCGTATGAGTGAAATAGATTTAAACATGAATAATATTCAATGAAAATTATTTTCAATGATAAATTTGAGGTTTTTTGTTAAAAAATTTAAATTAAAATCGTTTCCTTCTATATTTAGTTTGTTTGAAAAATGATTATCATATATAATAGTTTTAAGATTTGTTTGAAATGTATTTATATTAAATATTGTTTTAACATTCGAAAAAAGATTATAGCTTTTTACAAAACAGCAATAAATGATTCGTTGTATTGTAAAATAACATTTTAAATAATATTAAATGTTTGATACAAATTTTATGAATTAAATGAGATTCTTTCATGTATAATACTAAGATAATCGGTTTCTATCCCTAACTATAATAAATTATAAAGGCTTATTTCAAATATTGAAACTACAACAGGAAACAAATAATTATTAAATATTAATATATTGTCCTAGAAATCTTCGTCCATTTAAATAATTCAAATAATCTGAATGTCTAATCTGTAATATTTGTAAAGAGTTCTTAGACTAAAACAATCTTTAACTTTTACCTGAAGATTTCACACCTACTAAAACTAGTAATGGAGAATTTATACATACAAATGATTTGAAAAGATGAATGCCACCAAAATGGCATAAAACAAGAGTACAGGTATTAATATATACAATTATAATTTTAAATGTAAATACGATGTGAAAACGTTATTCAATAATATTACACAAAACGAAAAATTCCAACTTTCCAATATTAAAAATGTGTTTTTAATCTTATGTTTACGTGTAACATGATACTCTTCACATGTAAGGAACGGGTGTATACATATGGGTGTTGGTGGAAAAATTACCATACCTTTGAAATGGGACATTTGACTACATTCCTAGATATCCAATGTTATTTGTTGATCATAAAGAGTAACTTTGTCAGACTTGGTCTCAATAGATCAAAAAAACATGTGTGAATTTATAGAAAAAAAATATACATACACATATATATATATATATATATATATATATATATATATATATATATATATGAATACATATATATGTATATATATATAATATGTATATATATACATATATATATACATACATATGTATATATATATATATATATATATATATATATATCTATATATATATATATATATGATACAAATAATTTAAGACAAATTAATTTAGTTTAAAAATATAAGCATTTTTTAAATTTTATATTAGATTAAAAATGCAAAATAAATGTAATTTAAAATTTGGTTGCTACAAAACACTATTAAGGTCAATAAAATTAAAAAAAAATATTACATGTTTCCCAGAAATATTTTGCTTTTCTTTTTAATAATTATATATATATATATATATATATATATATATATATTTCTTAGAAATAACAACGGAGTTTTACCCAAATCAAATATAATAAAACAAAATTGGTGTGACTGTAGTTATATATATATATATATATACGTGTATGAATAAATTATGAAGTAAAACTAGATTACAGTGTTTTAAAATAAATCACTTCTTGTTACTCTCTACTTTTTCATTTTAATACTTTGATTAAATTTTAAAATAAATATGACGAGGTTGAATGAAACATAAATCACAAACTAAAGTAAATATAACCATAATTACCTCTTCTAAAATATAACGCGATCAATTGGGGTAAACCAGAAAAATCTTCACGATGGTTAACCACTGGATTTCGTGAAATTCATAAAGTGATGATGTAAATTTTGTGAAACGTGCCTATGAATACATTTAAGTATTCTACATATTCATGACATTAAAAAAATTAATTGACAATAAAGCTTAATGTATTAAAATAGTGAATATTGAAGTAATGAAAAACTTTCAAGAAAAACTAAGTCATTTAAATATTAGTTCTTTCCATTAGCAAGATAATTAATTTTCAATCAAGTCAACAACTGTGTCGAAGTGTTCAAGTAGAAATTTAGTTCGTAAAAGTTTGTAAGTTAGCACATAAATTATTTTCGGATAAAAAAATCATATAATGAAGGTAATGAAAAAAACGATTAATAAAACAAATATCTCTTTTTTTAAAAGAAAAGGTATTCAAGAAGGATATCAGTTCATTTAGTGTGATAAATTTTAATAGAGTTTATACAATAATAGTGGGGGAAAAAGTACACAAGGAGAGTAGATATACTTACAGAAAAATGTATTAAAGTAGATTCAGTTGTTGAAATGATTTATTTATTTTGAATTTTTTTGAATAAATATATTTTTTATAACTTTTTATTTAATAAAACTTCCTTTTTGTTCAAAGACAAGTACTTTTCTAGAAATAAATAACAAAATGTATTTATTTTTTTTAAAAAAACGTTGAAGTACGTGTTGTCTATTCCATTCTAGTGCTTTCTACTCTTAAAATATTCTACCCTTTAATCATACCATACCTCACTTCAATATTGATGAATTATGAACTCTTATGGAAAGAGATTCGTAGACAGTCGTATGATAAATGACAAAGAATTTCATAACCATATGAAAGTATTGTAGGCGAGCCTTTAAATTCAGATCTGAATTTAACATTAATTTCCAATTTCCACTTGCTCAGTTTATTCATATATTATATGTAATATGCGATTCATTAAAATATTTCGAAATGATTCTTTGTTTAATAATAATTCATATATATATATATATATATATATATATATATATATATATATATATATATATATATATATATATATATATATATATGTGTGTGTGTGTGTGCGCGCGTATGTATGTGAAATATAATATAAATATATTTAAATATTTTAAATCAATGAATATATATATATATATATATATATATATATAT
>CM068322.1:20818244-20820744 GCA_034766995.1 Acanthacorydalis orientalis | reverse complement strand
GAGAATTGATTTCTATGTTAATTATTAAGATATTATCGCAATTTGGTATAAATATTCATTGAATTCAATTTTACTTTATTCAGTTTTGCTGTCTGATGATTAATTATTAATTATCAGTCTATATATATATATATATATATATATATATATATATATATATATATATTTATATATCGTTTTTTTATGAATCGTTATTTTGTATTCTGATAACATCTAAAATCATTTTGTAGCAAATATGAGAAATTAATATCACATAAATATATGCTAGTTTTTTCTATGTTTCTAAATCTATTAGAATTATACTGTATAATTAACAGAATTAAAAGAATATATGAAGTTAAATTTTCCACTTTTTTATGATATGAAGTTTTGTTCAATTTGAAATAAAATGCTTATTACATCACTCAAAATAAATGACAGAAGAAAGAAGATAGATGTTTTCAAATTTGTGTATATATAATATATATATATATATATATATATATATATATACCATCATGTATTGAATTTATAGACTATGAAAACGCTTTCGAGTCTATTACCACATCATCAGTCATATCTGCATTGAAGAATCAGGGCATAGAGGACACATACATTAAGTTGCTAGATAACATCTACATGAATGCAACGTTAACGGTGAATATATAGGAAGAAATAAAAAATAAAAATCGAGAAAGATGTAATACAGGAAAAGAAATAGAAGATGTTACGAATATGCTTATCTAGGCTAGCATATCAACAAAGATTGATAATTCATTGAAGAAGTAAATTGGATGGAGCTGATTTGGACAAAATGCCTTGATATTCAAATCAACTATCTCACATTGTTTGAAGAAAAAAGTATTTGAACAATGTATATTACCAGTCCTTATATACGGTATAGAAGCATATTTGCTTAATCCCAAAATAATTCAAAGACTCCAAACAACCCAGAGAAGTATGGAATGATGCATGCTAGAAATAATAAGAAGAGATATATGAAAAAATAGAATGGATACGAAGACAGGCAGAAAACACCAATGAGTTAAGAAGAGTAAAGAGTCTGAAATAGAAATTGACGAGGCATGTTGCAAGAAGAGAAGACAACCGATGGATAACAGAAATTATTAACTGAGAACCAAGGAATATAAAAAGACCAAGAAAGAGACCAATAAATAGCTAGAATAACAAAATTGAATTTTTTATTGGAAATCAATGAAAAATAGAGACATTCAATTGTACAAAATGGAAAATCACGGAAAAGGCCATTATCCAGCAGTAGATTGACAGATGATATATATATATATATATATATATATATATATATATATATATATATAGATATATATATTTGTGTTCGTAAAAAACCTTCTATATTATTACAATTGTTACAATTGTTATACTTTTTTTAAAAAGATAATCTTTCATGGACAATTATTAATACGGATTTTTTTTATTATGAAAATTTAGTTTTACAGTTTAATTTCACGTTTTCATGAACTTTTTTAAAAAATATTGACATTTTTATAGATTTCATATTGTTTATTTGTTAAAAATGTGTATAAATAATAAAACAGAAAGCATGTGTTTGTAGTTATATGAGCAATTTGTAAATATATAAATCATTATATTCAATCTGACCTATAATCATGCCAGCACGTAAACAGCACCGTTGCTTTTTGGTAAGATGTTCAAATAAATAATAGACACACTAACAACAACAAATCCTCAGACGATGCGAACGAAGGAACCCCTTTACTTTCAGATAAAGCGTAGGGAACGAACGACAACCAACCACATAGGCATGTGACACATTAATTTAAAGTTACCATGATCGAACGGTGCTCGTCGATCTCTGACATACCGGCCGAGAAACTCAATCCCGCACGTCCTGACCGCTGTGCCGTCGTCTTTGAAACCATCGGCAACGCCGTCGTTTTCCGACTGTTTGGTAATGTTAGCGACATACACACACACACACATATATATATATATATATATATATATATATATATATATATATATCCACGCATACATTCACGTGTACTACCGGTGGGTAAACGAGAAACCAAACCACTTGTGTGAAAATTGTGATTTTGGTGTAACGGAAACATGCACGCCAAGGAATAGTCTTGTGGTTACGCTTGAAAATCGATAGTTATTATATTTTCATACCAGCTTTGTTTACTACCTCATGTATACATATATAATATAGGCGTCAATCATGTTTGTATTGGACTCATTTATCATTTTTTATTTGATTTCCTTTGTAGAAAATGTCAACGACCCAATTGGCATGTTACGTACAAATTTTTAAAATTATATACACACACACATATATATATATATATATATATATATTTATATATATATAAGCTTTTTGCAATACTCATAATTCCGTTCAATGCGGCAAAACCCTTTATTAGGTACATTTTATTTTGAGAAGATATTTTATTAGGTTGGTAGAAATTAATTGCGGTTATAACCTTCCAATTCAAATACATTTTTCTCTTTTTTGATT